>OZ005655.1:16775092-17273092 GCA_963930645.1 Salticus scenicus
AAAAAGGAGTGTCAAATTAACAGCTGGGAATTTTCTGAATGTAAAAACAGAATTTAAAAATATATATTAATTAGTTATAACTTAAGAAAAGTTCTCATAGAATAACATTGCCTCGGGTTTCCGACGAGGGTAGTTGAAGAGGGCCGTTAAGGTTGCACATCAAATTCCCTGTTTTTTTCCTGCCCATGTTATCCAATGGGATTTTTGTTGCTTAGTTTTATAATGATCTGTCTTTAAGAAAATGAAGTTTTTTGAAAGCTATTCTTTGAGCTTTTTTTTTTTTTTTAGCTTAATGAGCTAAAAAAATTTAAATCAATTGATTAAAAAAATGCTCATTGATTATGTTCAAGGAGTAATATTTGTTAGTTATAGAATATTACTCAATTCAATAATTATTGAATATTAAACAGAATACGAAAAGCTTCATTTTTGAATGAGAAATCCATATCAAACTAAGCAACAAAAATTCCATTGAATAATATGTGGAAGAATGATTGAAATTGAGTGGCATACAGCCATTAATTCTGATGTTCTGAAATGTTAGAAAAAAAAAGAAAAAAATCATTATTTTATCTGAATTCAGATTATTCATTATTATTCAGATTTCCCAATATCGATATACTTTTTTTTGGTGATATACAGTCAGCAGCATAAGTATCCGAGCATTAGCCAATAATTCTGATATCGAAAGAGTACACTTAATACTGTTTTGTTAAGTAAATCCTTGTCGGGTCATGTTCTTTGACTGACTAAGAATGTAACTCGAGATTGGTTTATTTAACAAGGCAGTATGAAGTGTACTTTTTTTGTACAGGGATTATTACTAGTGCTCGGATACTTTTGCTGCCGACTGTTTATCACCAAAAAATATATATCAATACTGGGAAACAATATTCACGAATCTAAGAAATTGATATTGAAAAGTATCAAAAAATGTTATTCAGAAATATTTGAAAAAATATTTTAGAATATCATGAAGTAATATTCAAAGACCTCAAAAATAGATATAGCTGAATATCTAAAAATATTATTCAGAAATATTAGAAAAAAATATTTCTAAGGCTGGGATTGCGGTGCCTCGCTCAGCACTATCTTACGCACAAACTCTGTCTTAAGATGTAAACAAAACGCAAGTCGTATTGCAGTGCTTCACTATCTTACGACGACCTCAGAGCTATCTTAAGTCGAATCGTAACTGGATGCGCGCGCAATCACAACATAGCTCGCTCTGCGTCTCCCATTGGCTGGCTGGCTTTCTCTTACGAGGACACGCGGAGGACTTACGCTTGAGGCACCGCAATACCAAGTTAAGATCGTTCTTAACCACGCCCATTTACGAAAGTTCGTAAGATTTAAGATCAGACTTAAGAACGAGGCACCGCAATCCCAGCCTAAATATCCAGAAGCAATATTTGGAAATCTCAAAAATCAATATAGCCAAATATTTAAAAATGTTATTCAGAAATATTAGAAAAATATATTGAGAAATATCTTGAAACAATATTCAAAAATCTATAAAATAGATATTGCTAAATATTTAAAAATATTATTCAGGAATAACAAAATATAATATCAGGCAATATCTGAAAATGTTATTTAATAATATCAAAAAAAATATTTACAGATATCTGTAAATATTGGCCAACATTAATAAATGTCAAAAAATAATATTCCTGGATATGTTTTAGGGGGGGGGGGGTTCATTTTACGTTGGCCAATATTTTTGTGACCTGGGTACCAGAGCTCGAATAATTCAGAAAACACTATCCAGCGATGTAGCAATCAACAATCAAATCAATCAAGTATGCTTGATTTCCGTAAATAAAATATCGACAGAATTATTGAATGCTGATGCAATTAGAAAGGCTACAGTCTTAGATGCAGAATTAGCAAAAATTAAGGAAAACATTCAAGCTAATCAAGAACTTTCATATGAATATACTTTAGAAAACGGTATTTTATTCAAGGGACAGCGAGTAATAATTCCAGAGGTCCTTCAAAAATCTGCTTTGGATTAATTTCACAAAACTCATATTGGTATAACTAAGATGAAACAACTCGCACAAAGATACATTTATTGGAAAGGAATCGACAAAGACATGGAAAGAATCTCCCGAACGTTTGAAGCATGTGATAATCAAAACTAACCCATCAAAAGCTCAAGTCTATCCATGGGATGAACCAAAAGAAAACTGGGACCGTAAACATATTTACTATGCGGGACCATTTCAAGATCATTTCTTCTTAATTGCCACAGATGCTAAATCGAAATGGACTGAAATAAAAATTTCTAAAAATGCTCCAACATCCAGCTCTACAATCAAATTGTTGACTGATATTTTCTCAGTTCACGGATACCCACGTGTAAAGGTGTCGGATAATAAATCTATTTTTAGTAGTAAAGAGTTTAAAGTATATTGCTCTAAAAATGGAGTTTTCCAAAAATTTATTGCTCCAAGACATCCGGCTACAAATGGATTAGCGGTACGCTATATTAAAACATTAAAAAATCGATTGAAAACAGTGGTCAACAAGCCATTACCAATTTATGCTAAAGTTCAAGAAATCCCATTTCGATACCAAGCAACCCCATTGTCTAGTAACGAAACACCAGCCGAAATGTACCTACATCACAACATCTGTATTCGACTTGATACAATTCGACCCATGAAACATGACATCAATATCACCCATGCCCTGAAATCAAGACAATTAAGCGTGGGAGAACGAGTACAAGCCCGATGTTTTATAAAAAATCAAGAAGTATGGAAACTAGGCAGAGATATTCAAAAATTCGGGAAGTTGCACTACCAAGTAAATCTAGGTGATAGCTATATATTCAAGAGACATATAAACCAACTCAGGAAAACTGATATTCCAAAGAAAAAGACTGTTTCATTCGCACGTGACCCAAGATCCGACGAGGACCAGAATTCAAACCACCAGCAAGGACCTGTGCAACCTACTTTGATGGAACTGATAGCGAGGGAACGCCCACGTCAACCTCATGTCCAATGCAATCTCGTTGACCAGAGTAGGCAAATGTTGAATGATACCCAAGTTGAACTTCGTAGATCAACTCGACAACATACACCTCCTTCCTATTTAAGTGACTACGTAAAAAAATTTTAAGCGTGGGAGAATTATTTCATACTTCAATATAATGGCATCATTAAATAGAACCGAGTATTTGTAACTTGTATATGACAACACTCAATATGGTTTGGGTTTGTGTTCGAATATGTTTTATATATCTGTGAGTGTAAATAAAGTTTTAAGTCTTTGGAATTCGATATAAATTCTATAAGTACGTATTCAACTTTCATTCCAGCGTAATGACAGGTTTCTCTCCAGTATGGACAAGATGATGTTTTTTCAGATCTCTTACTCGAGAAAATCCTTTACAACATTCTTTACACACATATGGTTCTTGACCTGTATGAACGCGAAGATGATTTCTTAAACTGCTCTTTTCAGAAAATCCTTTAGAACATTCTTCACACACATATGGTTTTTCTCCCGTATGAACGCGATAATGGTGCTTTAGATCACTCATCCGAGAAAATCTTTTAGAACATTCTTCACACACATACGGTTTTTCTCCTGTATGGATACGAAGATGTTTTCTTAAACTGCTCGTATCAGAAAATCTTTTAGAACATATTTTACACACATGTGGTTTCTCTCCTGTATGAACGCGAAGATGCCTCACTAAATTACTCTTTTCAGAAAATCCTTTAAAACATTCTTCACACACATATGGTTTTTCTCCTGTATGAATGTGAAAATGTTTTCTTAAACTGCTCGTATCAGAAAATCTTTTAGAACATATTTTACACACATGTGGTTTCTCTCCTGTATGAACGCGAAGATGCCTCATTAAATTACTCTTTTCAGAAAATCCTTTAGAACATTCTTCACACACATATGGTTTTTCTCCTGTATGAACCCGAAGATGTGCCATTAGATGACTCATAATAAAATCCTTTTGAACATTCTTCACACATAAACAATTAAATTAAACAGGAAATGTATAACAAATACTTTGCGTTTCCTTAAGTAATGTGACGATAACGTTCTTGTTGTTGCAGGGATTTTCATCAAGACCTACAGCTGTGGGGCGATGTTGTCTCAACTGTTCCATAGATGCCACCGTGATAGATGCGAAGATAAGATCTATAGTACTCTCAATATAAACAAAAAACAGAAGTAAGCAAACAGGTTACCATAGTATACCTATTTTTGCCGTTTCTGTAGAAATTGCAACTTTAATATTCAGAAAAATTTATTAACATTAACCCACTTACCAATCTTCACTGTATACACAAGCGGATATTTCAGAAACTCGCTGGATAACCTGAATGGTTTATTGGTCGCTGTATTTTCAGGGTAGCAAGAAAGATATTTTAGTGCTAAGTCTTGGCATTAGGGCAGTTCCTTCTTGGTAAACAAACATCTCAACTCTCAGGACAGGTTAGCAAAAAATCACGGATTAGGAGATAAGGATGAAACGAGTTTTACCAGAGCCTCCTTAAGTAGATGCCTAGCGAGTCGCTCGAAAACTTGCCAACAGTATAAGAAGAACATAGCCAGTAGATGGCGCTTGATACCGTACGTAAAGTTCTGTTTATTTCCCGCGATGCAATTGAGTTTCAAATGGGTTCTTTATGGTTTATGTTTTATTAATTTAACAAATGTGAGAGGTTTTTTTTTTATAATATGGTGTATTGCGTCGTTCCATTTTGTAAATCGGACAGTCGCCGTGAAAATATGTTTTCACGAAATACCGAGCAATGCAATTCAGCGTAATGGCTTGCAAATATTTCAAGACAAGGTATGTAAACTGCATAAATAATTAATGCAAAATTACCAACCCTCCGGATTTTTGAATATCAATGATATTTTTCACAAAAAACATTATTTTTCTTTATTATCGTAAATTCTGTGATTAAGACAAAGATAAATTTAAAAGAAATTATGATATAAAAATTCGAAGGGTTGACACCGCTGTTAGTAAGTTAGATTTAACAAATAAAATAGTTATGCTTATTACAAAATGAAATGCAATTTTTATTTATTGATGTACAGAAAAGTAACTTGTTCTTAGTTACTTTGAAGTAACTCTATATTGGAGTATTTTGTAGTTTTATTCACAAATTACATTAGTAACTTATGAATAAAACTATAAAATACTCCAATATAGGAACAAGATTGATTTATATTTTTTTAATACCACTGTTTTTTAAAGACTTGTGTAAATGCGTATAAAAATTTGATTATTTCAGTTAAATCGAAACAAAAGTGTTGGGAATCTTGAAAGGAAAAAATAGAACATTTTTATTTCTACTTTTGTTCTTTTTAAAAATATTAAGCTTTAAGATTCAAAACATTACTTTTATTAACCTTTTACCACACAAATGGAATATGGAATTAAAAATTCATGTAAAAATTAAATATCATGAGTACTGATTTGAAAAATTATCAGAAAAATGAAAAATATCCCCACATCCATACACTCACATATATATACACATACACACACACATATACTGGCTAATTGCTAAAAACTACTTTTTTTGGGCTCATGAGACCTTAAAAATATAAATCAGGGGAAAACTCGATATCGAATTTTTGGACCGAACACAATACTTCCATTACCTACGGTAGTAGGGTAATGGAAGTAAAAATATTTCAAGGATGTTATTAATTTGTCCTTAAATTTGCCAATATTTATCAAATTTTTCAAATTGAAACCTAATACGAGTTTTAAAATACAATTGTGAATTTCCTGCAATTGTTTGTTTTTAAGTTATTCTGATAATAAATATGCATATAAATCAATCGCTAAAAACTAAAAAAAAAAAAAGTTTTTTGTATTCAGGGAACCTCAAAACGTGACTTTATTCAAAAACCTGAGTTGAAAATAGAACTTCAAAAAAAATACTTTGCTTACATGTTCGAAAAATTAGTCTTCCTTCTTCAACAGTATTCGTCGACATAAAAAAAAGTGTCTTCCGTCAATTACATTCTACAGAAAAGAACGTTTAGCTTAATTTTGTATAGCCCTGTATGTTTTCAATAAACTATGTGCACATCAGATTGTGCATTTAAATTTAGTCTTATACGAAAAACACCTAACACAAAATGAAATACACTTTCAGCATTTTCCAAGTATATCCGAGATAGACAAACCGACGCGCACAGACCAACCGCTAAAAACATTTTTTTTCGTTTCAGGAGACCTCAAAACATGTAAATATAACACAACTTTATTTCGAAAATGTCTATCAGTTTCGAAAGCATACCCTCTCGGAACTGGTGGAGCTAATAAAATCTTGAATTAAAAAAAAAACTTGGTGCGAGAGAAAACTTATACTCAAGAAATCCTTAATTTTAAAAATTTAAATCTTAATGGTTATTTATTTATTTATTTATTTTTTGCGACGGACTAGACAACAGATTGTTTTCTTCTCCAATTTTTATTACTGAATGTTAACTTATCTCGTTAATGTGCTGGTCTATTTTTCTTATAAATAATATAAAATTTTTGATTTAAGAAAAATAATTCACACCTTATAAGGTAAAAATGTAACGTAAAGGACATGACCAAAAAAAAAAAATGATTTTAATAATTTATCATTATAAATTATTCATTTCTAAACTGAAATTCATTTAAAGTTCAGAGATTTTAATTTATATAAACGAAACTTTCATCTGATATCTAAATTTAAAAAAAATTTGAAATTTTTATTGAATAAATATATAAAAAATAATTTAATCGCGTGATAGATATGCCATGTTTTTGCTTATTTAATTTTAAATTTCGTTTTTTAATTAATAATATATATATATATATAAAGGTGTTATTTATTTGATATGTTGTAATTTAATTAGTTGAAAAGCTAAAATAGGTCTGGTCCACTTTCGAAGAAAATTGAACCCTATACTTTTTTAAATATAAATATTTGAATATTTTATTGAAAATATTTACGATAAAGCCCTTTCACATCATTTTTCAAATTAAAAGAAAAAAAAAAATACAATTTTGGACTTTAAATTGAAATTAATAGCTAGATTTTTAGATGAAAAATATAACTTATCTATGAAACAGAAGAAAATTGTTGCTCTGCGTAGGTGCTGTCACCTAGCGTTAGTTTTGTTTTTTAAATGTTGCCTAATTTCTCATTGGGATTCGCCGCGCGTGGAAGGCATCTACTTAAGGAGGCTCTGGTTTTACAGAATACAGGAAACTTTAAGCGGAAGTGATTTACACCTACGTCATCCGTATTTCCTGTTCGTTTCTCGTTTGGCGAATTATATTCTGTGACGGCGCCAGCTGTCAGCCTGTCAGCTTGGCGTGATAGATCTCAGGATTCATTGCTGGGTGGGTCGTTGGTGTGTGGTGTGTGCTTTTATTTCGCTCTCCAGCATTTGCTTGTGCTATAGCTATTCTGTACAGTTACTCTTGGAAATATTATTTGTTTCAGGTAAGAATTTTAATTAACATTATTCAATATTACTGTAGTTTCACTGTATTCCGTTTTTTAATGTATTTTTAATACTTTTTAGTATTTTGCAAGTAACACGTAATGTAGGTGTTATAAAACGCCATTCTACTGAATGGCTTCAAGCGAATCTTCTCGATTCTTTGTAATATAAAGATTGCAGGTTATTTTATTTGATCGAATGTCTTATTTAATAATTTCAAATCATTTTATATTTCAAATTAATAATCTTCAAACTGATATAATAATATTCTTCCTACCTGTAGAATTCTTCGACGTAAAAAATGAAGCCTAATAACGGACACTTGTTTTTCTAGAAATAATAGCTTCTTCTTTAAGATGAGAAAAATATATACAGTTTATTAAATAAAGTATTTACATGAAGAAACACTATTTACAAAAGGTATTTACATATTCGAAATTTCACGAAAACAATTTTCTATTCGTAATATTTTAATAACTAAGCCACCAGTTTTCTATTTCGTTATGACAATGGTGGTTCCATAAAAATAAATTAGGCCAAAGGTGGCCTGAGAGCATTCTATTTCATTGTGTTGCTCTCTTCACTAAAGCGAAACTAAAACTAACTAATCTATGGGCTACTTTTTCTATTTCTTCAACGGTAGCTCCATGGATAATAAAATCAGGCCAAAAAGGCCCCGAGAGCAAACTACTATTTCATGACATTGCTCTCCATTGTAGAACAGAACTCAAACTAAAAACTAAAACTAAATTAATCTATGAGCCACCTTTTCTATTTCTTAAACAGTGGCTCCATGATTAATAACATTAGGCCAAAAAGGCCCCGAGAGCAAACTACTATTGCATTACATGTTGCTCTCCATTCTAGAACGAAACTAAAACTGAAACTATGTCCCGCGAGACAACAAAAAATGTTCTTCGAATCTTATCTCAACGGGACCTCTGGCGCCCTCTAGTGAGGCAAAAGTATATCAATACCTAACATCCTCCCAATTTTAATTTTTTAGGTGAGAGATAAAAAATTAAACAGTTAATTAATTAAGAAAATTTAAACTTATAAAACTACATACTAAGAAAAATTAAATCTATAAACTACAAATAGAAAAAATTAAAGTTACAAACTAATGAAAATAAAGAAAAATAAAAATAAAATATTTTAAAGTTCAATGCAATTTTAAAACAATTGTGATTGTCTTTCGAAAAGTTTTTTTTTTTTTTAGTTTTTGACCACTTTCAATTTATTGTCTCTTTTGCTGCTTGTATCACTGGATCCTCAGCATCTGATATCTCTAAGGGATAGAGTTTTTGAAGTGGTCTAATCAATGTCCCAGAATGCATTTTCACTTCCACAACCCTGGCACGGCCATCTCGGCTGGGAAAGATTTTCACTACTCTTCCTATTGGCCAATGTAGTCTTTTCACACTGTTGATTTCTACTAGCACAATGTCGCCTTGTTTAACAGGCTTACATATCTGTCTACTTCGTTGTACCAACTGCGCTAGATACTCTTTTCGAAATCTACTTTGTAGTTGCCTTCGAACACTTTGGCAGTGCTTGTATCGTGCTCTCAGTTTTTTAGCATCAATGGCATCCAGATCTGGTACACCAATTTCTTGAACGTCTTGCATAAAACAGGAAGGTGTCAAAGGAATGAACTTGTCTGGTTCTTCTGATAGGTATGTTAAAGGTCGACTGTTCATTATGGCCTCAACTTCGCACAAGATAGTAGAAAGATCTTCAAAATTGAGGGAAGATTTTCCAATAGTTCTCAGTAGGAGGTTTTTTACACTTCTAATGAGACGCTCCCACCATCCGCCCCACCAAGCAGCAGTTGGGGGGATGAACTTCCATTTTATTGGAGCTATGTCATTCGTCTTTTGAATTTGATTCCAGTCAAGAGATTTAAAGAGATTGTTGGCACCGCGAAAGTTAGTTCCATTGTCACTGTAGATTGTCGAAATTCTTCCTCTTCGGGCTACAAATCTTCTTAGCGCTTGTATGAATCCTTCTGTTGATAGATTCGTCACTAATTCCAAGTGTATGGCTCGATATACTGCACAGGTAAAAATGACTATCCATACTTTGGATTTATTTTTCAGGTAAAGAGGGCCACATAAATCGATGCCAACAACTTCAAAAACTTTTGAGTCTCTGACTCTGTCAAAAGGTAAATGGATCGGAGGAGTAACAAATGGTTTGGAAGAAAAAAATTTACACTTTGTGCATTTTATCAATTCACTTCGGATGTTACGTTTTGCAGAAATAATCCAGTAATGTTCACGTAAGATCGAACCAACTGTCTGACGTCCAGCATGGCAATTCTTCAAGTGGCAGTCTCTAATTAGGCACCTTACAACATGATGTTTTGATGGCAACAATATAGGATACTTGAAAGAAAAAGTGTCTTCTCGATCTAACAACTTTGTTTTGACTCTTAGAATATTGTCTTGATCTTTCATAACAACAAGTCCTTTTATTGTTTCTCGCCCATCACCAAAACTTTCTAACTGTATGCGTGACCAGAGAAATTTTTCCGCCTCTTCCTTTTCTTCTGCCGAAAGTTCAGCTGGGAAAATATGATTTCTATTTCTACATTTTGTTGCAAATCTTCTTATCCAACAAATAATATTTACAAGTTTACTAAATTTCGAAGTTCTTTCATAATTCATAAATGGATCTACATTTTGACTCGAAAATAATGACACTGCAGTTTTCTTTCTTTCCGACATAACTAAGACTTCATTAGGGGCAATCTTCGGTTGGGGCCAGTTACTTTTTTCATCTGCTAGCCATTTAGGACCCTCCCACCATCCCGATTCCAGAAGGTATTTAGGACAACAACCACGGGAAGGCAGGTCTGCCGGATTTTGACTTCCTGGAACTAAGTACCACTGGTTAGGGTTCGTAAGTTGGCATATTTCTCTGATTCTGTTGCCCACAAAGGTACCCCACTGGTCATTTCTTTTAATCCAGGCCAAAACTGTCGAAGAATCAGTCCAAAAGTAAGTTGGTACTGTAGGGATGTCCAAAGCTTCTACGACATACTTTGATAGTCTGGATCCCAACACACAGGCAAGCAGCTCAAGGCGAGGAATCGTTAGAGCCTTTTTTGGAGCCAACCGCGATTTTGCTCCCAAAAATTGAATTGAAACTCTTTTTTCTTCTTCGCACCGTAGAAAAATTACTGTTGCATAGGCACTTTGACTTGCATCGCAGAAAATATGTAGGGTCCAATCTTCTTTATTTCCATTATCTATTCTTCTCGGGATCTTCAATTCTGTTAGCTGTTTTAATTCGCTGTACCATTTCTGAAAGTCTCTTTGAATTTTCTCTGGAAGCGGAGTGTCCCATGCTAATTTGCTGGACCAAGATTCTTGAATTATTATCTTGGCTGGTAACAATGCTGGAGCTAGAAAACCGATGGGATCGAAAATTCCTTGAGTTATGGATAGAATTTGACGTTTTGATGGATTCACTATTTCTAAGTCAAATTTATTGCAGACCATCAAGCTATCATCTGTTCTGTCCCATTTAATTCCTAAAACTGGAATTGGAGTTGAGAAGTCTTCCTTTTCATTTTCTAAAGACAACTTTTCTATTTCTTTTACAGGACCGAATTGCCACAATCTTAGGTCCATTTTAGCTTCAGCCATGATTTCTGTTGCCTTAGATTTAAATTCTTCCAATTCGGACGTGTTGTTTACAGATGTGACGCAGTTATCTACATAGAATGACTTCTGAAGTTTCTGAGCAATTGCCTTAAGTTCTTCTGGACACCCATTCAAATGATGTCTGATAACTGCGCCAAGTAAAAATGGACTGGAAGTAATACCAAACACCACTCTATTATGCTGATAGACTTTAATTTCATTCGTCTTCTTCCACCACAGGAACCTTAAAAAATGCCGATCTTCCTCTTTTATTTCGATCTGAAGGAAGGCTCTTCTAATGTCGGATACAACAGCGATTGCCTTTTCTCTGAATCTTAACAATATTGCGGGAATCTCTTCTAATAAATTTGGTCCTTTAAAGAGACAATCATTCAGTGACGGTGCTCTTCCGACTTTGCATGATGCATCAAAAACTGGTCTGATGGAGGTGGTAGAACTATCAGGCTTGATGACTGGATGGTGGCATAAGTAGTGTTCCCTAACTTCTTTCAGTTCTGTCTGAGGGACTTCCTGTATGACATTTTCTCTTTGCCATTCCTTTAAAACTAGATCGTAATCCTCAAATTTATTTAATTTCTTTAATCTTCGGGTAGTACTGAATAATCTTCTTTCTGCTTCATTTCTATTTGAGGGAATATTGACATTGTTGGAAATCCATGGAAGGCCCACTCGATAACGACCATCTTCATTTCTGGTGAGTTGTCTAAGAAACATATCGTGGGCTAGCTCTTCTTCTTCTCTTTTGGACAAGGTTTGTGCAGGGTCGTTGATTCCTATCGTTTCGAGTCGCCACAAGTCTGCAACATTCCAATCTTTTATGTACAGATTTGTCATCAATACCGCTGTACCGCTATTCAAGCAACCCTGAGATGGAAGCCCTGTTTTTCCACAAACTGTCCATCCAAGTTTGGTTTCTATCGCTGTGAGTCCATTTTCTAATTGCTTGACTCGACCCGTTAACAGTTGACCGTAAACGTCACTCCCGATCAGGATTTCTATTTCCGTACTACCAGGGCCGATGTCGGACAACCACAGCTTATTTTTCTTGAGTTCTCTGCACAGATTTCCCTTTGGAATTCGAGGAATTTCACCACAAATTTTCTCTTGGTCTAACAGATCGAGCTGATGTATGGAACTGACCCAATTATTCGATGCACCCACTGTAACTCTAAATTTATTATGCTGTTTAGCTTCTATCTGTGTACCCCCAAAAACTGTATGGGCAATTACTTCTGTTCCTATGGGTTTAAGCTTGAGCTCTTTCGCAGTTTTCTTTAATATGTAACTTTTCTGGGAACCACAGTCCATAAGACAACGCACCCTTTTTTGGCCTTTTTCCCCTTTTATATTTATTTCTAACGTCATAAGGGCTATTTCCTGGGAGCATTGTTTGGCGACAGTGTTCTGTATTACTTCGGGAGGTTTGCTTCTACTATTTTCACCCCCTTTCCTTATCTCAGGACAAAATAGTTCTGTGTGTGGTTTCGAACAAACGTGGCACTTAATAAAAACCTTGCACGTTTTTGCCCGGTGTCCAAAACGCAAACATTTCAAACAGCAATTTTTTTCTTTTACTTTATTTTTCTTTTCGTCAAGGGAGAGCGATCTGGCTGTTATGCAGTCTTTACTCTCATGCGTTTTTCCGCAAAATATACAGCTTAATTCTTTTGCAGCGAATAAGCCTGTAGCAGTGGGGACCCTGTTATCTCTCTTGTGGAATTTATTTTTAACATTTTCCTTGGGTGAATTAATTTCAAAACCCGACCTGGCTAATTGTAACCTTTCTTCACCTGCCACTTCCCTTTTCAAAAAATTCAGCAATAGTGACAAGTTCGATTTCTGTGTGGTTTCCTTATCATCTAACTCAGTAGAATCTTCCCTGGCCCCAACATTAAGTCTTTGAAACGTTCTAATAATATCTTCGGGTAAACAGGATTCTATCATTGGGTACAGCCACGCAGAGTTCTGATCAATGTTTACACCCATGCTTTCCAGTGATCTCAAGTGTGCTTCTATCTTGGTCACTAAATTACACAAATTTTTGCTATTTCCCCTAGTCTGTACATTAGCTGTAATTAATTTCAAAAATTCTCGAACATATACTTCGATTAAGATATCTTTATCCCCATAGCGTTCTTCAAAAGCCTTTACTGCCTTTAAATAATTTTCTGATGTTACGGCGTAACTTTCGAGTAATTCTCTGGCTCGAGTTCCTGGTTCTATGCACTGTAAAAGGTACTGAAATTTGTCAGCGTTGTCTAATTCTTCATCCTCATGAATTTTCTTAAATTGGGCCCAAAAGGGCAAATAATTTATTAATTTTGAATCAAATTTCTTGATAGCTAATTTTGGTAATTTATATCGCTTTGTTTTCAAGTTTGTTTCGCTTTCTATTTTATTTTGGCCTGTGCAATTAAAATTTACACTTGAATTCAATTTTTCATTAATTAGTCTTTTAACTGTGATAAATTCATCAGAGTATGCTTCGCTTTCTTCGGCTTCTTTTATAATCAAAGCTTCATCGCATTTACTATCTTCCGACATAATGTCTAATATTTCATTGTCGAGTGTCTTTAATTCTGTTATTAAACCCTCTAATTTATTTAAATTATCTAAAAGTATACCCCTAACAGCACAGTTAGGCTTAACTTATCCACAGTACATCTTAAGGACGTTTCTGGGATGTCTTTTCATCCAGAAGACATCTTGAAGATATCCTGGGGAGGTGATGTGCTGTCTGGGCCCTTCTCAAGATCTTCTTTATCTAGTTCTGTTTTTAAAATATTTAAAGTTTTAGTAAAGGAAGATCGTAATGGTGTTCTACGCCTTTTTATTTTTTCCATTTTCTGATTTTTAAACAAAAACAGAACAGTTTTATGTTAATTAACCAATTATTCTTTATTTATGCATTTTATTTTAAATATAAAAACCTTCACTTTTCTATTTACCAAGAAGATTTTATTCTAAGAACAACTTGTAAAAAATTCTATTTGGAGAGCCATTTTCTTTTCGTAAAATGTAAACAAAAGAAAATAACCATTTATTATTTTTTATTTTACTCTTATAGCAATATTTATTTTCATCTGAATGATAATTTTTATTTATTTAATAACTGTAAAAATTTATTGAATTAAACAATCACCAAATGTAATCCAAAAAATAAATTAAAATCGAAGCTTCTATCTTGCACATTCTGTTTTCATTCATAAATTCTAAAATAATACTTTATTTCATAATCGTTGCGAAACAAAAAATAAAACAATAAAAATTCACTGCAATCAGATTTTGACATCATCAAATATTTAACCATGAAAAAATGCTTTTTTATTCCTTCTTTCATCAAATGATGCTTCTTTTTCAAGGTCAACTCAATACTCAATTGCTTTTTTTTTTTTTTACTTTTATTTATTTCAATCATAAAAAAACAACTATCTTATTTTGACCTTGATAAATTTACGTTTTAAATGTACAAATAATATATAGCAAATAAAAAAATCTTGTTTTATTTCAATCAATCAGTCACTTTTAATTTTATTTACTTTGAAAAAGGAATATTCTATATTCTAAATAATTTCAATCTTAGATATCTTTTGAAAAACATTTCATATAAAAATAATATAATCTTTAAACCATTTATTATTTCAAATGAAAATAATTCTTTTCTTTTCAGTTAATATAAACAATATATCCTGTATTTAATATAAACAATACGTCCTGTCGCGGACGCCATAAAATTATGTTATAAAACGCCATTCTACTGAATGGCTTCAAGCGAATCTTCTCGATTCTTTGTAATATAAAGATTGCAGGTTATTTTATTTGATCGAATGTCTTATTTAATAATTTCAAATCATTTTATATTTCAAAGTAATAATCTTCAAACTGATATAATAATATTCTTCTTACCTGTAGAATTCTTCGACGTAAAAAATGAAGCCTAATAACGGACACTTGTTTTTCTAGAAATAATAGCTTCTTCTTTAAGATGAGAAAAATATATACAGTTTATTAAATAAAGTATTTACATGAAGAAACACTATTTACAAAAGGTATTTACATATTCGAAATTTCACGAAAACAATTTTCTATTCGTAATATTTTAATAACTAAGCCACCAGTTTTCTATTTCGTTATGACAATGGTGGTTCCATAAAAATAAATTAGGCCAAAGGTGGCCTGAGAGCATTCTATTTCATTGTGTTGCTCTCTTCACTAAAGCGAAACTAAAACTAACTAATCTATGGGCTACTTTTTCTATTTCTTCAACGGTAGCTCCATGGATAATAAAATCAGGCCAAAAAGGCCCCGAGAGCAAACTACTATTTCATGACATTGCTCTCCATTGTAGAACAGAACTCAAACTAAAAACTAAAACTAAATTAATCTATGAGCCACCTTTTCTATTTCTTAAACAGTGGCTCCATGATTAATAACATTAGGCCAAAAAGGCCCCGAGAGCAAACTACTATTGCATTACATGTTGCTCTCCATTCTAGAACGAAACTAAAACTGAAACTATGTCCCGCGAGACAACAAAAAATGTTCTTCGAATCTTATCTCAACGGGACCTCTGGCGCCCTCTAGTGAGGCAAAAGTATATCAATACCTAACAGTAGGGATGTGTTTGCACATGTTATTTATATGTATGCATGAAATTAGTTTTAATTGACGACTAGAACGTCTGTCGTCATTCGACGTCATGATGAAATTTAACCTATAGGAGTCTTAATTTAGCCCACAAATAAAGGACTATAGCCAATCATAGCGCAGCTTTTACCCACAAACAAAACGAAACTCCGCCTCGTTCTAGTCGTCCATTACTTTAGAAAATGGTACAACTTTAACATTTGTATGTTGTGTTGCTAAAGTAAACATGATTTTAACATTAAAGAAGCATGCTTTTATTATGACTACTCTGAAACATAATTACTCGTTGCATATTCTTTTTTATATTAATACTATGAATATAGTTACTTGTTGCATATTATCTTTAATTATGCATAAGAAGAATCTTAGTCATTAAAAATTTTATTTCACAATAATAAAGCATGTGGTAAAACTACTTTGGTTTTATTTTTATTAATGGCATATATGTAATTGTTGTATAGAATTAACTTTAATTACTTATGAAAGAAAGAGAAAATCTTTCACGATTTTAAATATAATATTAGTCAAAGTAAATTTTTTTTAATATTTTAAATTAAATTAAGTTATAATTTTCATTTGTGGTTGTAGCATGTAATTGTTATGTAATTTTTTTTTCCACATTGAAAAGAGCATGTTAAATAAAGTTAATTGCAGGGGTGATTTCTATCTGGGAAAAAATAAATAAAATATATCTATTAATGAAAATAGCTTGCCGAATGTTTCAGAAAATTGTATATGTAGTTTAGAAAATTGATTTAATCAGAATCACCCTTGATGACTTGGAATTATATGCTTGCCAGAAAATTTTTAAAATGATGTGAATCATTTGACTCCTTTTCGTGTAATTGCTGCCCAAACTTAGTAACAGAAATTTTCAGTAGCCACTAGCCACAGGGCCACTTAAGAGGGTTATAAAATATATTTTAAAGCCCTCCTCCCCCCCCCCCCCCTATTACTCTGTATATAATCTTAATTTAACTATAAAAGAAAGTTATTCCATTTTTTGTACACAATTGATTTGTTTATTACTGACTAAATAATTTTACTTTGTTTTTATTTTCTCTTAATATTACCGACCTTTATTTAGAAATTTTACCTTAAAAAACAAAGCCACTGATGAAATAGTTATTGTTAACTATTGGCTGCTAATATGAATTTTTTCACTTTTTGCCTTTTATTTCCTTTTTGAGTTCCAATACCAATCTATCAGATCGTTGTAAGTACTATTTCTGTATTATAAATTATCTACTATCTGAAGCTGAATATGATGTGAAGATTGATGCCTGTTCCTGGAAAATTTAAGAATTAATGCTAGCTAATCCCATCTTCAGACAAAAATTTATAAAATATTTTCTGTCTGTTGGTGTGACTTTGCTGGTTGTATTTTCTGCTTCTGATTAGTTCAAGAATTTTCAAGGAGAGTAAGTAAGCATCTTTTGAATGTATTTTTTTCCTGATACATGAGATATTTGCATAATATGTTTTCAATATTTGATGTACATCATGCATTGTGTATGTGTCTCTTCCCTTTTATTTTAAAATTCAGTTTTTACTTATTGAATTTATATTTTAATCGTGTTCCAATATTTTGAAATTGATAAAATTTATAGATCATTGTAAGTATTCTTTATCTATTATAAAACTGTCTACTATCTGAAGCTGAATATGATGTGAAGATTGATGCCTGTTCCTGGAAAATTTAAGAATCAATGCTAGCTAATCCCATCTTCAGACAAAAATTTATAAAATATTTTCTGTCTGTTGGTGTGACTTTGCTGGTTGTATTTTCTGCTTCTGATTAGTTCAAGAATTTTCAAGGAGAGTAAGTAAGCATCTTTTGAATGTATTTTTTTCCTTATACATGAGATATTTACATAATATATTTTCAATATTTGTTGTACATCATGCATTGTGTATGTGTCTCTTCCCTTTTATTTTAAAATTCAGTTTTTATTTATTGAATTTATATTTTAATCATGTTCCAATATTTTGAAATTGATAAAATTTATAGATCATTGTAAGTATTCTTTATCTATTATAAAACTGTCTACTATCTGAAGCTGAATATGATGTGAAGTTTGATGCCTGTTCCTGGGGAAAATTTCAGAAGAATGAATGCTAGCTAAACACATCTTCAGACAAAAATTTATAAAATATTTTCTGTTTGTAGGTGTGTTTTTGCTGGTTATATTTTTTGCTTCTGAGTTTAGATGTTCAAGAATTTTTAAAGAGATAGTAAGTAAGCATCTTTAAAATATATTTTTTCCCATACACATGAGATATCTACATTCATGTATTTTCAATATTTGATGTATGTCATCCATCCTGTATATTTCTCTTCCCTTTTCATACTAACATTAAATTTTTATTTATTTTACTAATAAATTTATTTAGGTTGTTGTAATTTTTTTTTTTAATTTATTGAAATATACAAAGGTGATTGCATTCAAGTAATTTACCTTATTTCAGATATTTGATTTTAAATTTCAGGATTTATGTATTCCCAGTTACCCCTGATTATAGTTATTTTCTTGGGGGAGGGGGGGGGGGTTAGTTCAGAAAAAGAAATAAGTCCTTGTGTTTTATATTTTATTGAAAATTGCTTGCTTCTAATTTCTGTAGCAATAAGCTTGTATTAAAAATCAAGATATACTCATCTTGCATATGTTTCACTTTTTATTTCTTTTTTCTTTTTTTATTCTTTTTTCTTTTAAATACAAAAATTTTCTTATTTAAGGAGGTGGTGCAAAATTTCAGATTTTATTCACCTTATACACTCATCTGAGAAAAAAAAAATCTTTTGTTATATAATAATAATTCATCATATTTAGCAAAATATATCTGTTGTCGAATATCATTTACTAAATTACATGACAATTGACTAACACAAATGCATAATCTTATATTTAAATTCTTTGCTAAATTAAAAAAAAAAAAATGTGCTATTTCTTTATTTAAAAATCAAGCCTTCAAAGCAATAAGTAAATTTCAATTAGAATGTTAACCAAAACTAAGAATTACAAAAGGAAAACTGATGTTATTTAATAAATATTTACACACATATAATTTATTTATCCATACACAAACGAATATCAGACATTATAGGAAACTATAAAAGTGCATTAGAATGGTAAAAATATTTATCAAATCACTGAAATATTTTATTCTATTTGGTTTTAAGAATTGTATGTGTGTATGTGTATATGCATTCATATGGTCGTCATACAAAAAATCCCTTTACAATCAGTTAAATATCCCTATACCATAATAAGTTAAGTACAAAATTTCAACATTGTAAAATAATAAATCTTTTTCCTATTTTCTTTTTGTCTTAATATATGTATATATAAATGAAAAATAAAAAGTTGTTATACTATAAAAATTATACATAGACACAACTGTTATAAGTAAGTTTTTAAATTTAAAAGTTAATATACTTAATTTTTCTACTTTATTATCATTTGATATGCAATAATTATAATAAATTAAAAAAAAGAAGAAAAAAAAATATTTTGCCTTTAAATGAATGAATTAAATAAATAAATAGCGCAATAACCGTTGCTAAGATACACAGACGATTGAAATGAAAGAATTAAAAAATAGAGAAGGCAATGTTTAAAACTGAAAAAAAAAAAAAAAAAAAATATTATTATTATTATTATTATTATTATTATTATTATAAAAATTCATATTTGAAATTTGGAAAATTCTCTATGAGGCGCACACCTGCAGAGTTCCAGTTACCCATCTGCCAAGTTTTATAGCACTGCAATCAGTAGTGTGAGCACCAGAGTAGAGACAAATACACAGGCACTTCTCCTTATTTATATAGAATAGCAGGCTACGCCCGCTTCACTGGTCACTATATTTAAATGAATTTTCAAAATAATTGAATCACTATTTTTTATATAACATTATAAATAAAAACAAAAGAGAAAAAAAATACCTACATTGAAATCGCTCTAACTTTACTTCATAAGTTCGGGTACGGTACCCACTGCCTTCAGCAGCTATTTTTTCGCCCACACTGCATCGGGTCCATGTTCCTATTGCCTACAGAAAGGTCTTTCTTGAGCACTTCAATTTGGGTATTTATTGATCACAGGTGGATCTGCTATTATTTAAGAACTATTATTTTAAAAATGACTGTATCTCAACATCTATTAAATATTTTAGTTTTGGAAGCATACATTTTATTGCCCTCGCTCTTTACACAATATTACCATATAATTCTGACCAACATAATAAATAAAATAAAAAGTAGATTTTCTTTTAAAAATAATTAAATGAATAAAAAACAAATTTTAATTATTTTAATCCTTTCTTAAATAACTATTTTTTCTGATAAATACTATAAATTTAAAATAATAATAATGATGATGATAAATTTTTTAAAGGAATTAATTACAAAAAAAAAAAAAAAGAAAGAAAGAAAAAAGTTGTTATAAAAGTTATACATAAACATATTTTTTTTTTTTTTTTTTTTTTTTTTTTAATACGTTTTTAAATTTAGAAATTTAATATACTTACTTTTTTTTTACCGCATTACCATTTCATTTTCAATAAATATAATAATAATATCAATAAGATTTCACCTTCAAATGAAAGAATTAAATAAATAACCTAATTGCCGCTGCTAAGATATGCAGATAATTAAAATGAAAGAATAAATTTTAGAAAGGTGAATCACAGAAGCCAATATTTAAAATAGGAAAAAAAAAAAATAATAATATTCAAATTCGAAAAATTTTCGGTGAGGTGCATACATGTAGGGCCTCAGGTATCCATCTGCCAAGTTTTGTAGCTCTGCGATCAGTAGTGTGAACACCATAGCGCAAACAGACACATAGGCACACACACAAATACTTCTTTTTATTTATATAGATTATGTAATTTCAACGTGATGGCAAATATGGAGATTTCTATAATATTGTTCTGCTTTTGTCTTATGTTATATATTATCAATATTCCTATTCAATCAAAAGCCAAGCGGCAATTATGTGGGTAAAGCCCCGCAAGAGAAGTGAAGCCTTCCTCGAGGACTGGTCATCGGGGAGAGCTGGGGGTAGAACCCTCTAGTTTAATAAAAATAAATCTAATTAAAAACTACTTTATTTATCATAAGTGAAAATTTTTAATACTTAAACTTTAAATACTTTTATTTAAAAAAAATTCTATGAATGATTAAAAATAAAATAAATAAATAAAAATAAGTAAATAAAAAACTGATGTGATTTATAATATATATATATATATATATATATATTTCTAATAAATTAGTTATATACTAAGTACTCGTACTATTGTTTCAGACCTTTATTAAAAAAATCTGTTTTAAAATACTTTTCATAAAAATAATCTGGTGTGTCACTCACACTACTTTCTCTTTTCTGAAATTTAATACTATAAATACAGGTTGGAGATTAAGAGGTAAGATAACGAATACTGTTATGATAACCTATGTTAAACAATTCAAATTAGGCTTAGGAAGAGTTTTATATGATAACTAGTTCTGTGTGAGGGGGGTGGTAGCCCCCCTCAACCCCCCGTTTCATTAATGTACAAAAAACAAGCGATGTAAATTTAGCTTAAAACATACATTATTTACCATAGCTCTATGAGGAATTTATTTCAATTCCCGAACAGCTTTCTTGGAAATGGTAAAATATTATTAGTAAAGCTCATCCACTAACAACAAATAACTAGTGTGTTGTGGCCACCACACGATTTTCTTCAATATTTTTCTATACAAATTCACTCATTAAAAATAATTTATTAAAACTATTATTTAAAAAAATTATCTCCCATGATAATGCACACGGTTTACATATTAGAGAATATATATATATATAATATATATGTATACATATATATATATAATGAATTTATTCTCAATATTACATTTTTTTTTTTTTTTTTTTTTGTTAAAAATGAAAAAAATTGATAACTTTATTTTAAATTATCGCAGATCGATGGTTGAACCATTCGTTTTAAAGGTATTGGCGAGCTCTTTTGAAAGAAACCCATCATGAAAATTTACTCCCCTCGAGAGGGGACTTCCCTCCCACGGGGGGAGGCGAGGCTCCTACATACACATTTTTTTTCCCAGTTGACTATCTCTATTACACAAAATATATATTCGTTTCATTTGGTTTAGTGTAGTCTATAGATGCCTGCAATTTCCCCCGTAGACGTAATGTATTTGAATACTTTTGAGTGTCCCTGTACACGAACCATTTGCTTCATCTCGACGAAAAGCTCAGTGTAGCATCCCTATATGATACACATTTAGATTACCGAGTTTGGAATTTCTGCTACTATTTGTTCTTGAGATATGCAGACACACAGACCATTCTCTAAAAACATGATTTTCGTATTCAGGGGACCTCAGAGTCAGAACATGTAAATATAACAAAAATTCACGTTCGAAAATTTAACCCTAAAACAATACTTTCTCGACCCTATGGGTAAGAGAAAGTAAAAAGGTTTTATATATAAAAACTAGTTTAAAATATGTAGTGAAATATTCTAATTAAAAAGAAAAAAATAATTTATTTATTAACAATATAACTTTTAACAAATTATTTGAAGGTGCTTAATACTATTTTTTGGACTTTCAATAAAAAAAGCCTATTTCCGTGGCCGAACGGTTCTGTTCTCGATGCTGGTAGGCAGGAGATGTCGGGTTTAATCCCAAGTCGCCTTCGTCCATCTAGCTGTTGGGTTTTTTTTACGGTTTTCTCTGAAGCTTGCGGAAGAACAGGCTAGTTCTTAAAATAATCCCATGACAATAAATTTATTTGCATGCGAATAATAAATATATATTTCTTTTTATGTCGGAAAAAATAAACCTGTAACAATTTTCTTTTATTTAAATTGAGGGAGAAGATAATTATTGTATGTAATTGTAAAAACTTTGACATATTTAAAAATCGACTTTAATGTGTTGGATTAATAATTAGTAAAAAGATTAAGTTAAACAAAAGTCACCAATATCTGAGAAAAAGTTCAAACCGTTCAAAAGTTAGATTTAGAGAGAGAGAGGGTTCAGATTATTTTTAGCAATTTTTCTTACATGCTTCAGCATCATGAATATACAGTCGGCTGCAAAATTATTCGAGCACTAGCAATAATCCTTGCCAAAAAAAAGTACACTTAATACAGCTTTGTTAAATAAATCCTTGTCGAGTCATGTTCTTAATCAGTCTAAGAACATGATTCGACAAGGATTTACTTAGCAAAACAGTCTTAAGTGTACTTTTTAAATATAGGAATAATTGGCTAGTGCTCGAATAATTTTGCAGCCGACTGTAATTCAATATTACTTTCGTGTCATTTTTATTAATTGAATCTTTTATAGACAATCGGATTCAAAATTATGGAATAAACTATTTTTCACACGTTCTTACAGTTAAATAAATAAATAAATTTGAGTTTAATGTATTTGGTTTATTTCTTGACGGGGCTTTTAATGTAGATTTTAATTCAAAAAGTGGAAGAGAATTCATCGAAAAATTTAAAATTATTGTTTTTCATTTGGGGAACTAATCCAAACTTCAAACTATTGTAGAGCCAGTGTTGCCAGATTGGGGACTTTTTTAATTCAATATCCACCAGCAATTTTTAATTGTAACTGTTGCCTAATCGCTTCGAAGATTAATCGTCTTTTACATACATGAAATATCACTTCTCAAAATTATTGGTGGTAGTTGAATAAAAAACGTCCCCAATCTAGCAATACTGTGTAAAACCCGTGACCAAATGCGGGTACTTCGAAGCACCTCGTTGACTTGACTTACAATAGACGTTATCTCTTCCAATAAAGGTATGCAAACGGGGGTTGATACGAGTATGCACATGCACAATTATCACAAATCACAGGCCTTTACATGGAAAAATTGACAGAAAAAGTTTCTAATATACAAAAAAGTCCTGTCGTACTAGATTAAATTCTGGCTCTGACAGAATTTTTTTTTTTTTCTTTTTCATATATTTCAATTAGTGCTCTACGGATTAACTCTTTGTCCAAGCACTACGGTGTTTGGGAAGTAAGGCCTGGATCCTAGGCCTGAGGGGGAGTGCCCTCCGTGAGGGATCTTTCTAAAGGGTCTTAGCCAGTATTTACGCAAGTTTCGGAGAAAACCACGGAAAACTCTGAACGGCTAGGCCGGCGAGCGCACCTGGGATCGAACCTGGCAAAAGCATTTCGGTGAAATGCCGTGAAACAACAAACGCTATCATCTCCCTACCATTTTTTTTTTTAATAAAATATTTATATACATAGCATGTTATCAATATCAGCCTTTGTCAATCCACTGCAAGATGAAGGTCTTCTCTAGGTGATCCCAATCTACCCTGTTTCCTGAAATTTTTCTCCATTCCGCTTTTCCTAACTTCACAATCTCATCTCTCGAACGACACATTTTTTTTTTTTTCCCTGATCTTTTCTTATCACTCGGAATCCAAAAGAGGACTTCGATGATCCAATCTATCGCCGTTTCTTCTGGCAAGGCGCTCATTCTAGCTGCATTTTAACTTTTTAATTCTACGAAAGACATCAGTAACTTTGGTTTGCTCCCTAATCCATGTGTTTCGCTTTCTGTCCATTCAGGTGAATCCTAACATGCATATCTCCATGCTTCTCTGTGTTGTTAGGAGCTTTTGTATAATTTTACTCATTAATAATTAAGTTTCTGAAGCATAAGTTAAAACAGGAAAGATATATATAATCCAAAATGTGTAAACAGTGGAACAAATTTTATAATTTCGTTTGTATGGATCTTCTGTTGTTTATTGTTTATTTATTTTTTTTTTTTTTTTTAATTATTATTATTATTATTATTATTATTATTATAGTAAATCTTAAAATCAAACAATGAAATATTTTTTGTTGGAAACGTGTTTTATGCGATCTTTCATTATAATTATATTTTGAAGCCCTCTGTATTTTACAAACCCTTAAAATCATGTTAAAAAATTTTGCAAAATAAAAGAATTTGTTTCAATACTTTCATGATAGTTCGAAAGAAAACAAAATGTTTATGATTTCGGTTTGTCTGTAAGTCTGTCTGTGCTGTAAATTATTTAAATATAAATTGATCGTCCAATAAAACTAAAATTTTCTGACGTGTAAAATAATATGTTCTCTGTGAAAAGTCGTACGTGCTGCACTTATAATTCATTTACAGGGGCATATAAAAATATTTGGATACACTACGGTTTATGTGCGGTTGTTATTTGAAGTGGTATCACCAAAAGCTGTGAAGTTCTACTTACGAAGCTGGTAAACAGGAAAGGTGGGATTCGAAACCAGGTCAGTCATACTGCTGGTTTAGCTGCTTATGTAATTTTCTGTGGTCCCAGAATCTCACGTGACTATGGATCAGAATCCTTTAGAAAGGCCTCGTATAAAAGTTACGTTCCACCTTTTTTTATTGACACCACACACACACACACACACACACAAAAAAAAAAAAAAAACTAAATAAAGTTTACTATACAGATATTACTGAGATTCACTATAATACGCTTAATTACAAATTATATGCACTTTATTTCCTATTTATATACACAAAGAGCTAAATTTACTTTTAAAATGATTATAATATATTTTAACCAGGTGAATATCATGTGTTCTCTTTTGAATCGTATTTTGACTAAATTAAAATAATAGTATCAATTTGAAAAAGGTTAATAAAATTAATAAAGAGTTTTTAAATTTCATGTTACCCCAAAGGAAAAAAAAAAAAAAAGACACACCAAGATGAAATGAGGACAAAAATTGGTAGAGGAGGTGGAATGGGGCGTCCGAATGGGACAAAAAATGGTAGGTGTGATGTGCATGTGGAGAAAAACAATTGATTACAGCTTTAGAAAATTTGAATGATTTAATCAAGAGAAAGGGCCTCACAAAGTAAACAAGTCAATAACGCGTTGGTCCAGGTCTGGCCCTTATGTACGCAGTTATTCGGCTTGGTATTAATTGATAGAGTTGGCTGGTGTGCTCCTGTGAAGTATCGTGCTAAATTCTGTCCAATTGTTGCGTTAGATTGGTAAAATCCCGAGCTGGTTGTAGGACCCTTTTTATGATGCTCCAAACGTCCTCAGTCGAAGAGAGATCCGGGGACTGAGCTCAACCCCACTGAGCCGCCTATTAAGGGTATTTGAAGTCACTGAAGTACCAGTTGCACGTAGGATTGACGATAATGATGAATTGGTGCTTGATTCCATCAAAACCTGTATGTATGTCAATTTGTGTCCAATTTGCATTGCTCCTTCCTGGTGCGTCACTTTTTTTGTTAAAGAGTATATAAGACCACTCATTAAATAAACAAAAATAAAATTATAATAGGTCGTTTCAGTATTTTTCTGTATTGTTTAATTTTTACTCTATTGCATTTCAAATAATTTGATTCTGTATAGATAAAAATAAAAAAGAATTTTTCGTTGTGTCCCTGTAAAAAATTTATGAATGATAAATTTACCAAAATATATACAATTCGTGTGACGGTGATCTAATAAGAGGCCTGTCCAACCCAAAACACTTGGCGGCCGCACAGAAAATCTGTTTTATTTAGGCGGGCCGCCGCATCGTATATGCACACATGACACATATATGTGTATGTTTGTGAGTGCATGAATTATAGTGAAATGCCTTTTTTCGAGGGAGAGCAGGGTGAAGATTCAGAGCTGAATATATTAATTTAAATTATTTTCCTTCATAAATTAGCAATAACGCAAAAAAAAAAAAAAAAAAAAAAAAAAAAAAGATTATACCTTAATAACTATAATAAAAAGAATGAATAATGGATTGAATAAGGTTTCATTATAACAGTGTGATTCTTTTGCTAACATAACCGTTGAATTTTTTTTTTTTTTTTTTTAAAGTCAGAACGGATTTATTTATTTTTAATGTGTTAACCAAAGTTGTCAAACTGTACATATCGCTAGTCTCCTCGCGGGCTGCAGAAAACTATACGGCGGGCCGTGGGTTGAACACTCCTGATCTATAATATGTGTATAAAGTTTCAGCTCAATTAAATAAGGTGTTTAGACGCTATCGCACTTTAAACATTTAGGCCATAGGACAAAATGATAAAGAATTTTTCTTTGTGTACTTGTAAAAAAAACTATAAGTTCTAGATTCACCAAAATCAATAGGGTTCATGCTATGTTGCGTTCGCACCAACTTTCAGCAAACAAATTCGAACAAAGCGTTTAGGCCTTATCGTGATCGCACACACATATCATCGCAAAAATAGTAAAAATCTTGAGTGACTTCTTACGACTTTCCGACGGTTAACGGTTGTATAAGCAAAGTAAAATAAGAGATGTCGTTAAATAGACAAAAGAGAAAAATATAACAGGGTGTTTTTTACAGTATTTATAGTATTTTACAGTATTTTTCACTGTAAAAAAGTCACAGAAAAATAGTTCGATCGCCCTGATGAATAAAAAAATCGTTATAAGATGTAGCAAAAAATGGTGCTATTATTATTTTCGAAATTTAATACGTATTATCAAGAAACGTTGTCAAGCAATACCCCCACAATTTTTTTAATTTTTAGCTTCATCTTATAAGACATTTATATGCTATCACACTTTAAAGTTTGAGGTCATAAGCCATAATGATTAAAAAAAAAAAAAAATCGTTATGTCCTTGTAAAAAGAACTATCAGTGCAAGATTCTCTATAATTAATACAGATCGCGTGACAGTAACTTATAATATGTATATAAATTTTTAGTTCATTTGAATAAGGCGTTTAGACGCTATGTGCTTTAAATAATTTGAGCTTATAGGCCATAACGATAAAGAATTTTCCTTTGTGTCCCAGTAAGAAGTTATAAGTACTATAGTCACCACAATCTATATATTTCGTGCAATGGTGATTTATAACGTGTATCTAAATTTTCGTACGGCGGAAAAAAAGTCACCTGAAAAAACTTATTAAAGGACTTGGAGCTGATATACCTCATTCAAGTTTTCTATGACATATCGATATTCTGTATTGAAAATGATATAATTATCGCAACTAATGCGTGTAGAGGAACTTGCAAAAATATTTCTGATGCATTAAAGCCCATGATCGGTATTTTAAAAAGAATTTACATTTTACACTGAACATAACATAGGAAACACCTTTGCGTTTTTTGCAGGTGGTAATAAAGAGCTAGTGTCATTTTATTCTATGAAAACTCGGCCCAAAGATGTTTAAATGCATATAAAAAGATAATATTTAAAAGATTAAGAGAAATAAGAATAACATGAAATATTTGTTTACTAATGTAAGATATACCTCTTCCATTGGGCTGGCATAAAATAATATTTTGAAGAGCCGACGTATAATCGGAATTTTAGTAAACAATTTAGGAACTTACAAGTTTTATTTTATACACTAGGGGGCTCTGCCCCCTGCTCGCTCCGCTCACCAACCCTCGAGGGAGGCTTCACCTTCCCCAAACACACTTTACTTATTAACACATGCAGAGCTCTGCCCACCTATTCGCTGCTTTCTTTCCCTGAAAAGGAATATTAACCGTGCATATAACAAGACAAAAGCAGAACATTATTATGGAAGTCCTCATATTCAATGCCATATATATATATATATATATATATATATTAATAGAAAGAAATTCACAATATCTAGACCATTTTGCATTATATCTTTAGTATATGAGCCTTTTTATTCCTTTTTTACAACTTTAGATCCTGACCACGGTACCCCAGTTGGTAGAGCGCCGAGCTCGTAATTGGAAGATTGCGGGTTCGGTTCTCGAGCCGGCCAAAGACCATCGTGTACACTAATGGTAGCTGGTGCACGTAAAATATGTTGTGGCCGCAATATCCTCCATGTTCCCATCAAAATTGTACCTCTAGGGGCCACCGAAGCGGGGGAGCCATCCCCTTCGTGTAGGACTAAAACTGTGTTGGCATGTCTCCGTAACATCCGTAAGGGTACGTCCCAGACCGTCGCCAATTATCCATAGCGCAGTAATGGTGCGACATCAACACAACCTACCTAATTATCTACCTACCTACAACCATAGATCATATATTAATTTTCCTGTGTAAGAAAATTAATTTGCTAAAAGTAGAGAAAAAATGTTATTTATTTTCTTCTAAAAATATTTCTTTTCATGCACGTTTAAGTGAAATTTCGCCCTTTTCTCCTTTTCTCGCCTTTTCTCCCTTCGTAAGGGAAATCTTAAATTTCAAATAACTTCTGAAGTTTTTCAATTAGAATGTTGCACATGAACAGCGTTCTTTCCAGTGTCATAAATAATATTTTAAAACTGGTCCGACCTCTCTGCGATCAATTGTTCGTGAGATATCATGTACACAGTCTAACATACTAACTCACTGACGGACTAACACACTAACGGATTAACAAACTAACAGACACCCTACAGACGGACACCATACCCATTTTGATATTTTCGGATTCCTCACACCTGAAAACGTGTAAAAAAAGTAAAATAACCGAGGTCGAAAATTTTCACGATTACTTAAGTTCCCCATACCTATAGTAAGATAGGGAACTAAAAATTTCAAATAATGAATTTAAAGAATGATATTCAATTGATATGGTACAACATTCATTTAGTATAGTATATACCTGCGCGAAAGGGGGAAGGGGTGACTAAGAACAGTTCGAAAGAAAACAATTGTTTTTATATGACCTTCTTACCGATTTTAATGAAACTTTTTATAATCAATTTATGAAAAAATTACAGTAAGTGTCAGACATAGGCTAGTCTGTCTGTTTGTTTGTTTAAACGTTGAATACAATTTAAATATACTTGAAATAATTTTAATATAGAAAATTTAAAAAAGGTTGATCTATTAATTTTGAGTTAGACCAGAAAAATGTCATCTTTATGCATATATATTATAAAATTAAAAAAAAAAAAAAAAAAAATGTGAAAGACGCCCTTAACCCTTTGCGGCGCAAGACAATTTGAAACATTTAAATTATACTGCCACCGGAATTCATGAACTAAATTAAACTAAAAGAAATTTTAAATTTTAAGGTTTAAAAAACCGGCCTTTTCTGATATGTTATAAACGTGAATTTTTGCTAAAATATTTCCGGGATGAATTTTTGCAGCTGGATCTTAAATTTTGCGTCCTCGTGGCGAGGACACCGCGCGTTAAGGGGTTAAACATGTGGCGCCCTTGGGCTGCAGTCCAATTAGCCCAATGGATAAGGTGGGCCTGGACATTATCTCGAAAAACCAAGTCGTAGAAATTTTTAATTAATGTATTTCCCTTTCGAGAAACATTTTTTTTTTTTTTTTTTTTTTTTACATAATTCAAATCACATTTCAACATACAAAGTAGCTTTAACGCAATTAGAAAAATGTCTTACTGAAAGATTTTTTGTCAACGTAATTGTAAGAAAACATTCTGGGAAACTGCTTATATTAAAGCATAAGTTATCTATAATGAGTACTCGATCATTAAATTTGAATGCTATGATTGAAATAGTATGCTTTTGTACATTTAATGTTGGAAAAATTTTAATACATCTAGCGACTCCAGGTTGTAATCTGCAAGCTAATAGAAGGAAGGTGTCAGATTCAAACCCAAATCGCACTCGTCGGCGAAGGCGTTCGTAATATTTAGCAGTTTTCTCCAAAACTGGCTTAAATACAGGGTAGGGTTCCTTAAAAAGACCCTCTCCCCTTACGGCGAATATTGCTTCCAGATCTAGAACCCAAATGTCGTCAATCGCACTTAATTCTCAAACACGAGACACTCAATTATTTTAAAGCTAGCAATGGTGATGGCATTCGTGAAAGCGGTACTGCACAAAATTAATGTATTAAAATGTTCAGATTAGTATATAAATGTGACTGAAAATTGCTGTAGATTGTAAAATTATAGTGAAACCTTGGAAATCCGAAACTTTGGTTAAATCGAAATTTAAACGTAAAACTATCCTGAAATAGAATTGTTGGATAAAGAAAATTTTTATAAAATAAAGGAAAAAGACGCATATTCTGTGTAAAAATGAGATATAAAACGATAAATTAATAATGAGATGAAATTTCAAATTCTATAATTAATGCGCATTAATTCAACACTTGCATATCGATTTGAGTAAATCCATTTTACTTCTTAAAAATAAAAGTAATATTGTAAGGTATCTTTCCCCTCTTTTTTTTTTCTTATATACATAAGAAGAAAGTATGAGTTTTGTGGAAATATTTTTTATCAATGTACCTTTTCAAGATGTCCTGAAAATGATTGACACGATTTTTCCTGAGACACTGTCAGTGTGTCAGGTCTCAGTGTCAGTGTGTCACGCCTCAGTCTGAATCTCAAAAATTATGTTACACTGCATCTTGCGATCCTGTGAGCCCACCAGCGGCCGTGCGGTTCTGCGTTCAAAGCTCATAGATGGGAAGTGCCGGGTTCGAACCCAGGTTACGCCCATCGACCTAGCCGTTCGGAGTTTTCCGTGGTTTTCTCCGAAACTCATGTAATTACGGGCTAGGATCCCTTAGAATGACCCCCCATGGAAGGCATTCCGCCTACAGGCCTAGGACCCAAGCATAGTTAATTGTCCTTAAACCGTACAACAACAACAACTACAGTAACAAGAAGCAATGAACGAAATCCAACTAAACTTCGTATTTAAATGTACTTCTATTTAAACCGCTACTGATTATATTTGGGCTCAGTCGCTGAACACTTGACGTTGTCATTACTTTTTTTTTTTCAAAAATTTTAACATGGCATTAAATGCCAAAATTTCTTACAAATGTACACAATGATATTTTTTTTAACAAACGACCAGTAAATGAATCATAATTATTGATAATGCTAACTGTAAACTAGAAAAAAATACCCTGTATATCTAGAAGAATTACCCCCTCCCTTTACTTGCAGGTACAAATTGGATTTATTTCAAAAGAACTCGTCATTACTTTTAAAATAAATGATTGAACCATAGATATAGGATAATTTAAAACAAAGGAAGAGGGTACACTGTAAAAAATATCTGTGAGTTTTACAGAATATATCTGTATTTGTTACAGAAAAGAGCTGTTTTAAAGAAAAACAGATTTTTCCTGTTGTTTTATCCTTTTTATTCTGTTTTTGTTTTCTGTTTTCTGTTTTTTCCCCTTTTCTGTTTTTTAGCACACTGAAAAAAAAAATCTGTTACTTTTACAGAAAAAACTGTATTGTTTACAGAAAAAATCAGTTTTAAAGAAAAAACATTTTTTTTTTTTTTTCTGTTTTGCGGGTGCAAAAATTTCTAAACTGTAACCGTAGTATGGAGTCGTGGCGTCACAAGGGGGTGTGTCCACAGAGTTAAAAGGAATCCGCCAATTTTCTTTTGTTGTCAGTAAACCAGAAGTCACATTTTGCGTGTTCGGTTTATGTCAGAATAATACAGACACACGCGCACACACTTACATACATATATATATATATATATATATACGGTGTTTGATAAGTCTGGGTACACAAAAATTTCTTGAAAGGAAAGGAAATTCGCTGAACACATAGATTTCAAATAATCCGAGGTATCACAAATGGGCCCCCTGGTAACATGAGGGCCCCACGTGACACTAACTCCATTTTTACTTTCTTCTATATTCAATAAAAGAAAGTATTGGATTCGAAAAAATTTTCGACCTCTGGTTTTCGACGGATTTAGAAGTTTTGAGAGGTCTAGAACACGATTTGACCATTTATAGAAAATGTCTGTCTGCGTGTGTGTGGTACGCAGTAACGTACAGTAAAGTACTCTTAGAATTATATATCAATTTACATGTAGATGCACCTAGACCTAAATTAGTGCAGGCTATAGGTGGCGCTGCTATAACACAATTTTCGCTATATAAGGAGAGGCTATATCTCAGGTTCTATTGCGTATAATCTAACAAAACTTTATATGTAAGAAGGCCGTTATAATGCATTATGCTAGTGCATTTTGTATACTTATTGACCAACAGGTGGCGCTGCTATACAGCAATATCTGTAATTTAAGAGAAGGCTATATCTCAGAAACTACTGCACAGAAATGCATATAATTTTATATGTAGATGCACCTAAATTACTGCCTACCAATCTTTGGTGTCAACTGCTTACCAGTAGGCGCTGCTATACAGCGATTTCCGCAATTTAAAGGGGAGGCTATATCTCAGGTTCTATTGCGTATAATCAAACAAACCTTTATATGTAAGAAGGCGATTATAAGGCATTATGCTAGTGCAATTTGTATGCTTACTGGCCAACAGGTGGCGCTGCTATACAGCAGTATCTGTAATTTAAGGGAAGGCTATATCTCAGAAACTACTGCACAGAAATGCATATAATTTTATATGTAGATGCACCTTTACCTAAGTTACTGTCTACCAATCTTTGGTGTCAACTGCTTACCAGGTGGCGCTGCTATACAGCTATCTCTGCAATTTCAAGAGGAGGCTATATCTCAGGTTCTATTGCGTATAATCAAACAAAACTTTATATGTAAGAAGGCCATTATAAGGCATTATGCTAGTGCAATTTGTATGCTTACTGGCCAACAGGTGGCGTTGCTATACAGCAATATCTGTAATTTAAGGGAAGGCTATATCTCAGGAACTACTGTACAGAAATGCATATAAATTTACCTGTAGATGCACCTTGACCTAAATTACTGCCTACCAATATTTGGTGTCAACTGCTCAACAGGTGGCGCTGCTGTGCAGCGATTTCCGCAATTTAAAGGCTATATCTCAGATTCTGCTGCTTGCAATCAAACAGAACTTGATATGTAAGAAGCTCATTGTCAGACCTTATACTGATTCAATTTGAATTCTTATTGGCCAACAGGTGTCACTGATATACAGCGATTTCCGCGATTTAAGGGAAGGTTGTAGCTAACGAGCTACGGCACAGAATTGCATATAAATTTACATGTAGATGCACCTTGACCTAAATTAGTGCCTATAAACTTTTCGTGTCAACCAATTAACAGGTGGCGCTGCTACACGGCGATTTCCGCAATTTAAGGGAAGGCTATATCTCAGATTCTATTGCGTATCATCAACAAAACTTAATATTCGAGGAGGCCATTACGAGACATCGAGACATTATGCTGATTCAATTTGAATGCTTATCGGCCAATAGGTGGTGCTGCAATACTGAAAACTTCCTCGAAAACATGAAGGCTATATCTCAATTTCTATGGCATATAACAATACGAAACTTGATATATGAGATAACCGCTATAAAAATGCTTTTTTTATGATGTTATTTACAGACAATAAAACTGTCTTTGTTTGGATATTTAGTATTAGTTTCCACTAAGATTAAAATCATTTGCATTCATTATGTTAGATAATATTAATGAATAATAGTTTTAATATAGTGTTTGCTCTTAGTGAATTTGTATAGAAAAATATAGAAGAAAGTCTTGTGGTGGCCACAACGTACTAGTTTTTAAAAGGAAACCATATCTTTTTTTTTACAGAAACGTTTGTCAAGCGCAAAAACCTGTTAAAAAATCTGATGTGGGCACCACATGACTTCCTTATACACCTTTAGAAATTATATTTATATATATAGAATAAATATTATATATATAGAAATAAATATATATATATAAGGCGATAAATATATACATAATGTTAAAAAGCAATGCCATTGGACCAGAGAAAATTGGCTAAAAATATTTTAAAAATGCATTATCACCGTGTTCTGAGCTTTACTGAAAGTTTCAAATGTCTAGCTGGTCGGGAAGTTAGTTAAAAATCGATTGCAAAATTTGTACTGGTAACGCTAACGAAGGCAGCAGGGACCCGAAACAGTTGGCAAAAACTATTTAAAAAATGTATTTTCACCGTGTTCTGAACTATTCTGAAAGTTTCAAATGTGTAGCTAGTTGAAAAGTTAGTTAAATTAATTTTCCGTTGAACCATATAAACGCTGCTAAAGGCAGCAGGTATCCGAAACAGTTCGCTAAAAATATTTTAAAATATGCATTGTCAACGTGTTCTGAGCTTTTCTGAAAGTTTCAAATGTTTAGCTATTCGGGAAGTCAGTTAAAAATCGATTACAAGATTTGTACTGGTAGCGCTGCCGAAGGCAGCAGGGACCCGAAACAGTTGGCAAAAAGTATTTCAAAAATGCATTTTCACCGTGTTCTGAACTAACGCTGCTGAAGGCAGCAGGTATCCGAAACAGTTGGCTAAAAATATTAAAAAATCCATTGTCAACGTGTTCTGAGCTTTTCTGAAAGTTTCAAATGTCTAGCTAGTCGGGAAATCAGTTAAAAATCGATTGCAAGATTTCTCCAAACCGTTTTTAAGTTATTACTGTTTTTTGATACATCACGGCCAAAATCTATGTATTTTTGGTCATTATGAATTTAATTTTCCTAAATATCTTCAAAATGGAAAATCATATAAAGTCTAAAATGGGAGATGCACAACTAGATGTTATAACAAACCTATATACCGATTCGCAACGTTCTACGTCCAACCGTTTTTGAGTTTTACGACATGCACGCACACGCACATACATACAGACGTCACGAAAAATCGTGTAATGTCGCTTATATCTCTACAACGAGAGTTCGTGTTAAGACGACACTTGCAGGTGTACAACTAGACATCATGACAGTCACATGTATAAATTGGCGACATTCAGCGATCGTTCGTTTTCGAGCAATGTGAAATACAAAATCTATTTTGCAAATCGTGATTACTATACTTCCTTTCATGTACTGTTTTTTTATTTTGCAGCGTAAGGACACCTCTGCCCCCCTTTTTTTTTAGGTTTTTATAATCGTGATTTGAAATTGTATGTAATTTATTTAGCAAAAATATATTTTAACATTAAAGAGTATTTCATAAGGTTTAATTTGATATGCAACATCATTATGTTGGGTAAAAATTTAAAAAAATTTGAACAGAGTGCTTTTTAAAAAATTTCAAAAATAAATATGTTTTTGGGTATACTAAAAGCTGTATAACCTGAAACTTTTGGAGTGGGATCTCTATGGGATCAGAAGTTATTCTAAAAAACTTAAAGTTACTCTATATGTTAAATTGTATTATAATTACCATATAATATGCTTACTTGATAAAAGGCATTATTTTTAAAGTTCATATTTATGAGTGACAAAATAGTAAAAAAAAAAAAAAAAAATTCTTCACGAAAATTTCTAATAGCATTAAAAATTTGATTATTTAATTTCTTTTTTAAATGTGTGTGTGTGTGTGTAATTAAAATCAGGAGTGATGGTTTTAAAACCTACGCAGTTTTTTAAAGACAAATTAAAAAATGTTTACAATATGAGGTTATAAATTTATATCAGAAACCATTCAGATAATAAATTACTACACACGACAGCATGAGTCGTAAGTAAATAATGAGTTCGTTTGCTAATAATTACATATGTTTTGGTTCAAATTTGTATTTATTTATGTTGTTGCTCTGGCATGTGACTCATCTCCATCTGTAGTTTAATTTTTTGTTAGTCTTTTCTGAGATCTCAATGTAGAAAGAGTTACTTGTGATTTTGGGTTCATACTCCTTTAAGTGGAAGGTGGAAGTAAAGCGTGACATTCGATCGATATACAATATGGCGAATTCTTTCTTTTCCCCTATCCTACTGACGTCATCAAAAAAACAACCCCTGCTTCGTCACAGAACAGAACAGAAGAGAGACGCGCGAAAACTAAAACGAAATCAGTGCCTTGCTTCACACGTGTGTAAATGGATTTTTTTTTTTCTTTTCGGTCGAATTTCTTTAACTTTTTCCATTAATTAGCCTTTCGCATTGTGTATTTAAATTTTTTAAAGATGCCAGAAACTTGTTTAGTGCCTTTTTGCGATGGAAATTACAAAGAAAAAAAGTTTCTGTTTACCAAAATGGCCATCAGCAATTGAAAGAGAATGATTCACTCCAAATGAAAATAGCAAAGTAAGTTTTTTCTTTTCTTTTTCTCTATAACAGTTACATCTCTTTTTGTTGTTGTTAACTTAGTTACACATATATATATATATATATATAAAGATATCTATTTACATCTGTATACTTAAAGCTTTAAATAAATTAAATCTGTAAGTTATCTTTGTAAGCACACTGCAAATAAGCAACATGAATATCATTTTAATATGCATTTTGGGAGGTTAAAATGTAATACTTTCGTTAACATGTTTAATTGATTTATACAAAAATTATGATTTCGTATGCACATAAATAACACTACAAATAAGTTGCAGTTTTTTTTTTTTTTTTTTTTTTTTTTTTTTTTTTTTTTTTAATCAAAATATTTTTTTTTTAATAATTTACAAAGATTTATCTAACTATTATATGTAGAGCGTTAACGGACATGCTGCTGTTCAATTATAATTATTTTTTATTAATTATCCACAATGTATTTAAAATTAATACATTTTTAGCAGTCTTTAAACAAAAAAAACCCTTACTACATAAGGGGGAAAAAACTACAAATAAAGATTTTTTTTTTCTTTTCTTAATAAATAAATAGGCACATACATATCATTTTAATATGTTTTTTAGTTGATTAAAAAAATGTAGTAATTTCATAAGTGTGTTTGGTTATTTTATACTATAACTATACACACATACTATTTATATGCACACTATAAATACGAATGTGTGTATAACTATTTATATAAAACGTATACATATGTATATAAATAGCATTAAAAACAAACTCTATTCAAATTTTTTATTCATTATTATTTATTATGTTTTTAAATTTGTAACCCGTAAAGATTTATATTATTTTATGTCGAGTATACTATGAATAAGCAGTTTACTGTTGTTGAATTATTACTACTTTATTATTAATCATACACGAAATGATATGTATTTAAAATGATCCATGAAGTCAAAAAAGTTGACCATCGATCTAGAATACTATAAATAAGAAACTTAAATATATTAATCAGGATGTATTTAACACTTTTTTTTCCCTTGTAATAAATCGTAATGCATTTATATGACAGCCCTTTGAAAGGTCTATAATATTATGTATTTTAATTTTAACTTTACCATTATTCCGTTGTGGAATGATTTGCATCTGATACTTTTCTTAATCCATCATTTTCTTTTTAATAATAAAGAAGACAGCATAAATAAATTTAATAATGCTCTTTTTAAACCTTTTTTGTTTAATTCATAATTCAGAAGGTCTGTATAGTATTACATAAAAATGGAAATATTAGCTATTTTTTTTTAATTTAGTCATCAACTACTTTCTAATGTCATACATTTACAGTACTTATACAGCTGGTATTTGTTTATCCAACCAATTTATCTTCAGTTTTCATTTATATGTAAAATAATTATTTTACGTGTATATAATAATATAATCAGTTTATTATTCTATTTATATGATCAAAATCATTAATTTTTAATTGTTTAAATGTTGCATACTTAATACTGCAGTTGCAAAATAATATTTGTATTTTTACGAAGAATTTATGTTAGCTTTCTTTTCTGTTTCTTTTTATTTTACAATTGTTTTAATCGAGTAAAAACACTTTAATAAAACCATAAATGGGCAAAAGATTCTTAACAATTGTCACGAGTCTAAAGAAAACAAGACTCTTCGTTAGGTGATCAAAGTAGGCACGAGTGCTGCAAACAAAGTGGCAATGTACAATTTTGCTAGTTTCTTACATTTTATGATGCTTAATCATATGGTGCTTAACATAAAATTTGAAATATAAATCAAACCTTTAAGTTACTTGTGTATGCACACTGCAAATAAGCAACACGAACATCATTTTAATATGCTTTTTGGAAGGTTAAAATGTTATACTTTCATTAACATGTTTGATTGTTTTATACTAAAATTATACATTTGTATGTATATAAATAACACTAAAAATAAGTTGCATTCTTTTTTTTTTTATGTTTTAATAAAAATATTAAAAAAAAATAATTCCATAAGATTTATATGACTATTTATATGTAGAGTGTTAACTCACTTGCTGCTGTTGAATTATAATTATTTATTATAAATTATACACAGTGTGTTTAAAATTGATATATTTTTAACAGTTTTGAAACAATTTATAATGTAACAATTAAACATTTTTTTTTTTTTTTTCAATACTTAAAGTTTGAGAAAACCTTACTACATAAGAGAAAGAGAGAGTGAGAGAAAAAGACTAGTACAAATTAAGAAGTTTTTTTATATTTTATTAATAAATAAATAAATAAATAATGAAAGGTAATACGTACAAAATATTTACCAATTTATGCGTAAATACTTAAATTTGCGTAAATACTTAAATTAAATAACTTTCAAGTTATCTGCACATGCACACTGCATATAAGTAACATGTATATCATTTTAATATGCTTTTTAGTAGATTAAAAAAATGTAATAATTTCATAAGTGTGTTTAGTTGTTTTATACTATAACTATACACACATACGTATGTATATAAATGGCATTGCAAATAAACTCTATTCGATTTTTTTATTCATTATTTGTCAGGGTATGACATTTTAATCAGCTTGGTTAAAATCATGATTAAAATCACTTTGATTTTTTTTTTTTTTTTTTTTTTTTTTTTTTTTTAAATCATTGATTTAAGTCAAAAATAAAATTTTATAATTTTGGAGGAATAAGTAGTTTTATATGTCTTAGAACACAAGAAAACGTGTTTTTCGAGGGTTACGAGTAAAATAAGCATTTTAATTTTTAAAAATCCAACCATTTTTGGCATATTTATTTTTAAAAATGAGGACCCTCTTCAGATTAAAAAATAATTTTTTAATAATAATAATAATAATAATAATAATAATATATATATTAGTTTTTATTTATAATGTGATGTTAAAAATAAATACTGATCCAATTCTTATGAAAATTGATTTAGATATAGTGACTAGCGAAGCGGGTGTAGCCAGTAGTGTATTTCTCTTTAGATTTCTCATTTGCAGAAGAAGAGATACCCGAGTAAGTTCATTTTGATTTCATTTTTTGTAATATTTGGCATTTATTAATATTTATTAAGCCATTGATTTATAAACTAACTACTTACGTAAAAAATAAATTTTGCACATTGAATTCTATTGAAAATTGCTATTTTGTAAACGTCAGGCGAAAGTATTTTTGTACAAAGAGAATCAGTTAGTTCACTTTTAAAAACTACACATTTTTTCCTCACTCACAAAAAAAAAAAAAAAAAAAAAAAGCTATTTAGACAGTTGAAATTTAAAAATAAAGCATCCAGTTTTAACAGTTAGCAGAAAATTTTCAAAAATGCAAAATTTTAGTTTATAAATTCTTATCAGATCTTAATTGTTTAAAAACCTTAAATTGTAGCCAGTGGATTACTGTTCATTAAAGGGAGTAGGGATGATGAAATTAATTATTTTTATTTCACATTCTGTTGCTTCAAAAAACAATTGTACTGTCATGTTACAAGTTTTTGAGACTTGGTTCTAGATTATTAAGATTATAGAAACTATTATAAATATTTTATTTAATATTATCATTGCAAACTATTCATGAATGGAAAATGTTTTCATATTTAATATATATATATTATTTGCTTTAGAAACCTTTTTATTGACTAAAAATACTTTTCATATGTATTTTATCATGAAAATACTTTTCATAGGATTTCTTGATATCCCCCCTTTTTTTAAACCCCTTTTTACTTTCTCTTACCCATAAGGTAGAAAAAGTATTGCTTTTGGGTAAAATTTTCGAAAGTGAGATTTTGTTATATTTACATGTTCGGAGGTCCCCTGAATACGAAAATGATGTTTTTAGCAAATGGTTTGTGTGTATGTGTGTGTGTGTCTGTTATCAGCATATCGCAAAAACAAATTACCATTACGGCAGAAAGTTCAAACTCAGTATTCTAAATGTGTATCATATAGGGATGCTACAGTAAGCTTTTTGTTGAGATTTTGGTTTGTGTGCAGGGTTTGTGGTTTGTGTACAGATGGTTTGTGTGGTTTGTGTACAAATGGTTTGTGTACAGGGACACTCAAAAGTATTCAAATGCATTACGTCTATGGGGGAAATGGCAGGTAAGTAGAGTTTAACAGCTATCGACTGCACTAAACCAAATGAAACGAATATATATTTTTTGTAATAGAGATAGTCATCTGGGAAAAAGTTTTTGTGTATCTAGGAGCTTCGCCTCCCCCCGCCCTGGGGGGAGGGGAGTAAATTTTCATGATGGGTATCATTCAAAAGAGCTCGCCAATATCTTTAAAACGAATGGTTGAACTATAAATCTGTGATAATTTTAAACAAAGTTATAGATTTTTTTTTTAACTTGTAACGGAAAAAGACTAAGAAAAAAAAATCATATTTTATTTTTTATTTTTTTTAAATATTGTGAGTAAAATGGACTTTTTTTGGATATTTAGTGTTACACTACTTCTCTAATATGGAAATCGTCTGCATTGTCATAAAAGATAATTTGTTTAAATAATAATTTTAATAAATTATTTTTTAAAAACAGAATTATTTTTTAATAACCGAATTAAATTCTATATAAATGTAGGTGCATTAATGAAACGGGAGGTTGGTGGGGGCGGTAGACCCCCCCCCCCCCCTCACACAGAACTAATTATCGTATAAAACTCTTCTGAAGCCTAATTTGAATTGTTTAGCGTAGGTTTACATGACAGTTCTCGTTATCTTACCTCTTAATCTGCAACCTGTATTTACAGTATTAAATTTTAGGGTAAGAGAATGTCGTGTGAGTGACATACCAGATTATTAGATTATGATCTATGACACTAATAAAGCAAAGAGGTAGATTTCGTATATGACTCAGTTAATATGTTTTAATAAATTAGTTTTAGTAATTTTATTATTTGTAAAAACCAATAACAATTCTACTCTTTTTTAATGCATATTAATTGGGATTTTTCTCTTATTTATTTTTATTTATGAGGCCACATAAAAAATAATAATGTATTCACTACAACAATTATAGCAATCAATTTTGCATAATAGTATACTGTGGTAAAAGAAAAAAAAATTATTGATATTTTTAATAAGTTTTGTTCTAGGTTTTTTTCCAATAAAAACTAATTTGTATGTGCCTATTGAAGTTTTATAAGCACTTACCTACTTATTTATTTATATTATTATAAAAAATGTATATATGCAGATAGCTGACAAAATAATATGAACACTTTTAGCTTTTTTACGTTTTGTCAAATATCTTGAAAAGTTCTTCAGAATAATCTTGAAACTTTGGTAGTGTAAAGAACATGTGTATACCTCATATATTTCAGTAAAAGTTGTGTCATGAAAAGGGAAAGGGGACCAGTAAGAAATTAAACAAAAATCAAAATGTTTTGAATCACCCTGTAAAAAACACTGCTTTAAATGCATTTTGACTGTAGCATGTGATCATGAGGACTTTTTTCATTATCTGTATAAAATTGTAAGAGGCTACCATATATATTCATGGAGATATAAGAGTTTCTTTAAAAAATTACAAAAACGGTTTTTACTCTTTTAATTAATACACATAGATCCAGTGCAAAGCCATTTTCAGGAAATATGGTATACTACATTAGGCACAGCATACAGCAATCAGAATACAAAAAATTTTAAATATCTTATGTAAATTAAAATTTTAAATATCAAGCACATTTACTAAATTTTTAACTATGCATGTGTGCAAGCTTTATAAAAATTTCATTCACATAATTTAACAGCCAAAGTAATTGAGCAACTTATATGAAAACCCCAAACAAATATCATGTAAATTCAAAACGTTAGGAGAGATAAATAAACAGAATTTAAGTTCTAAAAAAGAAAGATGTTAGGAGTTTTTATCAATATTTATTTACAATCATCGAAAACACTGTATTATTCGACCACATTTCATGAAACCATGGAAACATCTGCGCAAGTGCTAACTCAACGAGTCCAATGGTAAAATAGGGGTGACAGTCATCTGACTCAGAGAAAATGAGCAATAACAGAGCGCGGAATTACTGGATGTCTTCCAAATTTCAAACTGTCGGTCAAGCTGGCATCCCTCCAGCATTTTGGACGCGTCCTCACTGCTGGGTTTAGGGTATGTGGCTGCACTGTAATATCATTGAGCATTGATTGAATCAAAATAAAAATGTGAGTAAAACCCCTTATAGATTAGCTTTCATTTTGAGAGAATTGAAATTCTATTCATTCTATTTCTTGTAATGTTTTGAATTTACATGATATTTGTTTGGTGTTTTCATATAAGTTGTTCAATACCTTTGGCTATTAAATTATGCAGAGGAAATTTTTATAAAGCTTGCACATGCTTAGTTAAAAATTATTTAGTGAAAGTGTTCATATTTCGTAAGATATTTAAAAATTTTTTATTCTGATTGCTGTGTGCTGTGTCTAATGTAGTGTGCCATATTTCCTGAAAATGGGCTTGCACTGGGTCTAATACCTTACGTATTATAATTAAAAAAATGGAATTGCTTTTGCAGTTTATTTAAGAAACCGTTATATCTCCATGAATATATATGTGATAGCCTCATAAAATTTTATACCGATAAAGAGAAAAGTCCTTATGATCACATGCTACAGCCAAAACACATTTAAAGCATTACAGGGTAATCCAAAACATTTTGATTTTTGTTCAAATTTTTACTTGTCCTCTTTTCCTTTTCATGACACAACTTTTACTGGAAAAGGAAAATATAAGGTATAACATGTTCTTTACACTACCAAAGTTTCAAAATGATTCCTAACGAACTTTTTAAGGTATATGACAAAACATAAAAAAAAAAAAGCGAAAGGATTCACATTACAGGGGTCTCTCTATAGGAAATCTGGGTCCAGATGTTAAAATGAGGCTTGGCGCTGTATTATTAAAACCAATAAAAATTACAACATCAGAAATACCAAAGAAAAATATTTGGGAAGCAAACAGCTGTTTCGGTATCCTTTAGTATGCTGTCTTCAGTGCATAAAAAAATCCAAGAGAAATGTTCATATATATAGAAAAGGAACCAAATTCTGCTCAACTAATAGAATTACATGGAAGGTGGGGGGAGTGGCCAATAGGAATTTTAGAAACACTAGTTGTGAAAACTGTAGAAAAATTAAGAAAATTTGGACCGAATGTAAAATTTCCAACAACCAGACAAATAGAGTACAGCGAAATCACAATTAATAGGATTTTTAAAAATATAAAAAGCTTCAAAGAAATCAAGTTCATGAATCGATTTGTAGGTCTAATGCTAATCAATGATGATATGCCTTGCAAATATCATGAATGATAGCTGCAATTATCATGAATAATATTTGTCATGAATAATATTTGCTGGCCTAAATCCATTCATGAACTTGATTTCTTTGAAGCTTTTGAAATTTATAAAAAATCTTAAAAATCTCGTTAATTGTAATTTCACTGTACCCTATTTGTCTGATTGTTAAAAATTTTACATTTGGTTCATACTTTCTTAATTTTTCTACAGTTTTCACAACTAGTGTTACTGAAATTCCTATTGGCCACTCCCTCCCCCCTCCGGCCTTCTACATAACCACATACTATTGGTTGAGCAGAATTTGGTTCCTTTTCTATATATATGAGCACTTCTCTCGGATTTTTTTATGCACGTAAGACTGTATGCTAAAGGCTACTGAAACAGCTGTCTGCTTTCCAAATATTTTTCTTTGGCATTTCTGACATTGTAGTTTTTACTGGTTTTTAAATCTGGGTCCGTTAAAGGACCCTTCATAAAATTTTATATCTTAAAAAAGGACCCTTCACAAAATTTTTTGTCCTGAAAAAGAACCCTTCACAAAGTTTTATGTCCTGAAAAAGGATCCTTCACAAAATTTTGCCTGTTAGAAATAGACCTTTGATAAATCTTTTTCATTTCAAAAACTAATCTTCCATAGAACGATCAGGCTGACTGAATAATTGGACGTGCTTTACTTAATTTCCCAGAGAAGCTAATATTCAATTTCTAATTCATAAAAGGTTTCTGTGCATGTGTGTGAGTTTTGCTCCTTATAAAAATAAACCATCATTGCCTAAAATGAAACATTGAAACCTTAATTATAATTTTATTTTGCAAAATTAATTTTTTCAATTTAACAAAAATACGACCCTAGATGAAAAGTTCAGAAGAACTTTATTTTCACACTGAATTTAAATTAACAAAATTATGTGTAGAATTTTTCACAATTTCACAAAAACAAGACCCTGTCTGAAAAGTCTGGACAGACCCCTGCATTATTTTCTCAGCTATCTTTCTACATATATATATATATATATTACATATATATATATATATATACACATAAATATTATGTATTTGTAATTTTTTATTATATATTGCTGATTATATTATGTTTTTCTCACATAGAAAAATTCTGCACAGGAAAATAAAGCTTCATTTCATGGATGGATAAATAACGAAAAATTATCTGGTTATTCAAATCTTTGTTTTCTGCAATGATACATCGGTAAGAATTATATTTAATACACTATATGATTATACTGAAATAATTTTTTTAAGTGAAATGTCTCTGTAAATGAACCAATGAATTTTGTATATTTAATTTTTAATATTTGAAGAAATTTTTCAAGAATAGGCAAACCATGGCTAATTTATTATTATTATTTTAATCTCACTACACTGTTACAATTGAGATGCAAAATTCATTATCAATTTGCATAATTTCCATTTTTTATATTTAGAGTTTCAAGTACTTCTCTTCCTTTAATTAAATACTTCCATAATCATAGTGTACGAAATACTTTCTTGTTCTTGTTTCTTCTCATATTTATATTAAAAGAAAGAAATTGACTTTTGCTAGCACTTATTTACTAGCAATAAGAGGGAATTGATCTGAGAATCAATTGGATTAATAAATGATCTGCCAACCTATAAAATTATCCCACTTAAAGGAATATGGGAGTTGGGAATAAAGATTAAGAATTGCTATTTCTTTTCAACTTGAAAGAGAGAGAGAGAGAGAGAAAAAAAAATGGGATTTATTACCTTATAATTTTTGTGACTAATTTGTTAAATTGTAAAATTTTTGCCCAATCTTAGCTTGAATTAAAGATATTTTTCAACATATTGCTTTGTTTAAGTTTAGGACAACCTAAAAAATAAATTAGGTACTGAAAAGGCAAAAAGTAAAGTGTATTATTTAAAAACTGAGCTAAATTATTGCTAAATTGCAATGCCTGTACTGAATGATATAATTATGTAAGTTGTATTAAAAGAAACAATTTTCTAATGAAGTGTTTCTTTTCCTCCAAATTTTCTATGATTTAAAATTCTATTTATTAAGCAATTTTACTCTTTTCTGTTTCTTTCTCACCTTTCTTTATTTAACTACATTAATAATTTAATTATATTAATGCTTTATGTACCATTTAACATTTTTCAAATTAAAATGAAAAATATAGATATATTTATATATATTAAAAGAAGTTGCTGCTGCTGGCGTGAAATTTTTTCTCTACGACTGCATCTCCTTGTGAATAAATGTGTCCTCAGCATCATGAGTGGCATAACTTTTTGCCAAATACTCCAAGGAAGACATGTCTCTTAATTAAAAATTGTCATCCTATTTAATGAAGTTATTAATTAAAAACTTCAGGCTGGTAAAGGTACTCTACTTTCCAACATGCAAATAGTTTCTACTAATTGTTCTTTCACTTTATGACATCATTTTCTACAGGAAAATTAAAATGTAATCAATGGTGCTTTAAAAAAATAAATAAATAAATGTCAACTAAACAAAAATTTAAAAATGAGGTTTCAAAATGCATTGGGAGAGGTCAAAACATGCCTCCATGCAAAGTTTTGTAGTTCTGCATATAGGCTTTATACAAAAGAGCACAATAAAACATGTTTCGTGAATTTGTGGGTGAATATATTTAATTGAAATAACATTTCACTTATAAATATAACTTCATTGGTATAAAATAACGTACCACTGGTTGTCACGAATAAGAATAAAACACTTTTACTTAGAGAAAATGGCAAAGTTCTGATTGTTTAGCTACTGTTCATGCATCATGAATTAAAGCTAAACCTGCAGAAAATGCATTTCTCCTTATAAAATAAAACTTTTTCTATAGGGTCATCCAGTAAAGAAGGAAAAACTTGAAAACAAATTAAAAAAAAAAAAAAATGTTCTAACCATTGTAATAAAAAATGTTCTTGTTTAGAAATTTTAAAATAGGAGGAGGGGAGAAATTTTCTCAAATCATACTTTAACCTACTACAGACTCTAAAGATGCCAATGATACAGATGCATATTACATTGCTCAAAACAATTAAACAGTATTGTAAGTCTTATATAAAATAATGGCGTATGTGAAAACTTTTTTTTTTTTTTTTTTTTTTCAGAAAATGGTAGTAGAGTCACAAAGTGTATGTTGTTTTGATGATTGTGATGTCTCAACCTAGCCATTTAACAGATTTAAAAGCTCAAAAATATCCGTACAATGAAACCTACTAACATATGTAAAAACTACTAAATAAACCTTACTTAAGACCTCATCCTGAGATACTTTCAACGAGGGCCCCTAGTATTATCAAAGATGACCTTCTGTGTATTGCCATTGTTGCTGGCTTTAGCTGACTAATCCTCCAACAGGTGGTGTCAGATTTGGTCTGTCAGTTCGAAGCTCATTGCCATTCAATGGCTTCTTGAAAGAAGACATGCATCTGGTTCTCGTAATTAGCTATTTTCATTGTCTCGCTGAGTTGAATACTGATCTTTTCTTTTTACGTAGTTTTTGCTAAGGCAGTAGTATTTTTGTTGAACTTAATGTTGGAAATATGTTCTTTTATGTGGTTTTTATTTTTCTTTTTGTAACACCAATGCAACAGCCACTGTCAAAGTTGGGTCTAGAGAAAGGGATATTGTAAATTCTGGTGGTTTCAAAAAGATCGGTATTGGTCCTTATCAATACGGATGAGTTAATAAATATTGTGATTGGGTAATACTAACAGTTGATAAAACAATGATTAAACCCAACTGCAATATTTATCAACTAATCCGTAGTAATAAGAATCAAACCTATCCCCTTGAAACTGTTGGGATTTATAATATTCTTTTCTCTAGACCCAACTCTGACAGTGGCTTGTTACGGTAGTGACGAAAAAAGAAAAACTTCATAAAAGAACACAAAAATACTACTGCCTTAGCAAAAAACCTGCAAAAAGAAAACATCAGTATCCAATTCGATAAGACAACAGAAATTGCCGATTACGAGAACCTGGCATATGCTTTCTTCCGAGAAGCCATTGAAATTTTGAGTAATTCTAAATCATGCAGTGGCAATGAGCCCCGTGCTGAAAAGACAAAATCCGGAACCCACCTATTGGAGGATCATCCAGCTGAAACAAACAACAAAGGCACAAGCTCACTTCGAATAAGGAATGCTACCACAGAAGGTCGCCTTTGAATGATAACTAAAGGCCCCCAGTGAAAATGATTGAGGAACAGGCCGTAAGTAAGGTTTATTTAGTAGTTTTTTTTAAACATTCAAAAGCTTTGAATATTACTGGTGTACAAAATTAAAGCAGTAACCTGTTTTCTCATTTTCTTCTTTTTCATGTAATTTTTAAACAAATAAACACAGAAACATAAAATTTTGATAAAATGTTTGTTGTCATATTATTTATTAATTGTATTTCATATAACTTTAATGTAAGTGATAATGTATAAACTAACAATTAGTCAGTTTTTTAAAAGTAAACTTCGGATAAAAGAAAAATTTCAATAGTTTTAGAAAAGAAATCTTAATGAAAAATTGTGTTAAGGAGGCATTTCAGAAAGGTGAAAATACAAGTGCATGCATGTGTTAGTTTAAAACTGTACTTTTCTTCCTGTATTCATTTTTCTGTTTCTCCTTTTTTTCTTTTCTTTTTTTTTTTTTTTTTTTTTTTTTTTTTGCATGTGAATAATTTAAAAAATATATATACTATATACATACAATATACAAACATGAAAATCGGATAAGATGTTCTTTATTAAATTATTCCTCGACATTATTATTATTCTGATGATTATCTTAATTTACAAATTACTAATTATACTTTTTCCAAAATTCCATTAAAAAAGTAAAATAAAAGTGAATACTGAAAGAAAAATCAGGATTTTGTTTTACATTTGGAGATGTGTGTGTCATCACGCATCTATAATTCATCCTTAGCACCATTTTTCATTAAGTTTTATTTTCTTATAATAGTTAAATTTTCATTTTTTCCAAGCTTACTTTTGAGAAAAAATGAATAATTATAATTTTAATACTTATGCTAAGGTTGTATAAAATCCAATTAATGATATGATATAATGAACATGCCGTCCAAATTTTATGTTCATATATTTATCATTTAAAAGTTATGAGTAAAAGAAGAAAACATGGAAAGCAGGTTGTTCCTATAATTTTGAAGATGAGTATAATTGCTGGTTGGTTAGAGTGAGAAGAGTCCAAACACAAACTGAAGTAGCTGAAGCCACTGGAGTTTCACAAAGTGTGATTTCCAGGATCTAGAACTGATTTTTGGAGACTGGAAATGGAGGTCGAAGACCAGGGCAAGGTCATAGACATGCAACAACGCCCATTAAAGATCGATATTTAAAGCTAACGGCACTTAAGCACCGAAATATGAATGCCAATCTTCTTCTTCAACAACTTCTCTTGGCTACTGGAGCCACATTTTTGACCCAAATTGTCCAAAATCAGCCCCACAGTGTAGTAATAAGTTTTAGGATCTCATCCCTATATTGATGAACAGTAAGAACTCCATTTTGAATTATGTGTGGATCGGTGTGCGCATCATTGGAGATGCCAGCATAGACCATTACCCCACTGCTAAATCTGACACTTCCATGCACAAATGCAGGGTTGTTTCTAGTTCCTCATTCACTTCAGATGAAAATATGCCTATTATCATGATGAACAGCAAAATACAACTCATCAGAGAAAATAATGTTGCACCACTCATCTCTCTTCCACTTCAGAGACTCTGTTGCCCATTCTCTGTGGCACATCAGTGCCTTATTGTAAATGTAACAGTATTGGCAGGTGAGCATACAGACCTACAGTATGGAGCCAGTTTCGAACAGTTTGAGTTAAAACTGTGGTGCCAGTAGCTGAACAAAGGTGTTAATGAAGAGTGGCCTTCATATTTCAATGTCTTAGAGCCATTAGCATTGAATATCGATCTTCATTGGGCATTGTTGCACATCTACGACCTACCCTTATCTTTGGCGTGCATTTTCAGTCTCCAGATATCTGTTTTATATCTTGGAAATCATACTTTGTGAAACTCCAATGGTTTCAGCGACTGTAGTTTGTGTTTAGACCTTCCTCCCCCCCCCCCCCTACAACTGATCAACAATTCTTCAAGCTTTTGAATAGATTAAATGACTTTGTTGAGACAACACACTTTCTGAATATTGAACAATGTCAAACTAAAAATATGCATACTCCAAAGTTTGAAAATGAGAAAAATTTGCTATTTGCAACTCTTTTCTTCTATTTTCTGAAAAATGTTTTTTTTTTTTTTTTTTTTTTTTTTTAATATAAGACTTACAATATTCTTTAATCCTTTGACTGCCTTTGAAAAGGGCAAAAATATGTTATTTTTGCTGCTTAGTTTCTTTAATGTATTAAAATGCGCTTAATTCAACTTTAGATTAAAAATGTAACTGTGTACATCATAATATTCCTCATGACTATTATAAAAGGCTCTCAAACCTGAAAAACAAGCTAAAATTTCTTAAATATATAATTTTGAATTATGAGTGTATCTGGCAGAAGAGAACAACTCAATGACTGGGTATATCCGTTAGTGACAATCAGATGGTTAATTGTTTTGAGCAATATATTTTCCAACTCCAACTGATCATCAGAGGACTAAGAATGAGCTTTATTATATTAACACATGTGCAACACACAAGCAGTATCTATGTAAGGATTATATTTTAATCAAGGAGGGTGAACTGAAACTGATGATAACATGTACCTGCTGTTAAAACCCTGTTAATTGGTATTTGTGTTTATTGTACATTTAAGATAGTATGTTATTTTGTTTGAGTGATGCAACTTGTTTTTGTTCATAGATTATTGTATTATGAAACATACACATGTGTAACTAAATGTTATATTTCCCAATAGTTAATTGTTGATATTTTATATATTTATTAAAACTTAATTATGTTAAATTTATTTTTGCTCATGTGCCTGCTCAAATGTTAAGAAAAATACACGGTGATTATAATTAAAGTGACCTTTTTAGACCTTTATATATCATGTGATATTAGATGTATTTTGTTAAAACTTAGTACATGTTTTGTGTGGACTAAGGGAAAGCGAAATCTAAAATAAGAATTAAGGGCTTAAATTTTGAACATGAGGTAGCGCATTTCGTGCAATGTAGAAAAAGTTTTTGCAAGTTGCATTTCAAAGCATTTTCAAAAGGCAGTAATTAATATCATAAAATCATTCTTTTAAGGAAGAAGAATATTAAATTTAAATGGAGAGTTGGGTATGCTGTGGGGAAGATAGCGGAAACTAATATTGCTACAAAAAATACTGTCTTTCTGGTATGGAGAAAGTAGCTCGTAAAGAAATAGCCAGGTTCTAGTCAATGTATGCACTTTATTTAGAAACAAAAGATTAAAAATTGATTAAAACAAGGGAAAAATATTGCAAAACTGTTAGATATATATATATATATATATATATAAAGTTAAATATTTGTTATTTTAATAACGAAAAGTGACATACTTGAAATAATGTGGATATATCTTTTAGTTAGGGAACAACTGACTCTCATCATCACTTTGATGCTATTTCTCTGGTTTGGCAAATCTGCTTCTGCTGTTATTTTTGTTCAAGAACACAGCACCATATCATGTCCAAATTTTGGTTGGATTTGGTACAGTTAGTTACATTTGTTGGATAAAATTTTGACCATTTCTATAGTGATTGCATAAATATATTTCTTCTTAATTATCAAGGTTTTTAAGTGTTTTTAAATCAATAAAGATACAGTCTAAATGTTAGCTAACGAACAAAGATATGATTGTGTCGAACACAGCTAAAATTTAGATGTACAATGGTGCTGCCACGTTTATCTGAAAGTAACAGCAGAAGAGAAGTTGCTTACGAAATCAGAGGAAGATCATCATAGCAATGATGAAGTTTGGGGGTTCAGTTGGAAGGTCTACACACACTACTTAAAGTATATAATTTTTATTTTTAAATTACTATCTATTTTGATAAAGTTAAGTTTTAACTAAGTTTTAAATGTGGCTAAAAGTTGATACCAAATTAGATTGCACCCAGTGTGTATCAAATTAGTCATGCTTTAAAGTATTTAAGACATAAAATCAGTGGCATATAGGGGCCGATGGGCTGCAGCCCCTTCCAAAATTTTGCAGAAAGTTTAAAAAAATAAAGATTAAGAATAATATGCATGAATTCTGTACATTGGGAAACATTATTAAACTTAACTCAGCCCTCCCCGAAATAAATCCTGAATATGCCCCTGTATGAAATAAATTAATTTTGAAAATAGGATTTTGGAATTAATCCTCGCTTTCCCAAGATCAAGGCATTACTGCAGAAAAATTGCTTTCAGGTGCCGCTCGGCACGTTTGCCGAAAATCACCAGTGCGGCACTGCACTTTTTTGTATTGTTTTTTAGAAGTTGCAGCACTCCACTGATTATGTTTGCTATTTCTGACGAATTAGTGCACTTTTCGAATGAGGCGGGGTAAACTAAATTTCATCTTCAAAATGGGGTCAAAATCTTAGGAAAGCGAGAGTTAATGAATGTATACGATTATTTCCAATTTGCAATATTTAATTATTCATATTTGCATAGAAAATATGTATATTTATTTGTTATCTATTTTATTCGTTTATTTTACAGAAATGTTTTTTTTAACTTGCTAAAGTAAATATGTTTCTTTTTAGGTGTTTTCTTGGAATTAATCGGAGTCGAAGATCAAAATAAATTTGGAAGAAAAAAAGAATTTTTAATTTATATATATTTTATTTATGTATTTTATACGAATAAATGTTTTAATTTCATTTGCCTACTCAGGGTCAATCCAGACAAGAATTAGTTTTTTTTATACCTCTTCACGAAATTCCATATTATAAGGCCTCCTTTACAAAATTCATATCCATAAAATAGTCCTCTTCACAGTATTTATAAAATGTGTTATATATATGTGTGTATATATATTTTTTCTTTTTCACAAAAAATAAATAAAAAAATCAGAAAAATTTTGATTTTTGCCAAAAGTAGGCCCAAAAAATGAAAATCTAGATTGACCCCTGTTGTTTTATGCGTCTTCAAAATTTTGAATAGAGTAAAAAAATATATAGATTTTTCTTGCTGGAATATACAGGGTGGTTCAAAAAGTCCAAGTGGCATGTGTTGTGTCAGGTCATAAAAGTGGGGGGAAAAATAATGTCCATAATTAAATGACTCTATTTTAAAGTTGTCTACAGACAAAACAATGTTCAGAAAATTATAAAATTTTGTGTATATAGAATTGAGAAGATGGGAATTAATTTGAGCTAATAAAAAATATTTCGTCACCAGAGAGTTTTGTAATTAATTGAACATTTAATATACACTTCATATATTATTAGATATTTCAAATACCCAACTCACAAAGGCAAATTCCCATATGATTAAGGCTGGGGTTTGGGAAGACCACAGATTATGAAAGTGATAATTGATGACACATGATTTTTCAGGTTGTCTTAATATCAAGAGTGAAACTTTTCAGGTGCATACCCTAAATTCAAGAATTTTGAAAATTTTTGGTCTCTGAATTTCATGATAAAATATTTTGTTTTTATGTAAATTTCTTGTTATAAATGCTTAATTTGCCGTAAATATCACTTATTATAGGTAGTCATTTGGTATATCATTACTGAGTCTTATATAATTTCATGCAAGTAATAGTTTTCAAAGTTATTGCATGTTGGGAAGTTTCACTCCTGTAATGTTTAGAGGAGCATCATCTTCCATAAAAAAAAAAAAAAAAATGTGCATAAGCACTGACATGATTGTAGATCCTAAAAATTTTTATTCTGTAACAGTGATGCATTATTATTATTGTGAATTTTATCAATTGAATTTTCTGCCTCATTTTCTTAAATTTATTCTTACATTTCAATCTTTTGCGTTTCCTGGCAGTAACCATTATACAATTTATTTTTTATTTAATTCCTTTTAAAGAAAAATATTTCTTTTTAAATTTTTTGTATTTATCAGAACAAATTCTTCAAAATAAAAAAAATCTGTATTGTTTATTATTAATAATGTTTCATTTGCTAAACGAAAAAAGATTTCTCTGTCTTCTGTTGAAATTATTTTTCTTATTGAAATAGCAATCAAAATGTGACTATATTTGAAAAAGGAGAAAAAAAAAATGTTAAATTTACAGAAAAAAGCTGTCAGCCAGGACGCCAGTAAAAAACTGTTTTCTTGATGGGATAAAACTTTTTTTAAGAACAGCCAAATTTTGTTATATAAACATAAGAATATAGTTATGTTAACAGAAGTACACTGTAATTTTAAAAGAAACAAAGTTTTTGTTCTGTAAAAAATTACAGATTTTTCTGTAAATTTCACAGAACAAAAATTTTTGTTCTGTAAAAGTTACGGATATTTCTGTAAATTTTACAGAGAAAAATTTTTTTGTTCCGTAAAAATTACAGATAATTCTGTAAATTTTACAGAGAAAAAAATTTTTGTTCTGTAAAAATTACAGGTATTTCTGTAAATTTTACAGAGAAAAAATTTTTTGTTCCGTAAAAGTTACAGATTTTTCTGTAAATTTTTACAGAACTCTCTTTAAAAATAACAGTGTTTTTCTGTTAAGAGTAACGGTTTTCTTGTGTTAATTTGAAACATTTTTTCCCCGTAAAGGAAACGGAATATGATTGGCGTCCTGGGCTGACAATTTTTTTCCGTTTTTTTCACGAGTTTTTTTTTACAGTGTACACAGGGCTCCAGGAATTTGCAAAACAAATGGTTGCCAACAAAAATTTCTGGTGGCCCATAAAAAGGATCCTCCACCGTTTTCTTTCTTTCTTTCAATTTTAAAATTTAATTTACTTAAATATAGAAATTGAAATTCTATGTATAAAAGAACAATTATTTATTAAGCTAGACTGATACATCAGGAAACACCTGTTAATTTAACATCATGAAACCAATTTTGTTATTTTCATTAAACCAATATACAATCGGCATTGATACATCATTTCACCGGCACAACGATTCAGCACCAGGTTGATAGCATGTGCAAATAGGAGCAGTGTAATAATTTAACACTGATTTGTGAAACATGCATGGAGATGTGTAAATTTCCTAATGGTGTATTGAAACCACACAGTGTTTCAAAAAGTAATTAGAGAAGTGGGAATCAGAGTCCAATTCTTTCAACAAAATATCAAAATTTAAAAAGGTTTCCTTAGAGTTGAAAAAATTGTTGCCAGTTAAAAAATATTGGTCGACATTGGTGACCAGGTGACTGTATTTCACAAGTCCTGCACATACGCATATTAATAAAGAATTGTTTTATGTATATGGAAAGAATAAAGATAATTTTTTATTTAGTACTCGCAAATAATTAATAATGGACAAAATAGTATTTTGTCCGGGACAGTTTTAATCAGTTTTTTTCCAATTCGGAAAAAACTGAACAACCCTGCTTCTGTTCTAACTCTTGACTCACAAGGGAGCCCCCATGGCAGAAAATGCGAGACACAAGACATACACCACAGTTTTTTTTTTTTTTTTTTTTTTTTTTTTTTTATATATATACTGCAGATTATTTTTTGAAAACAATATAGTGTAGAAATTTCAGGTCTCTTAATTTTCCAATATTTTTCCTTCCACAGCATAAATGCGAAAGTTCATTATAAAGACACTTTCTAGAACCTATAAAGGTAGAATTGTTTAATATCTTTTATTTATGAAATTTTTAATGATTCCCCCCCCCTCTTGTTAGCAATCGACGATTAACACCTCATTAAATCCTTGCCAATTTCCAATCTTCTTCCATACACAACATAAATGTCAATGTTCTTTTTTAACTTAAATTCCAGAACCTATAAATATGTAGAAGTGTTCAATATATCTCATACATTTTTTAACCCATCCACCATTCCCCTCTGCCAACAAACGACAATAAAATGCTTTGCAGAAATGTTGGGATTTCTAATCTTTCTCCATCCTCAACATATATGTTGATTTCTTTTTCAACTTACTTTAATAGATTCTATAATCTATAAAGAAATAGAATAGTTAAATATCTTTCACTCATCATATACTTTTTTAGGACCACCCCCCTTTCCCTCTGCTCTAACACTCGTTGATCAAATGCACTGCAGAAGTCATGCGATTTCCAATCTTTCTCCATCTGCAATATAAATGTCAGTGTTCTCTTTAAACACACTTTATTAGATTCTCACAGCTATAAAGAAGTAGAATTGTTTATTACCTTATACTGATATAATTTTTGAGATGCCCTAATCTTAAGCTAACGATCGGCAACCAAACACCTTATGGAATCCTTACAATTTCTTTCTTTCTTTTTTTTTTTTTTTTTTTTTTTTTTTATATGCAACATAAATGTCAATATTCTTTTTAAGCATGCTTTATTAAATTGTGAAATCTATAAAGAGTAGAATTGTTAACTATCATCAATTTTAAAGATGATATGCAAAGATTCAGATTCAGCACAAGTTCACAAAGCATGAACAAACAAGCAGTGGATACCAATCCCCTAAAAGAGTGTATTAATTGAACACCATGTTCAGAAACATGCACAGAGAAAAATTGTGTAAATCCCCTAATGGTGTATTGATTCAACACAATGTCTCACAAGGAAACATTCAAAAAGTGGTTTCTTCAAAAAAATATTGAAAAAAATATATGTGATTCTACTCTCCATAAAACACCAGAAAGTGAAAAAAATTATTGGCTGAAATGAATTACAGCGACCACAAAAAATTATCAAAATTAAGCATATTTGGCGATTCACACTGTTAGTCGATTGATTTTGAGTACTTGGCGGAGAAGCAAACCATGGTTTTGTTCGTACATGGCAACCTTGGTGCTAGCAAACTTATCGCCTAACAGTGCTGAATTGCCAAAAATGCTTAATTTTGATAATTTTTTTTGCTCGCCGTAATTCATTTCAGCCGATAATTTTTTCACTTTCTGGTGTTTTAGGAATAGAATCACATATATATTTTTTCAATATCTTTTGAAGACGACACCTTTTGAATGTTTCCTTGTCAGTCAAAATGTGATGATGAGAGGAGTGGGAATCTGAACGGTGAGAGTTAGCCTACATTGGGAGTAGTGCTGCACCGAGTAGCACTTTGGCTGAGTACCGAGTACTTGGCCTTACTACTCGGTCGAGTACCGAATACCGAGTAGTTGTAAGAATGAATAATTGATGTACATATGAAGAATTTTGCACATTTTGATATTAAAAAAAGGCCTTTTGAATACAAAATTAAGTTAAATGGCAAACAGCATGTTTTCATGAAACGTTTCAGAACTTTTGTAGTGTATATACACAATTAGGTTCATTGTTACATTTGATACTTCCAGCTTAGTGAATTATTAAAACCATAATAACTGATAACTTCATTCTTTATTATATAGTCTTTCTCAGATGTGAATCATTCTCAGCTAATTCTTAGAGAAAATATAAAAGTTCCTATACACTCGGGCTTAATTTAAGATGCATGAAATTTACATATGAAATAAGAACATTAAAATAAATATTTTATCATTTCAAACATGATAGATTTCATTAATCATCAAATTCTAGAAGATTAAAAAAGATAGGTGGTTTTGGGCCATAATTTGCAAAACAACAAATTTGATTATTCAAATATATTTTTAATAACATTTTAGTGTTTACCTTTTTCATAGTTATTTAAATTAAAAATCAATCTTTCCTTACAGTTTTAAAAGTGTCTTATTTTTATTTGCACAAATATGTAACTAAAGTTTTATCGAGTATTATATAAGGCATAAGGGTTCTTTTTTCTAAAATATTTTATTTTTGTCTGTTTTATAGATACAATTTTATGTACTAAGTTTTTATAAAAAGAATTGCATATGGTTATACTTAAATTCTTGTAACTAAATGGATAAGATCATATCATGAATCATCTCTATACCGAGTTTGGTGGCAATCTACTTGCCCGTTTTAACTGCAGAAAGCTGTTTGCAGCAAAAGTTTAATGACTCTCTATATATATTTCCAGATTTTTTTAATTTAGCTATTAATAAACAACTGTTATGAATACATTTCTTTCAATAATACATAAAAATAATGAAATTCTCACAACGACTCTTTATTGGCCAAATACTTAGTCCAAATTTGGCTGTGTACCGAGTACTCGGCAAATTAGTCGAACACCTGTTAATCTGGAACACCTGTTTTGTGTTCTGTTTGTTTTTATCCACTTTCTTCCACTGTCCTGGAAGAAACCCAAATGATTGATTACACACACTGATGCTATAATACAGAGATTTCACAAAATTATTTTTTAACTTCCCTGTAGGAATGTAAAAAACACATTTTAAAGCTTAAATCAGCTCCAAATGGTCTGTGTGTCTGTTTTCAGTATATCTCAACAACAAATAGTAGCAGAAATTCGAAACTCGGTATTCTAAATGTGTATCATATAGGGATGCTACAATAAGCTTTTCGTTGAGGTGAAGCAAATGGTTCGTGTACAGGCACAGGGACACTCAAAAGTATTCAAATACATTACGTCTATGGGGGAAATTACAGGTAAGTAGAGTTTAACATCTATAGACTGCACTAAACCAAATGAAATGAATATATATTTTTTGTAATAGAGAGTCAACTGGGAAAATTTTTTGTATATGTAGGAGCCTCGCCTCCCCCCTGGGGGGGAAGTCGCACCTTGAGGGGAATAAATTTTCATGATGGGTATCTTTCAAAAGAGTTCCCCAATACCTTTAAAACGAATGGTTGAACCATCGATCTGCGATAATTTAAAATAAAGTTATAATTTTTTTTCATTTTTAACAATTTTTTTTTTTTTTAATGTAATACTGAGAATAAATTTAAGTTTTTTTTATATATATTTAGTGTTATACTACTTCTCTAATATGGAAATCGTCTGCATTATCATAAAAGATATATTTTTAAAATAATTTTAATAAATTAAGGTTTAAAAACAGAATTATTTTTTAATAACCAGATTAAATTCTATATAAATGTAGGTGCATTAATGAAACCTGGGGTTGAGGGGGCAGTAGCCCCCCCTCGCACAGAACTACTTATCATATAACACTCTTCCGAAGTATTATTTGAATTGTTTAACACAGGTTTACATAACAGTACTCGTTATCTTACCTCTTAATCTGCAACCTGTATTTAAATTTCAGGGTAAGAGAAAGTCGTGTGAGTGACACACCAGATTATTTTTTTTATTTATTAAATAGTGAACACAGCACAGCATTACAAAATGAGTTTGCTTAATTTGGGTTGTTTAAATGACATTAAATAGCACAACAGCTACAAAAAAAATTTAAGACCACTTATCATAATTAGAATTTTTCAGGAATTTAAAAAAAATCACAACAAGTAACTCATGCAATACACTACTTTATCAGGAAAAAAGAAAATATTTTTGGAAGAATAAGCATTTTTTAAAAGCTTCCAAACTGCAAAATTGTTGTCAGTAAAATCTCTTTGTAATAATAATATGCTGTATTGTGCACAAACATCAAATCGCCTCAATTATAAATATTTAAAAAAAATTATTTACGAGACAAAATTTTAGGTAAAATATATTTTAAAACAATTAAAATTTAGATGTTTCAAAACCCGTCCGGGTTTCCTCATCAGTATCACTACAACATAATTTGCATGCAAATTATTTTGTTTGTAAATGTATCTTATTTTAAAACAATTAAAATTTAGACATTTCAAAACCCGTCCGGGTTTCCTCATCAATACCACTACAACATAATTTGCATGCAAATTATTTTGTTTGTAAATGTATTTTAATTAAAATTTTGTCTCATAAATAAAATAATTTTTGTTTTTAATAATATGCTGTATATTTCACAAAAGTAAAATCATCATAATATTATGAAAAATAAATATTTACTAATGAAATTGATATAGAACTTTCATTATGAAACTTAGTGTACATATTTTTCCACAAGATACCAGATAAGATTAATGCATGACAAGATAAAATATTAAAACGCAGATTAAAAAAAAAGGAGGGTGGCTAAAGCTGGCTTTTTTAACATTATCATAAAAAGCATGAAAGTTTTTTTATAACAATCATTTTTAATCTGGTATATTAATGAATCATTTTATTTATGTAAGTGACTAATAAATGCAAATAAATAAGTAAGCCAACCGAAATACAAGATTAAAATAAGGTATATTTATGTTTAGTGAAAAATATAGTTTCAACTAATATATTTGATAATTACAGTGCAATAATAACTAAATATCATAAAAATTTAATACAGTAAATGTGAACTACTTTGTGCTGTGGAAATAAAAAAATTTAAGTAAATACAATAAAACCACTGTACGCAAATTAACGTTTTATTTTGTATTTGTAAGTGTTAGCGATGATCTACGATTACGAAGACAAGACGAAGCCATGTTATGTTGATTTGATAGATTCATAAAAAGAACGATTCATTGAGTGAGCTTTGGCTCCTTCTACAGTAGTTACGTCTGACCAATTGCTGCTCTCTATTTGCTTAATCTTCGTTGCTGGAAGTCTTTCATAAATCGCCCCCAAGCTGAGCCAGGGATCTTAAAATGGCTGGGCAGTCAAAAATATGTTTTGGTGTTAGTGGAACATCATTACAGTTGCTGCAGAGATGGTAGGTTCCATTGCCATCTCTCAGGATCTTCATACCTCGATAATGACCAGTTCTACGGCGGGTGATAGTTTTGGTAAGGTCTCTGTTAGCGTTTATTTCACAAATCTGAGAGTCTTTTTTAATGGTGTTTTCTCTCAAACGGAACCTTGCCATCGCATTAACATCATCAAGAGTGACCTTGGCGATATTTTCATTATTGAGATTTCTCCCTTTCTTGGCAAGTTGATCTGCCTCTTCGTTTCCAGGGATGCCGACATGCGCGGGGATCCACTGTAGAATACATATCTTGTGCAGTTTGTCAATTTCTTCTAATTGGTGTTGGATATTGTGGGTTAGCCTTGATTGACCTTTATTTAATGCTTCTAAAGCAGCTTTGGAGTCACAAAAGATGACTAGCCCGTTAGCTTTGTCAGTGTTGTTGAGTAAGATGTATTCATGCAATGCATTGTATATTGCTTTAAGTTCACTGGTGAAATTTGAGGCAATGGAACCAGTGCCCAGTGAATGGTTCGTACTTCTGCCGTTGGGTAGTACAAAGTGTATGCCCGCACCGCCTTTTTGAAAAGTTTCGTCAGCTGAGCCATCAGTATATGCGTGGACAAGGTTATTTCCGACATTGCATTGATTGTCTGCATACCCTTTTCAAAGATAACTGATGTTAATTCCTTTTTGGAGCATGGAACAACAAGATTGGTGTTGATAGTGGTATTCTTGGGTAAGCACTTGGAGAATGCAGGCTCTTCGAGGAAATCAAGGGTGCTGTGCTCGAGAACGATCTCTCGTCTTATATCGGAATCAAATTGTAGATTGGACGATCTTTTAAGTCTGGTTTTCTTGGACCAATTTTCAAAGGTTCTTCGTGAGATGTGGTCTGAGTACCGACTTCATATTTTGTTAGTGAAGTTTATGGTTTGGTACTTCCTTCTGTTATTGAGTGATGCTAAGCCACCTTCTCGTATCACTTTTTCATTGTTTGTAGAGGAAACTGCACCGCAGATGATTTTGCCTGCTGTAGCCTGGATGCCGTCCAAGTAGTGGAGTGTTCTGGCTGAAGTATGGGCCCAAATGGGGGTGGCATACTCAAGATGTGGACGTTACTTCAAATAAAAGTACATATTTAAATTTTCAGAAAGTCTGTACTTTTACTTTCATATTGTTCATAAGAAAAAAAAAAAAAAAGTCAGTTATTTAAGGTTTTTGATTCTGTACTGCTTAAAAACTTCACTTACTTAAAGAATTTTAATAACTAATGTAAAATTTTCTTTCTTCTCTGCACAGAATATAAAAATATAAAATAAGTAAAAAGTATAAATTCATTTTGAATTATTACTTTCTTCTATATTAAATAGAAGGACGCATTGGATTCGTGAAAATTTTAAACTTCCAGTTTTGGTAGATTTACGCATTTTGAGGGAACCAAAACACAATTTGACCATTTTTGGAAAATGTCTATCTGAAACAAATTTTGTACAGTTCAAGAGTTAATGCACAGAATTTCATATAAATTTATACATAGTTGCATCTTACCAAAAAAAAAAAGCGCCCATCAACTTTTGGTGCAAATCACTCAACAGATGGCGCTGTTACTGTGAATTCTCCCATTTAAAGGAAGACTATATCTCAGCTTATACTGTGTATAATTAAAAAAAATAAACTAAGTGTGTCACACGGAGGGCTATTATGAAACATGTTCATAAAATTACTGTGCATAACGGCCAATAGGTGATGCTGCTATGCTGCAATTTTCCCGTGAATGGGGAAGTTATATCTCAGATTCATTCGTGTATAATTGCTAAAAATTTAGTATGGAAAAGGATCATTTTTATAAAACATCATGTTGATTCAATTTTGGTGCATATTGGTCGATAGGTGGCTATTATATGTTGCAATTTACTCTGTGACTAGGAAAGCTAAATCTCAACATCTATAAAATTTAACAGATAAGATAAAAATAATATGAGAATAAAAGTTGGCTTAATTTGGATGTATATCGACCAACAGGTGGCGCAGCTGTTCCTCACCTGTGATTCTCCACTTGGCTTCATCTCAAAATTTTTTGATTAAAATTGCACTAAACTCAATATCTAAAATCTTTATTGTAAGCAGCTATGATTATGTTTCTTCTGCATGTTAAACAGCATGTAGCGTTGTTATATAGAGAGATATGGAAGAAAGTTTTGTGATGGCCATAACATACTAGTTTGAAGCTTTCGTTTATTTATTTATTTTTCTTCTTTCTTTTATGTTTTCTTATAAATGTCTCAAAAGAAAGCATTGGATTCATAAAAATTTTCAACTTCTGGTTTTTGATGGATTTACACATTTTAAGAAGTCCAGAACTTGGTTTGACCAATTTAAAAAAAATGTCTGTGTGTGTGTGAGAAAAATTCTGTTCAACTGTATCTCCGGAACTACTGCGTACTACAATTACATATAAATTTATGTGTAGTTGCACCATGACATAAATCAGTGCCTACCAACTTTTGGTGCAAATGGCTGAACAGGTGGTGCTGCCATACTGCGATTTCTGCAACTTAGAGGAAGGCTATATCTCAGAAACTACTGCCCAGAATTTTATATAAATATATGTACATGTAACTTGGCATATATTAGTGCCTATAAAGTTTTTGTGCCAATCGCTCTACAGGTGGTGCTGTTACACAGTGCTTTCTGCAGTTTAGGGAAGGCTATATTTTAGGTTCTATTTCGTGTAACTACACAAAACTTCATTTTGGAAAGGCATTATGAGAAATTATGCTGGTTCAGTTTGGGTGCATGTTGGCCAGTAGGTGGCTCTGCAATACAGAAATTTCCCCCCAAAAGGGGAAGGCTATATCTCTTATTCTATTGTGTATAATTGCATAGAACTTGGTATATGAGAGAACCAGCCATTGTGAAACACTATTGCGATTTATTTTAGGTGTATATCGGCCAACAGGTGGCAATACTACACTACAATTTACCCAATGAATAGGCTAAGTTAATCCAAACTTCTATGACATATGTGCATGAAACTTGATATATAAGACAACCATTATGAAAGCAAATGTTGACCTTATTTATGTGTATATCAGCTGACAGGTGGAGCTTCTATTATGATTTTTCACAAGCGTATATCTCAGCATCTGTTGATTAAAATTGCATAAACTCCTTTTGTAAAATATTTATTGTGAGAAGCTATGGTTAAACTTTTATACGATTTAAACCGTAAGTGGTGCTGTTATATAGAATTATGTAGAAGAAAGTTTTGTGATGGCCACAACATATTAGTTTTCATGTGAAAATAACCCTTCAACTGTGACTATATTAGTAAAATATTTTATTTCTTTTTTTTAATAACAGTATTGTAAAAAATATGTAAATAATAAGTTAACAAAACCTATCTTTTTGTGACAGTGCTTTTCACCAAAAATTACAAATGTAGGAATGATTATGTTATGCTTAAAATTTTATTTTTCATGGCAATATTGCACAAATAAATAGAATATTAAATATGTTTAAATAAATTATATTTAAAGTGTTTTTTAAAGAATAGTATATGAAATATGTTTATATTTTATTGTTTTAAAATAACGAAAAAGAAAAGAAATATACAACACAACAAAAAAAAAACTAATGCCGGATATCCGTATCCGGCAGACAGAAGAGCTCCGGATATCCGATACCCGGCAAAATCACTATCCGTTTCATCCCTACATATAACCATAAATTGTAGAGCTGCATCACAAAATATTATCTCATTAAGGGATTCTGTGTTGATCGTTATCTACAATCAGACCAGTTTAATTTTTGTTGTTGTTGTTTGTGTGTTTAAAACAGCAATCTTTGAAAAGTTTTATCTCTGGTTATCCTTTTGAACATATTTCACATTAGAATGAGTTTTCCGCATAGGAAAGGAAATATGTGTTTAAACATTGCTTAGTTTAAAATTATTTTTCATATTCAGACCAAGCATATGGATAAAGAAAGAAAAAAAAAAAAAGAAAGATATATTTTTAAATTTTCAACTAGCGAAAATGATTTTAATCAGATTTCACATTATTGAAGTTTCTATCCAGTATGACACAGAAGATGTGTTTTTAGAGACCGAACTTGTGAAAACGATTTTGAACACAATTCAAATTTATGAGATTTCTCTCCAGTATGACACAAAAGATGTCTTTTTAGATTCCCAACTTGTGAAAACGATTTTGAACATATTTCACATTTATGAAGTTTCTCTCCCGTATGACACAGAAGATGTGTTTTTAGAGATCCAAATTGTGAAAACGATTTTGAACACAATTTACATTTATGAGGTTTCTCTCCAGTATGACACAAAATATGTGTTTTTAGAGATCCAAATTGTGAAAACGACTTTGAACACATTTCACATTTATGAAGTTTCTCTCCAGTATGACACAGAAGATGTGTTTTTAGAGACCCAGCTTGTGAAAACGATTTTGGACACAATTCACATTTATGAGGTTTTTCTCCAGTATGACACAAAAGATGTCTTTTCAGATCTCCATTTCGCGGAAATGATTTTAAACATATTTCACATTTATGAAGTTTCTCTCCAGTATGACACATAAGATGTGTTTTTAGAGATCCAAGTAATGGAAATGATTTTGAACACATATCACATTTATGAGGTTTCTCTCCAGTATGACGCAAAAGATGTGTTTTTAGACTTCCAACTTGTGAAAACGTTTTTGAACACAATTCACATTTATGAGGTTTCTCTCCAGTATGACACAAAAGATGTCTTTTGAGATTCCCAACATTTGAAAACGATTTTGAACACATTTCACATTTATGAGGTTTCTCTCCAGTATGACACAAAAGATGTCTTTTGAGATTCCCAACATTTGAAAACGATTTTGAACACATTTCACATTTATGAGGTTTCTCTCTAGTATGACACGAGAGATGACTTTTTAGAGACCCAAGTTGAGAAAACAATTTTGAACATATTTCACATTTATGAGGCTTCTCTCCAGTATGACACAAAAGATGACTTTTTAGATGTTCAACTCGTGAAAATGATTTTGAACACATTTCACATTTATGAGGTTTCTCTCCAGTATGACACAAAAGATGTCTTTTTAGAGACCCAAGTTGAGAAAATGATTTTGAACATATTTCACATCTATGAAGTTTCTCTCCCGTATGACACAGAAGATGTGTTTTTAGAGATCCAAATTGTGAAAACGATTTTGAACACAATTCACATTTATGAGGTTTCTCTCCAGTATGACACAAAATATGTGTTTTTAGAGACCCAAGTTGAGAAAACGATTTTGAACATATATCACATTTATGAGGCTTCTCTCCAGTATGACACAAAATATGTTGTTTTAAATGTCTACCTTGTAAAAATGATTTTAAACATACTTTACATTTATGGGGTTTCTCCCCCGAATGAATGTGGAGATCCATATTAAAATTGTGTTTAGTTGCTACTTCAGGTTAAGTTGCAAACAACCATACATAATTATGGAAGAACATTACATATCTATAATAATAAAGGAAGATGTCTGTCTGTGCATCTATACGTTCAGCCCCTACTGAACGCAGAAGTATAAAATTTGACATACGGGTGCTCAGAACCCTTCCCGAGTTGATAGTCAAAACAGAATTTAAAAATTTTAATTAGTTGCGGAGATATTAATCAAAACGTAGACGTATGTCTAAGTGAGGCCGCACACCAAGGAAGCACGCGACAGAGTCAAAAGCTGCATGTCTGTAGAAACGCAAGACGCAGAGCGACGCGACGCAAGCAACTTGTCTTCTCGCCATTTTCCATCTGCACACCAAAGCGACAGCTTCATCGTGCGAAGTGAAAGCGTTTGTTTACATTTTTCGATTTTGTTTGCGTATTTCTATGGCAACCGCAGTAAATAATCACCAGTTATCATCAGAGGATGAAGATGTTTTGGTGCTAACGATGCTTTTGGCACATGAAAGAAAAAAAAAGAAAAGAAATCATTGGGTTCATCCTTTAAACAGTTTGCAACCAGAACATGGCACGTACGTTGTCCACAAAAATATGGATAAGCATGCTGAAAAATTTCACCAATTTCACAGAATGGGGGTTGAAACATTCCAAAAATTATTATCGTTGGTTGGACCCCACATACAAAAAAAAGATACCAATTTCAGAGAAGCTGTTAGTTCGGAAGAGCGTCTACAAATAACGTTAAGGTAAGAAAATTTTTCAAATACGTTAAATTGTAATTTTTATACATAAGTATTTATTTATAATGCATTAAATTTAAATTAATGCTAATTGTTTTGCCTCTCTGAAGTACATTTTAACAGTTGCAGCTTTACTTGAAACTGATACTTTAAATGAAATAATTAATACTTGCCTTTTACAATGTATAGGAATTCGTTAAGTTTTATGTGAATTATTTTTGCATTGTATTATTGGTGATATCTTCTTAATGTACTAAGTGATTTCTAAAATATTACATAATAAGAAACATTTCAAAACAATACATTCAGGGTTGTTGATTTTTATATATTTATTTTATTTAAATCAAGATTTATTTCATTTTAATGATTTTTTAAACTATTCACACATTATATAGTACAACATTTGTATTTTTAAATGTAGGTGTGTGTATATATGCACAGTATCCACACTATCAAAAATTTTGCTTGAATTATAAAAATATAAATAATATTCCTACAGAAAAAAAATCCAAGTAGGCATTCATACACTAGACTTCATACTGAGAAATAATTTAATAGCAAACAAAACCCTTCAGCTTGTGATTTTGACTTTATAGCTACAATAATATATTGAAATAAAGAAAGTGATATATATATATATATATATATCTATGTATTACTTAGTGTTTAACATATATCATTTGAAACAAGGAAATTTTTTCACCTGTTAAAAAAATTCAGATTTTCGGAAACATCTTAATTTTTTCTCTTATTCTTTTACTTTTTTTTTTAAACATTTATTTATTTAGTGGGTACTGTTCATTAAATAGGCAGTAATAGCAACCTTAAACTGGGTTTAGTTAAATGAAAAAGGTTATGGTATTTTTAAAATTATTTGGACTTTGTAAATATTATGAAGTTTAAGATATTATTTTTAAAATATCGTGATCCAATGCTAAATGGTATAAGAACTAAACAAGCAAGATATTATTCAATAAATTATACAATTACTAAACTTGTGGCATGCAGTTTATATAAAAGTACCTTTAATTTTTACATTGTTTTTGAAACAGATTCTATTTTCTCTGTTTTCAGATTTCTTGGAACGGGTAACAGTTTCAGAGACCTGAGTTTCGGTTATCTGAGAGGTGAAAGCACAATCGGCAAAGTAGTGGAAGAAACCTGCAAAAGCATATGGGATGTTCTTTCACCGGAATACATGCCGTTTCCAACAGAAGAGATGTGGAAGCAATCTGCGGAGAGGTTCCTAGACAAGTGGCAAATGCCTAATTGTATTGGAGCAATTGACGGAAAACATATTCGAATCCGTCAACCATCAAACAGTGGGTCTGCCTATTACAATTATATGGGTTTTTTTTCCATTGTATTGTTAGCTGTAGCAGATGCTGATGGTTTGTTTACAGCTGTGTGTGTTGGGGATTATGGAAGGAATAGCGATGGTGGTGTGCTCAGAAATTCTCCATTAGGAAATTTACTGGCAAACAAGCAGTTGAATATTCCACCACCAGCCCCACTCCCAAATGAAAATGAACCCTTCCCATTTTATTTTGTAGGTGACGAAGCATTTCCACTTAGTGAAAACATACTTCGGCCATATCCTGCAAGAGATCTGAATAACCAGAAACGAATATTCAACGGCAGATTGTCAAGGGCAAGAAAGACTGTGGAATGTGCCTTTGGCAGATTATCCTCAAAATTTAGGGTTCTGTACTCACGCATTGGTTCTGATCCCTCAAAAGTGGAAAGTATCGTGAAAGCGACTTGTGTGCTTCACAATTTCATTTATAAGAATGAACAATTTCATGAAAACTTTCCAAATGAGGACAACTCTCACCCATTTGGAAATCCACTTTGTAATACACAGAACAGAAGAGGGACCAATGCAGCTCTAAATAATAGAGACAAATTATCTGAATTTTTCATAAAACCTGAAAATGCTTTATCATGGCAAAATAATTATTGTGTGAAAATGTAAATATTTATTATTCATTTGCATATATGTAATTATTGTATAGTTTCTGTATATATGTGTCATTGTATAGTTTTTGTATATATGTATTATTGTATAGTTTTTATATATATGTATTATTGTATAGTTTTTGTATATATGTTGTTTATATAATTTCTGTATATTACCTGGCAGTAGGCGAGTGGACCTGCCTTATCAAAACTCCCCATGAGAAACTGTGCATGGCGACCTCCACGTGGTGTTTCTCGGGTAATGCTAACAGCCATGCTTTTTTAACCCTTTTCCCGTCCTATTTTATTTCAAATTCTGGTTAGTGCTGTCAAATTTAATTGCTTTTATTCAGTTATACACCATTATTTTAATTAAAATGCTTTCCTAAATACTGTAGGTTATTCACCCATTAAGTATGTCAACTATCACTACTAAAAATTATTGATGATAGTTGAATAAAAGTCACAAAAATTAACAACACAGTTTAAGCATCTTAGATCATTAAAAACAGAAAATGATTAATTCAATACAATATTTCCTACTCTCCACCTTGAAATATTCAATTTTTTGACACCTCCAATTTCACGAGTCACATACTGTAACTATTTTTTCGCATTCAGTTTAGGTTTACCAACCAATTATTATTTTGAAGTCTCTGATGACCGAATCCCATATAATTTTCTGGGGAAATTGAATACCTAGATTTACTTTTTACATAAGAAGTATTTATTTATTTTAAATAATTAATCAACATTAAGAAAATACATAAAATATTAAATGTTTCTCTTGTTAAATACAATTATTAATATTTCCTTTTGCATATATAAGATATATAGATCATTTAGTGGGTGTTTTACATTTTTTAGCTGTAAAATAAAAATTTAAAAAGCATGTTTTTTTTTGTTTTTAAATATTTTTAGCAAAGTTGGTACAAGTGCAGGGTGAAAGCATCAGTGTTATGCTGAACTCTATAGTGAGGAAAGTATTATAAACATGTCAAAATTCTGAGTTTGAAATTTTTATGTCTTTACATATATGAGGCCCCCTAAATTCATATTTATTTATTATTATTATTATTATTTTTTTTTTTTACAATAGTGTACATGTGTGTATATACACTAAGGAACAAAAAAGAAGCTGAATGTAGAAAAATTGAGTTATACCTTTTTTATTTGCAATAACGTCAAAACTAATTATTGAAACAAATGAAACTTTTAAGTTAGCATAATACCAAAGCAATAAAATACCTTTGTACATTTTTGGTTATTAATTTGTTTTCTTTTACACTCTATGAAGTAGTTTATAAAAATCTATATAAAACTCTCCTTTTTACACGTAATACAATAAACATATTCTGTATTTAACTGATTTGTTATTTGAAATAAATTACATTTTAATATACAAAATGTGTTAGATGTAAACAATTACTTAATAAAAAATAAGCATTCTTTATTGGGTTAACCCATATTGGACCACTCATTAAACGAATCATTAGAAAAATGTAATTTTTTAAAAACATGGTCAGTATAAGATACTTACACATATAAAAAAGAAAAAATTAAAAAATTATAATAATTTTACAAATTTTTTTATTTTGTTTGTTAGTCCAAAAAACAGTCTCTACACAGTCCAAAAGTGAGCATTTTGCAAATTGTAAAGATTTTTACGAATGGAAGTCCAAAAAACAATCTCTACATCCAGCATTGCACATGTTGCAAATTGTAACAGGTTTTTTATTGCATGATTTCAGTTGACATAGTCTTTGACGACCATTTGGATTTTTCACTAGCACATGCTCACTATTTAGCAGAAGAAGTTATTTATTATTCTGGAACATTAATATTTTTTTCAAATTCCATTTTTCACAGTAATTTAATTAATTTAGTCTATTTCTAAAAATTTATGTCAAGTTTTTTGCAGATTTCAAATGTTTCTTTTACATTATTGGCATTTAATTAAACTGTCCTATAAATAGGACGGCGGTCCAATATGGGTTAATTCCACCTTTGTATGGAATTAGTACTTTAATCTATAATGGTATGGTAAATACATTGTTTTAATAAGGGATGAACTGAATAACAGTTTTGGCTGAATGCATACTATTCGGTCAACCGAATACTAACCATTCTGAACTAACCGAATACTGAATATTCGGCTGGCTGAATTATTCTTATATTTAGGTATCAATCACCTAATTTTTTCAGTAATACCATTTACATGTAGTCATATTTTATTTTTTATATTTTTTCTTTAATAGTTAAAAAAAAAAAAAAAAAAAGACTAAGACTTATTTCTGTTTAACGTTGAAAGCTCCAAATTATTATTGTATTCTCTTCCCCTGCTGTGCAGGAACTATATTATTTGTACGTCTGGGTATTTTGGACGTATTTCATCCCCCCCTTTACAGAGATAAAAAAGTTTCCTTTAATCCCTTTTAACCATATCTTTTCTTAAAACTGCAATTTGCAACCCACTTGTTGCACACGAATACAACAGGGGGTGAAACTACCTAGTTTGCAAATACCTGGTAAACTGTTCCTTGCATGCAGATAAGGAGATTTATATCATATGACTACCTATATTAACAGCCCTCTTCACTCATGGTCGCCAGAAACCCTAGCTAGTGTTTTTCTATGGGAAATTTTCTTTACGTATAACTAATTCATATTTTTTATTTCTGTTTTCACATTCAGAGAATTCCCAACTGTGAAATTTACGCACCTTTTTTAAAAACATACTTTTTTTTAATTTTTAATATTTTATTTTGAAATTGCAAAAAGAGAAATTTCACATGTTGAAAATTTGTATTTTACATCTTCAAAATAAAATATTAAAAATAAAAAAAATACAGTATTAAAAAGGGTGCACCATTTTAACGTTTGGGAATTTTCTAAATGTGAAAACAGAATTTCAAAATATGTATTAGTTATTAAGTAAAGAAAATTTCCCATAGAATAACATTAGCTTTTCTTTCTTTCTTTATGTCTTAATTTGGACTGGCACTACAATAAACTACCAATCTACGAACCTTTCCTTTTTTTTTTTTTTCTTTCTTCCTCTTAAAAGAAAGAAAAGGAAAGAAAAAATTATTTTAAAATTTAAAACTGCAAAGAATAAAGAACTGCACTCCTGTAATTAAATTTTTTCTTTCTTTTTTTTTTTTTATATTTTTACAAAATACATATAAATTCAAAGCCATTATAACAATAAGGCATTAGTGCCTATTGAAATTACAGGCATGATTGAAAAGTTTTTTTTTTAGCTTTTTATTTATTGATTGATTGTCATTGATTTTTACTTCCTTCTATATGTAATATAGAGAAAGTATTGGATTCGCGAAAATTTTCGACCTCCGTTTTTTCACGGATCTACATATTTTGGGATGTCCTGAACACGAATTGATAGTTTTTAAAAAATGTCTGTTTTCACCGTATCTCACGAACCAATGAATGAAATTCAACCAAACTTGGTATATAGTTGGACCCTGGCGGCATGGGTGAAAGTAAAAAATTTTCGTTGGACTGAAGTATATATATATTTTGTAATATTGTGTAAAATATAATAAACTCATACATAATGTATGTAGATATTCAAAGCATACATTTCCAAAGGTTACATTAATAAGTATAAGTATGAAAACTTAGCAAAATTATTTATTAATATAATTGAATTAACATTAATAGGGGCTGATTCAGAAAAAAAAAATTGGGACCTTTATTTGCCTCAAAGATTAATTCCTTAAAATTGGCCTATCTGTGTTATATAAAACATAAAAAAAGACTGAATTCAGTCAATAGACTGAAAACTTTCACCAATGCCTGGCGGGGCATTGTGCTGATTAGATTTGGGGATCAATAGCCCAGCAGGTGGCGCTGTGATCGCATTTTATATAAATTTTTAACATGGCAGTATAGGACAAAATTTCGTATAAATGTACATAATGAGTGTTATATTTAACTTGTGATTGTAAAATTAATATGAATTATTGATAATAGTAGTAGTTAACTAGGGGAAAAAAATTGTGCATGTGGGGGCACCGGTTCCCCCCCCCCTTCAAGATGGGTATCTTTCGAAAGATCTCGTCAATACCTTTAAAACGAATGGTTGAACTATAAATCTGTGGTAATTTAAAACAAAGTTATAGATTTTTTTTTTTACTTTTTACAAAAAAAAAAAAAAAAAAAAAAAAAAGATTTTTTTTTTTTTTAATGAAATTTAACCAAACTTGGTATTCAGTTGGTCCCCGTCATAAACTGGTGCTCAATAGCTCAACAGGTGGTGCTGTGATCGCATTTTTTCTAAATTTTTAACATGGCAGTATAGGACAAAATTTCGTAGAAATGTACATAATGAGTTATTTTTAACTTGTGAGTGTAAAATTAATATGAGTTATTGATAATAGTAATAGTTAACTAGGAAAAAATTTCTGTGCATGTGGGGGCATTGCTTCCCCCTCTGGGGGGGGAGTACCCCCTCGGGTGAAGGGGGGTAAATTTTCAAGATGGGTATCTTTCGAAAGATCTCGTCAATACCTTTAAAATGAATGATTGAACTATAAATCTGTGATAATTTAAAACAAAGTTATCAATTTTTTTTTACTTTTAACAAAAAAAAAAAGAAACTTAGAAAAAAAAAAATCACATATATATATATATATATATATTTAATATTGTTACTGATTGAATATGTATATAGGAAAATATAGAAGGAAGTCTTGTGGTGGCCACAACATACTAGTTAAATAATAACACAGGTTCCTTTTAATATGCAAGACGGATTTCAGCTGGCGAAAAGTAAAAATTAATGGCTTGATGTGTTATTCTCAATTCTCGTGGCAACCTTTTGTCCCCGCCCATTCACTCTTTTCACTTTGTGCACTCCTTCCTTAAAGTAAACTCTTCGAAAAGAAGGAGGGACGAAGTGCCAACTCGTGAAAGTTGAACTATACCATGTGGATGCACAACCAGGGGTGGCGGCAGCTAGGGGGCCGGGGAGGCACCCCCCCCCCCCATGTAACTTTGTATAGGCCAGGGCAATTATGAAACATTATATGGAATTGGTTTCAGTGTATAAAGTCAGATAGATGACGCTCCTGTGCTTCAATTTTTCCCATGAACGGGGAGGCTATATATCAGATTCTATTATATATATAACAAGATCGCAGTTTTTGATAAATATTCATATAATAAACTTTCTCTATATAGTGCCCCCCCTGTCGGGGAGGTGGTGTAAAAAAAAAAAAAAAAAAAAAGCAGGTCTATCATTGCTACTGAGTAAATTATTAAAGTTGGCAGTTCAGGAAAAATTTAAATTGTCATTCACCGACAACTTACATGGCACTCAACGTGTTAATTTTTAATTAGTATTGCTTTTACTTTTGGGGTAAAACTTTCACCGAAATGTTTGAAGTATAACATGTTCTGCACACACAAAGTTTAAAGACTTATTTTTAGAGATATATGACAAAATGCCTACAATGGCTGACATGGCACTCAACGTGTCAATATTTTATAATTTTTTACTTTTTGCATGAAAGCATATTTCATTTTAAAACCCGAATAAACTACTACGTCAGAAACGACAAAGAAAAATATTGGAAATGCATACAGCTGTTTCGGTAGCCTACAGCATACCGTCTTCAGTGCAAAAAGGAAAAAAAATTCCTTTTTGCACTGAAGATGGTATGCTGTAGGTTACCGAAACAGCTGTATGCATTTCCATTATTTTTCTTTGGTGTTTCTGACGTAGTTTATTCAGGTTTTAATATTCCAACGCCAAGTCGCCTGTTCTGTTATTATCATATTTCATTTTATACTGAAAAAAAAAATATATATATTGCAATAATTAAAAATTTAAATGCAACTTTAAGGCCATGTTATTATTTTCATATTTTAATTAATTAAAAAAAATCTAATCAAAGTTTTGTTACAAATAAGGTACCAAATAAAAAGGGTTATTTTTCTGATTTCATCAGAATAAACAGCCTGTCGAATGGACATTTAATTTTTTTAAATTTAAAGTATGAAAATTGGATGGCAACTTGTATCCACAGACAAACAAGAGTCTGAGGAAATCTCTTAGTTAATTGCATATAAATATTTTCGCAGCTGATCAGTCAAAAATTTAATTTTCTTATCCAAATTTTAAAATTCTTGAGTTTGTTATTTTTATGAATCTTAATTGGACCAAATTATTTTATAAATTGGTCCCAGAAGAATGTGCAAATTTCTCTTAATGTTGAAAATTTTATGTAATTAAATAAAAAAAAATTAAAGATCCAGTGACAAAAACTTGCCAACCCCGTCTAGCAGTACAGATATACAATGCAAATTTTTGTTTATCCTTTATGGTGTATGGGCCCAAATTTCTTAAACAGAGATAGTGTAAAACATTTCAGCCCATTCAATTGAACTTTAAAAAATTATACACATGCTATAGGTCAATATTGCAAAATATGTTGCCTCATGTATCCATATTGCTGTGACAATTATATGACAGTGAAATATATTACAATATGCTATGAGTGCTACTTCTATATCATGGTTCCCACTAAATTTCAAGATCAATTTCCTGAATTTTCCAGGGAAATTTATAATAAAAATTACTATTATCAATTTTCTATTTTTGCTTTCTCATTTAGAAAATTCACAATCACTTTGTCTTTTGCTTAAAAAAAATAATTAATAAAAAAATATATAATTATCTAATTTTAAAGTGTTAAAAATTAAGACTATTGAAAATTTATATTAAATGAAATAAATCTTATCTTAGATAAAACATACGAATAATAATAACTATTTAGTGCTGAAAAAGTTTATTTACAGAAAAGAAAAGAAAAACATGCAAACAATATTACATCCGTATGGCTTTAAAATTATGAGGTTAATCCTCTGACAATTCATCAATTAATTGTAAGATTTTTATTTTTAAAAGTCTTTGCTTTGCTGGTGCCAGCTTTCGTATGTCTGGTAAAAGGCTTTTAAAGTAGCTTAATAAGCCGTCTGAATCCACTGCTGATTCATTTGCTTTTTTTGCAAAATAATTAGCAGCAATGTCTTCAATTGGAGTTTTTTTCCCTTTTTCTTGCTTCTCTGTCTTTTTTTGTTTTATCATTTCTTCGATACCAATAACTTCGTTAAAATCGTTCTGTACCCCTGGTATATCATGTGCTGCATAATCATGCTCCTCTGGTAGTGCATGTAGTGCCGCATCATCAGGTGATAAATTGCAACTTTCTGATGTTGTTTCTTCTGGATTTTCATAATTAATTAAATTTTCAAAATCTGTAAGCACAGTTATATCCATCAGCCCGTCACTATCCTCATCAATAGCTGACTGTGACGGCTGTGATAAATTGCTTGACTGTCTGTAAGGGAAAAAAAAAAAAAAAAAAAAAAAATGAAACAAATGATAATACTTTCGTATGACTTTACACATCACTTTTTATTTAAACAAATATACAAATAACACTTTACTTCTTGAACAAAGTAGTGTTTCTCAAAATATAATTAACTTACATCTTTGTGCTGCTTTTTGCACATATATACTACATACTTGCCAACTTTTCTGGTTTTCCTGGAAGACTTCCGGTTTTTTAACGTATCTTCCGGACAGATGATGAAATCTTCCGTTTTTAAAAAAGTCGCGGATATCTTTCGTTTTAAAAAGAAACCCCAAATGTTCTAAGAAAACTCCTTATTCCCAATCTACTTCCATCCATAACATAAATGTCAGTATTCTTTTCAAACTTGCTTTATGATATTCTAGAACATGTAAAGAAATAGAATTGTTATATATTTTCTGCTGATGTAATTATTTTTTGCCCCTTCACCCCCTTTATTTATCTGCAACTAGTGATCGGCAATCATATGTTCTGCAGAAGTCTTGTTTCCTAATCTTTATCCATCTGCAACATAAATGATATTAATTTTAAACTTCTTTCATTAGATTCTAGAAGTACAGTTCAAAGAGTTTAATATTATTCTGTAATTATTTTTGTTCCCCCCCCCCCCCCAACTTCCTCGGATTTTGATCAATGATTAATTCTAGAAACAATAAAGCAATGGAAGTGATCAATATTTCTCACGTATGTAATTATTTTTAGATCTTTATGGTTGAATTGAATGAATCTGTTTATTTTTCCTCAATTAAATTAAATATTGGTATGTCATATTTATACCAAATGTGTAAACACGAGGAAAAAAATAAGGAATAATTTTTTCAGGTAGGAAAATTTTTCCCAAATCAATTTAAGAAAATTGATACTCAGTTGTTTTTATGCACGTTTGCAACTGACAATTAGCTACTGCTACTTTTCTTTATATGTATGATTAATGTACATATACAAAAATCATATTCTGTATTTGTTTAAAAAATTAGTTATACTTTAACTTAACTAAGTCTTTTGTGTATTGTTAAATAAATTTCTTACAGATTCTGTTTTGTAGATATTTATATGCTGAAGAAGAATAACTTCTTGAACTTTTATATTTTTAGTATAATCAACCTATAGTAAAACGTTTTTATAGCTTGCTTCAAAATATTAAAACTGTATTGTTTAACACATCAAAGAAAAAAAAAAACTTCCTTTTTTTATGAAATCTTCTGGTTTTTCAACAAAAATCTTCCCTTTTTTATTAAAATTGGTTGGCAAGTATGATACTATGTAGACAAAATGCGAAACAAAAAATTGCATATCCTGATATATATTATAGAAAATACAAAATATGTGTTCATTTTTTCCTTTTTTTTAAAACATACATAAAGAAAACATCCTACTTTCAAAACAATTTTTTTTTTATCAATCTGTAGAATTATGGTAATTTTATGAAGAAATAATAATCATTAAAAAAAAAAAAAAAACACTTAAATATAGGAAATAAAATTGTTCTTCACTCTGCAAATATCAAGTTCTATTTTGTCCCTAGATTATAAATAAAATTTTTGATTTTTAAAACAAGTCCTCTGATTATTAAAGTTACTATAATAAATGTAAAGCTGACATCTATATATATATATATATATATATATAAAACTGAATGTAATTAAATCTTTCAAATCTCAATTGTTTAAATAATGCTAATTACAAAATTTTAAAATGTCACAGCTGGGCTGGCTTTTTATTTTTTTAATTAAAATTTTCAATATTTTTTTTTTTTTTTTAAGCTGCAAACTCATGGTCAACACCATTCAACAGCTTATCTAAAATGATTAATGATTTCATTTAATAATTAGAATCTTAATGCTAAGTTGTCTATCTAATCTATGCCAATGACATAACATGAAATGTCAAAACCCTGAAAGCTAGAGAAAACAGTTCTTACAAGTAAACATTCAAAAGGTGTAGTGTCTTCAAATAATATTGAAAAAAATATGTGATTCTACTCTTCATAAAACACCAAAAAGTGAAAACATTGTCGGCTAAAATAAATTACAGAGACCAGAAAAAATTATTAAATGAATAAAAATCAAATTATAGAAAAATTCTGAAAACTAACGGTGCAACACTGTTAAGTAATGTAGAGGGATGATAATTAAAACTATTTAATGTAAATCTATTCAATACAAAAAAAAAAATAATAATGAAGCAACACTAAATAATGATTTAAATCCAGTTTCTTTTATTGTAAAATGCAGATAAATAGAATTTTAGAATAATTGAAGTACAATTATTTATTTAAAAAAAATTTCTTCATAACTTATTCATAAAAAGATGAGTTTTAAAAATAAAAAAATTTTTACATTTTGATTTTAATGAATAAAAACTTGAAAATAATTTCGCACAAATCTTTTTTTTCTAATACACCTAAGCCTAACAGTGGGCGATTGGTAAAATATGCTTAAAGTTGGTAGATGGGAAGTGCCAAGATTAAACCCAGGTCACATATATATATATATAAAGCAAATTAAAATGTTACCTTATATTTTTTAAACAAGGCAAAAGACTAATTACTGTTCAAAATTGGAAAACTTCAGAAAATGAAAAAGTGAAATAATTATGAGTTCATGCAATAATTTTAACAATTAAATGATTTTCACAAGATTAAATAATTTAGCAGAAATGATATAAAGACTGAATACACATTAACTGCCATTTGAAATAATTATTAAAAAAAAAAGTTTTACATTGCTTAACAAATTACATCCCCTGGATTAGAAACATTTCATGTTTTCTGGGCTTTATTTTATTTATATATATATATATATATTTTTTTTTTTATGGGGGGAAGGGGCTCTTTTTCTTTTATCACCTTTTTAGCACATTTTAGACATCATGACATCGATTGACGACGTCTAAAAAATAAACTAGTTTAAATGGAAAATATAAATATATATATATATATACATAACATTGCTTAGCAGGTTGAACGTTGAGCTCCAAAATACATCCACTGTATGGAATTATGTACATGAATAAAGAGAAAACTTACTTTTTTGGCTTTGTGAAAGGTCGTAGAAACTGCAAATATTCATGCAGATAATATGGTGTCTTCTTTGCACTGCCTCCGGAACCACTCGGAGGCTGACTACGGAGGTGGCGCAGATAGCTGTTTCTAATATTTTTCCATCTCAGTTTGCACTGTGCAACTGGAAAAAACAATTCAAATATATAAATTAATCAATTTATCTCTGAATAGGAGAAGAGTACAGAAATCAAGAAACACATTGCAGTTACATTTGAAAAGAGGAAAATCCAGAAACATTGCTTGTTGGGGACCAGGGGTGGCTAATTTAGTTTGAATGGTATTAATTTGTATTATTGATATGGGTTATGAGTTCAAGCTCGAAACCACCGACTATTTCATTATTCTTTTAATGCACATTTTTAAATACATTATAAAAAAAAAGTGCATAATAATGATTGCTGCAGTACACGTGGCTGTTGCTAGTCAGGCCATCGGTGCAATTGGTGTGGAGACTATTTGGACCACTTCCTCATTGCAGTGGTATCGATTACTACGGCTGAATATAATCTCAATGCAAACATCAGAATATTTAAATATTGCTGTTAGTAAACATTACAAAATAAATACTAAAGTCTTTTTCGGAAAAATCATACATATATTTGTATAGAAAATTGTGTTTGGTTTATATCAAATTATATTGGAATGGTTTAATTTTTTTTAACGAAGGAAAATATATAGAAAAACGAATAACATCTATGTAGCTGGATGTGGATATGCAGATTTATTTATACATATTTATAAACATAAAAAGGCATACTGCGAAGATTTTTTTCAAAGGTTGAAAATACTCATATACTAAGATCTGTTTTCATGTTGCCCTTTTTATTATTGAATTTTTGAAAGTTTTATTATTTTTATTTTTGCCTTTTTAAAATTTAGAATCATTGCCCTTTTAATGAAGAAATTTAGCATCATTCAGAGTACAAAATTTCTGTGAAAATAATTAATCTCTAACCAAAAGACAAAAGTTGAAAAGATAAATTTTTATGCACAGGGACAAGGCACATAATATTCTTTCAAAATTTTACTCTTTTATCAGTGCTAACTTATTCTCCTAGGAAAATATGGTCTGAGTAGCCTATATGCTAATCGGATTGACGGTCTGATTAGCCATTTCGCAGTGTACACTTTGATGAATTTCTGGTCCATACACTTAAAATTAGGAGTATCTAGTTTTTTTAATGTTTGTTTTTAAAACTGCATTAATGATCATTTTTTTCATTTCAATTTGCATGTAAAACTATCATTAACATTAACAGCCGTCAGCTTATAGATAGTAAATCACTCCTACAAGCTGGTAGGAATCGTGGCAGCGAAAGTCCAGAGAAAGCACCAAAGGGCATCTCATACTAGAATTTCACTGACCAATGTATTATATTGCTATCACTTTTTTATTTGTATCTATAATATGTGGTATTCTAAGTGTTAACATATTATGAAAATTAAACTCTTAAAAAAGAAATTTTTTTTAAACATAAAATTGAGACTAAAATTTTAGATAACTCTGAACTCAGTGGTAGCCACCGAAAAATTTTCTTCTTCAATTATATATTCAAATATTGAAATTCTTTATAACCACTTTCCTGTACAAGCAAATTTTACATATTTATTGTAATAGAGTATATTTTTCAATTGATCTCAGAACTACACATACAGAAATATTTCAAATACATTTTATAGAACTCTTGAAACAAATGATTTAATATAGACTGAATTCCAAGATAAAATCTAATTTGAAATAGCCTTACTTTAATAGATAATATAATTTTGTTATTAAACAAAAAATATTTAACAAGGATTAGAATCCTTTGCGAATTTGCATCTTAAATTTTACAGATTCTAAATTCTCATAGTTGTATTATAAAACCTTTTCAAATGAACTGTGATTATATACCATACAATCATGCAAAATCTATAGCCTAATTTCATTGTTAGAATTAAACTGTAATTGTTGTAAATATTTAAATATATTGCCTTAATTTGACTGTTGCAAATATAATTTATAAATATACTTTTAGTTTATATACAAAAACCACACAGTGTGGGCTTATTCACCTTAAAATTTCTCTTAAGATTTTGAACATATCAATCATGTAAAGAAATACAGGAATAAAAATTCATGAAATGAAATACATGTGTATTATACATTTATAGATACTGTGATTTCATAATTTCAAATTTTCTTTTAGTAAATATTTTGATGTAAACTTCATGATGACAAATCTAGCTTATTTTCTGCTCTCCAATTTTGTGCATTGGAAAGCACTAAACTAAATAAATGTTTTTGAAAATGTTCGAAAACCATCAGTTCCTCGATACAGTTATTCAAAGAAAGAAAACCCACACACGGAAAATTTGAAATTATGTATGTCACAAAAAATAAATAAATAAATACAAAAAGCGTAAATAAATTAAAATCTGCATTCTGAAATAATCAAGAAAAGAAATTTCACTTACCAGATATGTTCATTCTGAAAGAAATTTCGTGCCATGCCTTATCAACGGCATTCCTGTTGGAATACTCTGGTAAAGACACGTCGTATAAAACTGGATACGATTCGATAAACTGTACAAATTGTATATTAAATTCTGTGGAATTATTCGCGGCCATCTTGCGACGTAGAGACACACACGAGAAAAATCAAGCAAGAGCGATTCGCGCGACACAGGGTAGACGGTCAGTCGACACACGTGCTACAGATCAGACATGACGCATGTCTCTTCGATGTGAGGATGCAGTGAAGTAGAAGTCAGTGCCAACTGTAAGTTTTGTCTCTCGTGTCGCGCAAGTCGCATCTGCTTCCTTGGTGTGCAGCAGGCCTTAATCAAAAAGCGATCTCATTGACTCAGAATTCACTACGATTGCATAAAAATAGATATTTTAACGGAGTTAAAATGGAAAATAAATTAGAAAGCCAGACGATTTTCTAAGCGGTCTCGATCGGAAACAAAACACAGAGGAGACAAATGTCTGTGATGAAAACAGAAATGGTTCTAATCAATTAAGATATCATGTGTTTTATACTGGGGGGAAAAATTGCAATTTTCAATTTTTTTCAAATTTTCGTTCACGTTACATTTGAATTAATATTCGGCCTAGACAGCATATTATAAAGCTACTGTTCAATTTTCATGAAAATATATTAATAAATAAAAAAATGACATACTTATTGGAAAAGGATTATCTTATTTTATATTTTGCAGTATTTGCAGCCGTCGAAATTTCGTAGTATGTAGTTTTAATGCCCGATAATTCGATTGTGAATATTTTTGAAAGAGTACGATTATTAGGGAGGGCTTGAGGAAGGGGGAAAAGGGGCAAAAATTTAAAAATAAGAGTTACTGCGTTTGAAATTGGTTGGTATATTTAGATTTTAAGGCAAGGTAAATCAAATGCGAATATTTTCGTGTGTAAAATTATTATTATCGGCGGAAAGGGGGGGAGAGCGAAGGGGCAAAGATGTAGAAAAGGAACGGGAGTTTCGGAGAAAACAACGGAATACCCAGAACACCTTTATTCTTTAATATTTTGCAGAATTTCGAATTCGAATTTCTGCTCACATACCGTACTAAGGATTTTAACGTTATATACCCCGGAATTATGCAAGTTTCGGGGATTACTGAAAGAAATTTCGCAGCATAAAAGAAAAAAAAATACATTTTAATTTACATTTAATTGCAAATGAACAATATATTACAGAAATTTATACCGCCAGATGGCGCTGTAATATTTTAAAATTTCAATATTTCAAATTCTAATGAGCGAGGAAGGTGTTGTAAGTTCTAAATCGGGGATAAGGCGCCGCAGGCGCCACCGGGCGGGACTTAGCTAAAGTGAGAAATTTGAAAGATCATAACAGCACTGAGCGAACAGGCTGTTTCAGATATCGAAAAGGTAAGAGGGCGCCGAAGGCGCTACCGAGCGGGAATTTACTGCGATTTCAATAAGCTATTTTCACGATACATCAATAAGCTTTTATTAGACCTGAAACGGGAAAAAGGCGCCGCAGGCGCCATCGAGCGGGAGTTTCGTAAAGTCCGATTTTTTAGGGATCGCGAACCAGCTGGTCGCCGAAGGCGGCTAGTTGTAAATATATACATTCCAGTCCACGTATTGTTTTGTCTTTTTCACACGCATCACAAGTGCATGTTGACGTTATTCACAAATTTCTTTGCACATTTGCATTTTCTGATGTTTGCAATTATATGGAAATTTCCACTAGTAAAACTTAAAAAAAAAAAGAAAAAAAAAAAAAAAAAAACATGCTAAACAGAAATTTTGAAAATCATCAAACATATTTATAAAGAACATTATAATTGTTTATAAAACACTATCATTATATTCTTTATTTTATTCACCAATATTTTCCCATCTGGAGTCGAATTTTCTTAGTAACTGTCAGATTTTTCACTTCCTGATCAGCTGTTGTCTCTAAATGTGTTACCTCCACTCAGGGCCCGACTTAGACTACCTTGAGCCCCGGGGCAAGCCTATTCTGGGGGGCCCCCTTGCTGTGGTATAAGAGCTCTTTAGGTTGCAGAATTTCAGCATACGCCTGTAGGGGGGCCCAGGGCATTTGCCCCGTATGCCCTGCCGTTAGTCAGGGCCTGCCTCCACTTTGTATAATAAAGGGATCTCGCATAAATTAATCTGAACCTGTTACAATAAAAATAAATTTACTTTTTAAACCAAAGAAAAATTAATCTGTAATAAAAACGATTAAATTAAGTCTCAAAACCGTACAGATTTATCAAATTAACTGCCAAAAGCAATAAAATCCCACATCACACATACGTTCATTTAACATTCATATTTCCTCCATCACGTCTGAGTTACATCTATAGACGAATTTTGAACATAGGCCTCAAGCTCAAATATCTTCAGAATATGTGAAATTCTGGACATAGACGAATCTACGAAAAACGTACAAAATACGGACGTGAATATAGGGACATAAACTGAATGAAAATTGAACTAATCCAATTTACGTAAATACTCGAGCTAAACTTCACCTGAAGATTGCCATTTTCTTTATGTAGTGTAGATATGGTATGGTTATCAACAAATTTACGAAAGTTTCTCTTATACAAAGTTTTTCGATTCAAATTTGAATTTTATTTATTCAATGTTCAGATCAGAAGGCTGCTCTCTCAACGTATCTCCATGGTTCTGTGCATGGAAATTGAAGAGAATATAATATTACCATGGTTTGTGTTTGTACCCACGAATTATTTACATCGCCTTCAACCGTATTTGTGTTGAAAATTGTGTTTGAAAAGTTAATATGTGTTCTGCGTAAACTATGTTCTTTGAAAAACATATAGTTATAACATTTTAATTAATATAAACAACAAACCTTTAGGCTTTTAACTTTTCATAATGAATTGTTATCGTTATTCAAAATATACCTGTGATACGTTCACATGTTACTACGAAATTTATTTATAACTATGCTTAATATGATATATGTTAAATTTAGTTTTGTGATACTTTAAAAATATAGCTGTTTTTAATAAGATATTATTTATAAGTATCTTTTAAAAGTAAACAAATTTATGTTTTTGGAGAAACATTACTATAACATTTTGATTAATATAAAAACAAAATTTTAGGCTTCTAAAAATTCATTATTTATAAATCATTGATAGGCTATTTTGATGATAAATCAATTTATTTGTAATATAACATTGTATATTCTAAATTTTTTTAGTGTTATGTATTTAACAAAAATAAATAAATAAAAATGTATAGCCTAATATTTTGCATTCAGTTATTTTATAGATTTTTTTCTTTTATGAGTTGAGATTTTGCTGAGATTGTGAGTTTTTAAGAAAAAAGCACTAATTCTGAATGTTAAACAAGCTTGAATTGCTTTTCTTAAATTCTCATAATTACCACAAGGCGAGAAATAAATGCTTTCTGGACATGTAAAAATTATTTAACATTTAGTAGTACAGATTTGTTTTGAATTTATTGGTTCAAACCATAAACAGGTACAAATATTTATGCAATCAGTAATAATATATAAAACATTAATAAGTTATACATGTAATAAATATAGATTATAATCATTTTAAAATTCATATTAACTTATTACTATCCACTTATATTATGTTTCAGATATTTTTTTTTTTTTTTTTTTTTTTTTTTCATTTTAATTTTAAAATATAACTTATTGTTTATAATACACTACAAAGTTTTTTTTTTAAGAATTTAAATAAGTTTGGGTTTTGTTTTGTACAAAGGGCAAGCATAACTTGATGTAATTATCGACAAATTGATTGGAAAGAGACATTTTTCATTTTTAATTTTTTTTAATTTTGTGTAAAAATTTATTATTATTTTTTTTAGGGTGGGGTGTTATAATGAACGAGTTATATTTGTTTAAAAATGAATCCAATTTAAAAAAATTCTTTTTTTTTTTGCTTCATAACTAACATTTACATGTTTTAGAGTGCAAATAGCTTCAAGGATTTAAAAATGACACTCCCTTAATTTTAGTAGTATAATAGCCATTTCTGGTACTCTCATATTAATCACATACTAACAGTTTATCCTTTAGTATTAATAGCATGCCATTATATGAAATGAAATAATACAGTGCATACAAATGTTTATATAGTAAGTTTATTGTTTTATATAAGTTCAAAATAAATATTAGTTTATCATAATGGTAGAGGTCAAGACTCACGGTCGCCACTCGCCACGTGGCGACTTAATTTGAAAAAGTGTCGATCCAAAAAATTTGCTATGATCGCCAATTTTTCCCCGAATGCGCGAAAATATTTCTTCCGTTTAAAAAAAATCGCGGATATCGTTCGTTTAAAAAAAAGAAACCCCATTAACGATCGGCGATCGTTAATGATATTTCGATGACGATCGTGCCTTCCGATTTCCAATCTTTCTCCATCCACAACATAAATGTCAATATTCATTTAAAACTTGCTTTATGAGATTCTAGAGCCTAGAAAGATATAGAATTGTTAAATATTTCTTGTTCGTGTAATGCCTCTCTTCCCCATTTCTTATTTCCAACTAGCGGTCGCTGATCGAATGTTCTGCAGTTGTTTCTCAGACCTTCTTCATCCATAATGTAAATGGCAATATTCATTTTAAACTTGCTTTAATAGAATTTAGAAGTTGAATTGAGAATGTAATATTTCCTATTACTTACTATAATTACTTTTTTACCCCCCTCCCCTTTCCTAATTTCTAGATAGTGATAACTGATCAATTCTAGAAACAAAAAAGCGATAGAAGTGCTCACTATTTCTCACATATGTAATTATTTTTAGACTTAACTTGATGAATTTATTTATTTTTTCTCTATTAAATTATATAGTTATATATCATATCCATACCAAATGTGTAAACAGGGGGGTGGAGGGGTGAAAAATAGATTTTTTAGGAACGAAATTTTTTTCTAAATCAATTTAAGAAAATTAATGCTAAGTTGATTTCATATATGTTTAAAGCTGATAATTAAATACTTATTAATGTATGATTAATGTACATACATAAAAATTTTATTCTATATATGTTTGAAAAATTAGTTTTTCTGATGGTATGAAATTTTTATAAGTTTTTATGTTGATATGTGCAGTTATATTAAATAATTTTTTTGTGTTAATGAAATAATCTTGAAAGTGTTTAATGTAGATAAAAGCTATAACTATATATACAACTTTTTAGGTAGTCAATTTATTGAAAGTAATGCTAATACGTCCAAGCTATCCACCAACTAATCATGTTTACAGAAAATTTTCAGCAAATTTTTATTTTTAGCAATCAAATGTCAGTTAATAAAATTAAACTTCTGATAATAGGCTAGTACATATTCTTTGCCTCCCCATCCCCTCCTCAGACTCAAAATAATTTCGTTTTCCTCTAATTCTAATCATAATTATTTTCCATTTGCAGATAGAAGTGCCAGACTAGGTGAAATTTATTAAATGAATCATATTTTTGTATTTCTTTTGCAACGGGACATAAAATAAATATTCTTGTAAAACACAAATTGTGTATGAGAAATAACATTATTAGATCATATCATCATTATAGCCAGCTGTTTTCCATAGCAAAATTAATATTTATCTACGAAAGTCTATATATTTTCCCTCATTGCTAAAACTTTGAATTTTAAAGTCTTCTTTCTAAGTACTATAGTTATTAATAGCATTTAAAAAAAAAGCTGAATTACATGCTATTATAACTACATACTTATAGAACTCACTCTTAAAACATTAACAAGAATAAAGTCATAAGCATTCAGTGGAAGTTCAAATGAGGTCATACCTTTCCTCAAAAACTGAATCACTTTTCAATGAATCGATTTCTCAATCTATTCTATTTTTTCTTCCTCTTACCTCCTTTCATTTCAGATATTGAAAAATTTAAACTATAGAAGTACGTAAGTTTTAAAAAATTTATTTTCAAATAATACTTATTTATTTTTTTTTAAATGGGTAGAAATACACACATGTATATTTTTTTATTAATAAAATAATACAATAAAGAGCACTATTTCTTAATTTAATTTTACGACCACATCATTTGTGTTTTTATGCTTTTACGCACACATACATGATCATATATATATATATTATTTGTATGTGTATGAATCCGATGTATAACGACGACGACTCATGAGTGGCCACTGAGTTCATCATGTCCAGTGGCCACTGGCCACTTCTAAAAATTTTAAGTCTTGACCTCTATATAATGGTGATTAATTGCTGGCATGCAGTTAATACAAAAATATCTCATTGATTTGTTTATATTATTAATTTATCATGTTGTAGTTGTAGGTGAATTCTACATATTTATTATTTTCTCCTCACGTATAAAAATTCAACATAATAGCAAAGAAAAGAATTTTCTAAAAATAGAAATTGTTTTATTCAAGCCTTGTTCTGTCGACGAATAAACACTGGGAAATCCAGGGCCCGATTACCCAAAGGGAAGCACAAGCTTCCCCTCAAAAATTTACGAGGGGCTGGCTCCAAAAGGACCAAAAACAGAGTTTTGAATTTTCTGTTTGAGATTTTCACACCAAGATTGAATTTTTTCTGAAAAAATTCACCTAAAACAAGCTAAAATATTCACTAGTTTGGGAAAATTCTATTATTTAACCTCAAAAATCTAAATGTTCTTAATTAATAAGTTATACGATTTTAAAGTTCTGTATAGAAACCACCCAGATATATGAATGGGGAAAAAAAAAAAGAAACTGTAAACACACACTAATCTTTGGTCTATAGCATTTTTATATTTCAATATGTAACAGAAAAACAAGATTTCCAGAAATGAAAGGGGGCCCCGAAAAGATACTGAGCTTCCCCTAGCTTCGAAACTTAATCAGGCCCTGGGGAAATCATTAGGTTATTTAAGCATCCCCTCCTCCCCCCTCCATTTCTAACAAATGTATTTAAATGTTGTTAAAAATTCTTGTAAGTGATTTAACTCTTTTAAAAGTTGTCAGTTGAGAAAATTATGTCATTTTCATGTAGTTTAACAATTAACTAAAACATAGAGCTAAATTGTATTAAAACTATACATTCTCATCCAGGAAAAATTAAATAATACCTAAATAAAGTAATGAATACTGTGTCTGTATTTACAGAACAGATCAGAAGATTCCATCATTCTGAGGAGTTAATATTTTACATGATTACCACTGGTAACTTAATTGCTGAAACTGATTAGAATCAATTAGTAATTCGCATCTAGAATCAAACAATAAAAAAAAATTAAATAAAGATATATGCGTTGATAGGGAAAGAAATGAAAAATTGTTACATATATATTTTTATTTAAATTTTTGCAGGAAGGAAAAAAACAAAGCAAGGGAAAAGAAATTTCTTCACTGGGGGAGGAAAAAAAAGTTTTAAAACGACAAGTTACAATTTTTTAACCATCTGCAAGTAATGTGGTGAAATTAAAAAAAAAAAAAAAATGTAATATGGATCTGTATTTAAAAAAAAAAGAAAGAAAGAAAGAAATATATAAATGCCAAGACAAAGACAAATATTATTAAATGAGAAAATCATTTGGAACACAAGTGAAATGAGCCAAAGGACCCAGGGCATCTATTCTCCGACCAGACTATACATCAATTCCGAATGTGACCGTCGTTATTTTGATCACGTGACGTCACATTCCGACTTTTGATTTGACGACTGTCATTGTTTAAGGAAGGTCGCTATGGTGGTCAGATCGGAGAATAGATGCCCACGTTTAAAACCTGGCGAGATTAAATACAAAAAAAAAGTCCTTCTGGATTATTTGGAAGGGTAAATTGATTTCTTTTTCCATATGAAGTAGCTGTCATTTTGAAACAAAATGGCAGCTACGATTTATTTTATTAACAGACTCGGAGTTTAAATATTGATGAAGGCTGAGTTTTAAGCAAATTGGTTCATAAATACCTTTTATATACGAGTTCGAAATTTTCAAGTGGTCAGCACTAAAAATAAGAGGGAAGATGAAGTTTACAAATGAACATGTCAAATGCATTTGTAAGATGAGTCTACCCTGCAAGTTTATTTTTATTTAATTCAGTACAGTCGAACTTTGTTAATGTGAATCTCAAGGGGATAAAAAATTTGTTCATGGTATCAGTAACTCAAAAACTAATCTTCCTTTTGACAGGGATTGTGGAAACAGTCCATTTTAAAAGTAACTGACTGTAATAAGTCTTTGAATAAACGCCATAAATTGTAAGAAATTCACAAGTTTCTTGCATTTTATGGTGTCTATTCAAAATTTTGTACCTATTTTTTCAAAACATCAGTTTTGGAGTGCTGTTTATTAATGAGGTTTGACTGTTATATTAACAAATTTTCAAGCGGTTGCCACTTGGAAACAAAATGCCAGGAGCAAGTTGCTCACTTAATTAATTCAAGATGTTTGTAAGATAAGTTACTGTTCGACTTTGATTCGAATAAATTCAATATTTCAGAAGTTTCTGTGATAACAAAATTTCAGCTATTCTTGTCGAGTCATGTCCTTATATAAGAACATGACTCAATAAGGATTTATTTAACAAAGCAGTATTAAGTGTACTTTTTTATATAGAAATTATTGCTAGAACTCGAATAATTTTGTTGCTGACTGTAAGTTCACTGTCTAACTTTGGTTCAAATTGATTCAGTGTTTTTCAAAATTTATCTAGATAGTGAGTTTTCACGTGGCCGCCTGATTTCAAGTAGCCCTGCAAGAGTCGGCAGCAAAAACTATTTAAGCACTCATCCACACTTTATATATATATATATATAAGATATATATATTAGTTTGATCACTAATTTTTATCAACTTACTTTTTTATTTTAAATATTTGTACATCGAAAATGAAACATTAATATAGGGACTCTTTAAAGAATTTAAATACAGTAGAGAGCCACGGTGAGGATTATCCACGAGTGCGAGAGCCGCTAAAGAAAATTTAATTAATAACCTTCAATAAAACAAATTTTAATTCAAGCCAACAACAGAGAAAACACAAAGAATTGTATTTTCTCTGTTAGAATTTCTTTGACAGTTTTAGGAGGAAATGAATCTTTCCACTTTACAAATAGGAGTTATACTGTTCTACCGTGTATTTGTTTACCGTCAAAATTTACATATTTTGTGTACAATATAATATAGGGGTTTTGCTGAAATATTTTATTTTCATGTTTGCACTCCATATTACTCTATCGGGTTATCTGCGATGCCATTGCCACCCAATTCCGCGAATTATCTACTGTACAATGTGGTTTCAAGCATATTTTACTAGATTTTCATACTGCTCAATACAATGAAAGTAAATACATTATTTAGATTCACAAAAACATGTTTCTTACAAAATATAAAATATTGCTTATGATTGGTTTGTAGAGTGCAAAAAACGTTTTCAGGTACATTACGGGATGAAATTAAAAAGTTAGATGATGATTCCCTCCTCCCCCCCCCCCAGTAAAATGTAATTGTTTGTTTATGCACACAGATTAAATATATATTACAGAAAACTTTTAAGTGGGATATGAATTAATACTTATAAATTAGCAAACATTTTGTATTTTGCCATAAAAAAACTGGAACACATAAAACAAAAAAATATTTAAGTGCCTCAATATTAATGCCTTGTAAAAATTTGTTTGGCTTTTGTTTAAACATGTGTGTAAAGTATATAAACAAAGTTATAACTCAAGGAAGTACATCACAGATCATCCATCAAGATCACACAAAGCCTATGTACCTATAGAATACTATGGATAAAATTGTTTATTGAATTGCGCATTACATAATTATTATTTCTAAATTTCCTTTTCACATTCTAAAAATACACAACCATTAAATTAGTACTCGTTTTCGAAAAACTTAATTTTTATATTATAATTTTGAGTTTAAAATGCAAATTTTCACTAAATGCATTATTTCTCATTTTTTTAGCCGTAAAACAAAATGTTAAAATTAAAAAAAAAATCAATTTTTGGAAACAAGTACTAATTTAACGGTTGTAAATTTCTTGTGAATGTGAAAACAAATTAAAAAATTTCAATTAGATAAAGAGTAATTCAATAAACTAATTTTGCCATAGACTTAACATGGGATTTGGTGACTAGAGACGGGGAAATCCGAAGAGGAAGTGAACAGCCCTGAACTTTTCTTTGCCATCATACTGTGATTGTACCTATTAAAAAAAAAAAAAAAAAATTGTAATCCTGCATCTATTCGCATAAAGAAAAGTCTATTTCATAGGAGGGCTAAGGCAAGTAAATATTGAAGGAGAACATCACTTAGTGGAATAATTGTGTATTGGACCAAAGGACCTAGGTTTGACTTCTAGCTACAATGTTAAAAATTTTTGTAAATTTAATGTAAATATTTATCCAGAATCTCTAATTTACAGTAATTCTTAGTTAAAAGTGAATAATCGAGATTCTCATTCTTTATTCTGTATTTTTACCTAATTTTATTATTTAATATTTTAATTTAAAAAATGACTGTTTGTACTTCAGAAAAAGCATTCTAAGTACGAAATATATTCTCAACAATAATTAATTAAATTAATATTAGTTTTTAAAATGAATGTATAAAATAAGTTTTTTAATACCTCCGTTTATTTTTTTCCGTAATTTTATGTAAGACTTAAGATAATAGATTACACACAGTTTTCTGTTGAAATTTTTAACAGTGTAGATTCCATAAAAAATTTATTTAGATACATGGGTGCTGGCAATGAAAGAAATTTTAAAATATTAAATATTTTGTGCGGAAAGTTTTTTCTCTCTCTTTTTGCCTTACTCAAAATACTTTAAAAATAATAGTTTAAAGCTTTTTAATTGTATTATTACATTATTTAAAAAAATAAATAAAAATTTAAGCTTTTAAATAATCTTTTCGGCTCTTTCTGTGGATTTCACAGAAAGCCCATTATGTAGCTTTTGCTAGAGTGATATGTCCCATACAGCACACTTACATCTCTAGAACGTTACAAGACCATCGCACTGTGACATTGCGATGTTGCATAGATGTTCTGTTACATCTCTGGAACATCTCAGATACGTTCTAGGAATGTGGAAATGTATCAGCTTTGTGACATCGCATGCTACATCTCCAGCACATCACATACAATATCTCTAGTACATCGCATTGTTACATCTTCAATACATCGCATTGCGGTGTCCCATAGATGTTCTGCTACATCTCTAGAACATCTCAGATACGTTCTAGGGATGTGGAAATGTCTTAGCTTTGCGACATCGCAAGCTACATCTCTAATACATCACATGCTACATCTATAATACATCGCATGCAACATCTCCAGTACATCGCATGCAACATCTCCAGTACATTGCATGCTACATCTCCAGTTCATCGCATGCTACATTTCTAGTTCATCGCATCCTACATCTCTAGTTCATCACATGCTACATCTGTAGTTTGTATCTATAAATACATTTTACTGAAGACTGTGTCTAAAAAGTCACAATCGTAAAAAGAAATATAAATAAAAACATAATATGCTATTATCATAGTCAAAAAGTTATTCTATTCAGTGATACTTTGAAAGCATACCTAATTTGATTAAGAATGTTACATGGGTTTTGAAGGCTTGAAAAAACTTTTTTTTTTAAATAAAATAAAACTTTTTACTCAAAATTTTGGGAATATAAAAGAGCAACATTTTATAAAATTTTCATTAAAAAATTTGGAAAATTCAACTGGTGTGTCCTGATTTCGGAGGGCCTTTCAGAAAAGGAGTGGACACAATTTCTGAAAAACTATATACACCAAACTTATCGAAATTTTGCACACTTCTTCAAAACAGAGATAATTTGTTATAGTCCTTGACTGAATATATCTATATCTATATATTTTTTTTAATTGAAATTTGAAATTTTACAGAGTTGTGTTTAATAATAATTTTCAGTATTTTTCTACCTGTGTATAACCTTGTAAAACAAGTTACAATTAAAAAAAATATATATCATTTGTTCTAGCACTAGTCAATTCTACTTTTTATGAAGTGTGCACAATTTCAATCAAATTTGTGTTAATTTTTCTAAAATTGCGTCCACCGCTTTCCTGGAAATTAAGACCCACCAGCTAAAAATTTTATAATATAAAAAAAAAATTGAGATATTATGCTTTTTTAATAGCCTTCGAAACATATGTAACCCCTTATTCAAACAAGATATGTCTTCAAAACATCACTAAATTTTTTTACCATGATATAGTGTAATATTCTCATATTTTCATTTACATATCTTTTTATGACTGACTGTTTTGTTTCAAAACTTCAGTAAAATGTATTTATTTTAACTTCTAAAAAATCAATGAGCATGATAATATGTCATACTACTAACTAGAGGTACTGGTATAGCATGCTATGAATTACAGATGTGGCTGGCATTCCTGAATACCAATGCTCTTGTGGTGAAGATTGCCCGGGCAAAAGGGGCATGTCTGGGTGTCCTGAGTGGGGCCTGTCACGTGGCAGTGGAGGCTAGCTTATATAAAGGAGAAAACTGTGTGTTGCTACCTAGTCGATACTGTTGGGCTCGGCTAGCGCAGTGAACGCCGTCGGGAGCACAGCTGTGTGGATGGCCGAGCGCCGTCCTCAGAAGGTAAACTGGCCCTTCTGGCCGTCAAACCATGGTACAGCCAGGACCCAAGGCAGACGGGCCACTGTCGACCAACCCAGGTTGGTCCAAAGGGTTGGCGTAGGCTTTGTAAGTCTGTAAGCTGTCCATATCTGGGCTGGTACTTGCTGTCGTGTATGGGATTTCTGCTGTCGTGACGACATGGATTTCTATTTCTGGGACAAAATTATTTGGACCGTATAGGCTCCCAAGAGAGCCTGGGCCGGTTGGTGGTGCAGCGCAAGCGCCGATTCCATTCCTGAATACCAAAGTTTTCAGCAGTTATTTTTTGTGTATGTCTGTTATCAGCATAAACAATAATTGCAGGCAACTTAACTGTTATATTATGAAGTTCGTATGAGGATGATACTTTTATTTGATCAAGATTGATAGCTTTCAAGGAGTGATGCAGCTGAAAGTTGTCTAAATAATTCTGAATATATATATTTTTTAATTTAATAAGTCTTAAATTCTTTATAAATGTTAGTACTATATTCAAATGTGGGGTTAAAACCAATTGCAGAATTATTTTTCATATAAGAAAGTTTTAAATCTAATTTTAATTCTGTTTAGTGTGAGTTTATATACAGAACAGTCAACACTGTGAAATCTGCAATAGTTGGGACCAACACTTTAATGGATTATAAAATTTTGCAAATTATAGATCATTGTTTTATTTACATTTATTTCTCCAGAGTTTTCCAAGTTTAAAAAAAGGCAGGTGCTGCTAATAAAAAATGGACATTTCTTGAGATTAATGGGGGTAGTTTTGGAGCACATTTAACATTTAAAATACAAACACTTATTTTTAAATTTTTATTTTGGGTATAAATAGAAGAAAAAGTTTTAAATTTCAAATTTCTTTACACCTTAATTTTGCATGTTACTGCTGCACGAACAGAAAATTATTGTTATGCGCAACACATTCGTTTATATTTATAACATATCTTCAGTTTGAAGGTTATTTTCAATAAAAGGCAGTAAGGTCACAACTTTTATAGATTAAGGGCAAAAAGGGTGGTATTTTTTTCAGTCATAGGGCAGTCAGGATGCAGCAATTTTCTGAAACTCTGATTTCTCTTCTTATTTAGAGTATAACTTTGGAATGTTAAGGTAAAAATTAAATTATAAATTACATTAAATAAGTAATTTAATTATTAAAAACATACTTAAAACAAAATTAATAACGAAAAATACCAGATATATCACATGCAATTGTAAAAGTAATTAAAAATGTATTTTGTAAAATTTTTAATAAGAGTACCTTGTAAGTACCTTCTCCTTGTAATTTCACAAATTTGATCGCACACTTACCAAATTTTTTTATTTATTTATTTTCTTGAAAAATAATTGAAATTTGCTTAATTGTCAACGTAAATTTTTATTGTTTACATTTGGAAAAGTGCTGGGGATTATAGAATCATGGATTTCACAGAAATAATTGTACTTATTATCTTACTCCTCAATATACAATCTGTCTTTTTAGAATTGAAATACAGGATAGAGAAAGTTGTGTTACACGAAATTATTTCTTTTAAAAATATTTATTGAAACTACTTTTACATAATGTTCCCATTAGTATTTCAAAAGATAAATTACTTTGATGCAAACTTAATTAAAGGAAAAAAATATGTAGAAATTCTGTAGATCACTATCACATAAACTGAAAAAAAGTGTTCATAATATTTTATTACCCATCTCTCCAATATATATAAATGGCATCTTGTGAATGTTTGGGGCTATTTCTATACAGGTGACTAAACTGTTCTCATGAAAAGTTCATCAATTTGACTCTTGAAAAGACATATCTATGATGTTCCTTGAAATAAGTGAATCAACCGATAAGATTATTAAATATTTCTATTATAATGTATGACCACCTACGGCCTTTTAGCCCCCTGTATGGAGATAGCCATAATGTTATTCACTATTATGAGACACCACTGATATATTCTCTCTCTATATATATATATATACACATATATGAAAATAAACTGATAAACAAATGAAATGTAATCCCAAAATACATGGAGGTCTTCACCAGGGCAGCCTCACACATTATTTAGTTGAAGAAAATCTATAAACTTTGATATTTTTGCACAGTTATAAGAACTGAAACTATACTCGCATCGTATTAAGTAACGACTGCTAGTAGCTGATAATTGTCTAACCATTTTCTGGAAATTTTAGCTTTTTCTTCCCCCCACCCTACTGTTATATGTAAAAGACCACAAAATATTTAACATAACTTATTTGTATATTATTAAATGCAAATAGAACACTTCAATTAAAAATTACCTTTAAAGTAACTAAAAAATTTATATTACAGATTTAATAGCATAGAAAATTGACATAAAGATGCTCACCATTGAAAATCATTTGGATTAAGAATGGTATATTCTTTTACAGTAACTGTGTACAAGTTCAGTAAAATAAAACCACATATGATACAAACTTTTTTTTATTTACAAGTAAAAAATAGCATTCCATCAGTTTACATTCCATTCATTACACACATCAAAATATATTTTAAGTACAGTGGGTGATCAAATTATCAGGATTTTTACTTCTATTGCCCTGCTACCGTAGGTAATGACAGTATTGTATTTGGTCCAAAAATTCGATATCGAGTTTTCACCTGATTTACACGTTTTAAGGTCCCCTGAGTAAAAAAAAATGGTTTTTAGCAATTGGTCAGTGTGTGTGTGTATGTATGTATGCATGGAATCTTCTAGCTATCATATCTTCAAAACTAATAAAGGCGAACTATAAAACTTCAGAATTGAGACAGGTCTGGCGTGTACAGAGGAATTTTCCAAATTTTAGTGAAAATTGAAAAACCGAAGTGGGACCGTAAGTTAATATCTCAAAAACGGCTCTAACGATTTTCTTCAAATTGGACGATATAGTAAGTTAGTTCAGGAAAATTGATAGGTGTCCTGTATAATTAGCTCAATTTCAGGTCTCCCAAGCGCATTCCTTTAAAAACAGCTGTACGGATTTTTTTCAAACTCGCATATTGACTCCCTTTTAGATATCCTTTTGTATGTAACTATTGTTTTCCGGACAATAATTGAGTTTTGGTAAAAGTTGGTATCTCAAAAACAGCTCTAACGATTTTCTTGAAAACTGTTACATAAATCCATTCCTTTCTCATGTATTACGTGGTTATTAGAGGAAAATTAACAATCATCCTGCTTAGGTAGGTCAGTTTTAGATCTCGGAAATTGGTGTTTCGTAAAATAACTCTGCCTTTTTTTTTCGTATTTTTTTACCTTCCTATATGTAAGTTTCGTTTCATATGTCTTTACATGTGTATAAAGTTTCTCTTACTGGAAAAATTTTAGGTTCCTATACTACTTCTGTAGGTCACTTTTATGTCTTCTGATTACATTATCTCCAAAAAATGCATACAATGCATGTAATAGTGGGTAATGGAAGTTGTGTGTCTGTTTCACACCAGATTTTTTTTTTTTTTCAATTTTCTAAAAATATACTGGACAAAATGGCCTGAAACTTCTGATAAACATTTAAAATTCACATTTTCCATTATCGATTAAATTCAAAGTGCAGTTAGGGGACCAATCACAAATTGAAGAGCAAAAGTATTTTGGATCACCCTATATCATAAAAAGCTATAAATGATTTGTAACTTTAACACATTGTTTTATTGCACATATAGTACAAAGTCGAAAATCAGGAATCACCGGGACCACACCGATTCCGGATTTTTGGTTATGCCTAAAAAATAAAATATTTTGGTTTAAGTACTTGAATAACATGCAAATTCAAGTAAAAAATAATATATTATGATTTTTAAATATATTCTGTTTTTTTTTTTTTTTTATTACCAACTTTAACAATATAAATAAATAAAATTAAACTTAAAAAACAAAACAGATTTATTGAAATATTTGCATATAAAATTAGTACAAGTTATAATAAAAGAAAATAAATAAGAGAAACATACCATAACATTTCCGTGTTTTTTTTTTTTTTTTTTTTTAGTACTTTAGGTTTTTTAATTAAAAGTTTGAAGATAATTGAAAATTGAAATAGAATATAGAATTTAGTTCTCAATTAGATAAACGTTTATGAATTCTTAATATTATTATAATCTTCTTCCTCCTCTTTCAGACTTAGCAAATGCCAGTTTTGAAGTACAAAGAAATAAAATACTTTTTCGGTTCTTTATTTAGATATATTTATACTTAAAAAAAAAAAAAAAAAGCTGTTGATGATGATGATTAACATCGCTGAAATTTTCTGTATGTTCGGCTTCGTGCTATACTATGCATAATTTGTTATGGAAATTGTGTAATTATTTAGGCAAACAATATTTTTTGCAAGTTTTTTGCTTATAACTAGAACAGATTTTCATAAAACTTTACAAAACTCGCAAAACAATTGACAATCATTTGATAAACATTATTCTAAGCATAAAATTTACACATATATTTGCTGAGATGAATTTTTATAGTAAATATTCTTTTACCGCACATGAGCAAAAGGATAGCATTTTTTGTATTACATAGGTTGGAAGCTAGCTAGATATATTGGGCAACTTTTGTCAAAAATTCATTTGAATAGAGAATAACAAGGAAGCATATTGTCGGCAAAAGAACAAACTAGATTTTAAGTATTTTATAGAATTGAAATTTAAAAAGAGGTTTTTCACATGCCACGTACTTAATTTGAAGATCCAATTACTTCAACCACATTGCAAAAGTTCTTTTTTGTGAAAAACCCCTTATGAACTCACAAATCTTAATAAATAAAAATATATTACAGTTACAAGCATATAAGGGCTTTTTTACAAAAAAGAACTTTTGCAGTGTGGTTAAAATAACTGAATTTCCTAATTAAATACGCAGCATGTGAAAAAAACCTTATGAAATTTCAACTCTAGAAAATACCTAAAATCTAGCTTGCACTTTTACAAACAATTTGCTTATCTCTATATTTAAATGTGTTTTTGACAAAAGTTGCCCAATATATTTAGTTTTTAATCCATGTAATATTTTTTTTTCTATCTTTCGCACATGCACAGTTAAAAAAAATTACTATAAATACTCATTTATCAAATATTATACATGCAAATTGTATGTTTCAGAACAATGAACTAGTGTTTCAGCAATTATCTAGTGTTTCTACTTAGATGAAACATCTAAGTATCTAGTCTAGTGCTTATCTAGTGTTTCTGCATTTTTTTTTTTTTTTACAAGTTTTATGGAAAGCCCATTCTAGTTATAAGCAAACAACTTGCGAGGACAAAAAAATATATATATGCCTAAATAATTGTGCAATTTCCAGAACAGGTAAGTTTTTAAACTTTCTTTGCATATTTGAAGTTCTGGGTCATTTTGTCAAGATTTTTTTTTTAGAAAATCTAAAAAGTGTAAAAAAAAAAAAAAATCTAATAATTTGATCACCTACTGTACGTGTTAAAAGAACAAAGTTCTTCCAACTTTAATTTATTTCATATCATAGCAGTTATGTGGTACTCTCAGTGTGTAGAAGAGTCAAGTCAGCAGAAGAGTGATTATAAAATGAAGAATCAAGGTGTAAATTTGAAATTTTATCAATTTTGGCTGCCATTCTGAAAGTAAAATAAATAATTAAATAACACAGAAATCATCCATAAAACTTTTTCATCATAGCACAAATGGAAAAAAAGAAAAAAAAAAGGGGGGGGGGGACAAAGGTAAATCATAAAAAGGAAACAGAATGGTACAAGAAAAAACTCAACTAAGTAAATTTCATTAAATAATTCTGTTGCATCTAAATAATACAAATTGCAAAAATCTCTCAACAAACAAGATCAGATTGAAATAACACGACCTTCCATCAGCCAAACAAAGTCTTTACAAGTGCAACATCAAAGCCAGTCCTTCCCTTCAATACATTTTTAAATGCTCAGAAAATCTTAGATTAAGACTAATGTTTTCATAATAAGCAAACAAATGATTGTTTTAATTATTTATTATCCAATCACTAAGCACTCCCCTCTCTAATACATGCCAAACTTCAAATTTTAACAGAGAAGTTTCTAAGCAACTATACCAAAAGATAGTTTCTATCACTTTTAAAAGTAAAAAAAATGACATGCAATCATAGACACATTTACATCAGTTGAACTAGAGATGCACGCCAAGTACTCTGATTTTTATTGTCATGCTTCGTTATTCCGAAAATTATCGGAAAACTCCGATTTTTCAAACTTGACATTTCTTTATTTGTTATTTTCACTTTTATTCATAGCTGCCAGCTTTTCCGTTTTTGGTGGAAGTTTACCGATTTTTAAGTTAATCTTCTAGCGTCCGATACTGAATCAATTTCTTCCATTTTTTAAAAAGTCATGAATACCGTTCGTTACTTAAAAAAAAAAAAAAAAAAAAAAAAATAGTTTTTGAGAATCAATCGCTTCACGGAAGCCCTTTGATTCCCAATATTTTCCCATCCACAACATAAATGTTAATATTCATTTTAAACTTACTCTGTGAGATTCTAGAACGTATAATGAAATAATTATTAGGGATGCACCAAATAGCAGTTTTGGTTGAATACTGAACATTCGGCCAACTGAATACTAACTATTTGGTCGAATACCGAACATTCGGCTGGCTGATTTATGCCTATATTTAGGTCAATCACTTAATTTTTTACAAACTTTTTCAGTAATACCATTTATTAATATTTTATTTTTTTAATTGTGAAAAAATATTAAAAAAAAAAAAAAAAAAAAAAAAAAACTACTATTCAGAAACAGTGGTTTATATAAAAACAGAAAAAATATTAGGAAATATTACTATACATAAGTAGTGGTGTAATGTTGAATTCACGGTCAAAGAAAATTATTAACTGCTAGGTTTCTTAATAAACATAAAATTTCTTAAATAACAATATCTTGTCACGCCCAATCCAAAGAAAATAAATAAATAAATAAAAATAATATAATCCAGAAATGCAATATTTGAGAAAAATCAATTAAAAAGTAACAACTTATTGGCCACCTTACATTAAAACTGACGCAAATGCCTCTCACTCTCATGTGAATAAATTGTGGGATAGAGATGTGATACTGTTAATGCATGTTGGGGCACTGCATATGCATTTTTCAATAACAAATTCTAAATTGCTATTTTATGACTTGTGTCACTTTTTCCTGCGAGATTTGGATGTGATCTTTGTTTGATCTCTTGAAGTTTCCTAGATGGCAACATCATGTGAATTATGTATGCTCTTTTGTATTTTACTTTTTTTTAGAAACATATATCATTATACTGTTATTGATAAAAACAACTTTTGTTAGATATTGTTAATAATTGTTATGATTAATGTATCTAATAATTAATTTTCTGTAATGTTACTTGAAACTAGATAACACAATTGTTTTCATTTAAATATAATCTATTTCTTAATTACTCTGAAAAATCTTAATTTAATGATAATTAAAAATAGCTGAATTTTTCAAGTGATTACAAAGTTTAAAAAATTGAATTTTTATATGTTTAACTAGCCGAATAATTTGATATTCGGCTAGCTGAATAGTTTTGGATTTGGCCATGTATCTATTACCTGCTAAAATTTACAACGATATTGAATTCGTAAATATATATATATTGTTGCGTACTTGGGGGTTCGTGAGTTGTCCGAGAATGAAAGGTCAAACTTACAAAAATTCATTAATTTATTCACAGAAAGTTCCAGAAAAATACAGGTCTATAAACCAAGTATCAGCTTCAATTCAACCAGTAAACACAGCTTGAACAACAGCTGTCAATAGCAAATCCACAGTACAAACTGTATAGCAATAACACTTAAAGTAAGTCTCTTTCAAAGAGGCTCAAAGCAATGCAACATTGACAGAAGCTAAACTCAGAGTGAACTGAACCGACCGCCTTGGCGAAAAAAACAGCCTTTATATACCCCTGTAGAAAAGTGTGAAAAGTTCCAGAAATTTCCGTATCTCATCAGCCAATGAGATTAGAGCTTCCATATTTGGTATATCCCTTATAAGGATTTTCTCTCGAAGGTCGCCAAAAAAATCGCAAAGGTGGGAAAAAGTCGCCAAATTTAACGCCAAATCAATTACCTGCCTTATTGGGGCTTTTTAATGCGTTTTTAAGAGAAAATAAGGCTATTTTACGCTAAAACGACTAGAAATGCACAAAATTAGCACTTTATCAACTGACTAAGCCTCTTTGAAAGAATTTATACAAAAATAAACACAATTATTTACAAATTTGTAACACTGCCCCCCTCCCAAGGACTGCACGTCCCGAGCAGTGCAACCCTTGGTCAAGAGGCGAAAATAAAGAAATGTACACAATCTAAAATACAAAAACTAAGTTGCATATAACGATAAAATATAAATATAAATCAAGTGAGAAATATTTACAAAATTCACAAATATGTACAAATATACAAATATTTACATGACGCATGCGCAAATTTTACCAGTATTTGCATTTTAAATTTTAATATTACCGTTAATTGTGGTACTTGGCTAACCTGTTATAGTGCACCACCTGCAGTTTTGATGAAGGTGTTTTATAGTGATCTGCACTACTGCATCATTCAGCCTTTTTAAGACTGTGTACTGTCCGTCCCAGTTGCACTGTAACTTAGGAGACAGTCTTTTGCGTCGAACAGGATTACACAACCAGACCTTGTCTCCTTCCTGGAACTCATGTTGTGTAGCCTTTAGATCGTACCTTGTCTTCATTTTCTCCGTCGCCATGTGAATCCGCTCCCGAGCAAAGTTGTGTACGTCCTCAAATCGTGCCTGGAGATCTTGGATGTACTCCTCGGGCGATGAAGGCGCATCGGGTGGACAACCAAACAGGAGATCACATGGGAGACAAAGTTCACGTCCTAAGAGAATCTGGGCTGGTGTATAGCCGGTGGTTTCATGGACAGCACTTCGATAAGCCAGCAGGAACAATGGCAACTTCAAGTCCCAATCTTGCTGGTTCCTTGATGCTAGAAGAGAGTGGTTATTTAGGATGGTACGATTGAACATCTCGACCATGCCGTCCGACTGGGGATATAAAGGTGTTGTCTGGGTTTTGTTTTTGCCGAGTAGTTGACACAGTCCCTTGAAAACAGCAGAGGTAAAGTTCCTACCTTGGTCGGTATGACCTTCTAGGGGCGTGCCGTATCTTGACACCCATTGCTGCACTAGGACCTCCGCAACTGATCGGGAATAGGATATGCCTCAGGCCACTTGGTGAAATAATCCATCACGACGAGGATGTATTTATTTCCACTGGAGGTCCGTGGCAAAGGACCCAAGATGTCGAGTGCAACCCGTTCAAATGGTGCTCCCACGTTTTACCGTTGCAGTCTTCCTTGACTTCGTTTCTGCGGGCCTTTACGTGCCGCAGAAGCATCACAGGATTTACACCATTTCTCCACATACTCCCTTGCCTTGCACCAGAATAAGCGTTCCCTAACTTTCTGCAGAGTCTTCATTACCCCAAAATGGCCTCCGGTAGAGCTACTATGCAGTTGTTCTAAAACATCTGGAATTCTTGATCTTTGTAATACAATCTGCCATCTGAAGCTTTTACCATCATCAGATTCTCACTTTCTGTAAAATACGCCGTTTCGGATATGAAGAGAGTCCCAAAGTGCCCAATAACTTTTTGTAATGGGACTAAATCAGGTAGGTCTGTTGCTGGTCGTTTCCTTCATCTGTAATATTGGCTTTATGTCAGGATCTTCCAACTGGGCTTTTCTAAGTTCTTCGTCACTCCATGAATCGGGATCTTGTTCTGATGGTGTTGCGACAGTAACTTGGCGAGCAACTGGATTTATTCTTTGGTGTTTATCCTCGGCTTTAGAGCTGTATTTATGATCTTCAGATGGAGGCTTCCGCAAGAAGGCATCTGGGTTTTCCCGAAGAGCTCCTTCTGGGTGACATTCTTGGTTGCTTCTCTAGGTGTTCTTACTGGGCAGCTTCGTTTGATATGCCCATTTTTTCCACAGCCCCAGCATTTAGTTGTTGGAGTCTTCTCTTCTTTCTTACTCTCAAGAATGCGTAGTCTTCTATTAATATCTGCAATCATTTTCTGAATCTCTTTAAGATCATCTTGAGAACCGTTCGCTTTGTCTACTGTGCTGTTCTGGCGATGTTTATGGGTGGCTTGTTGGGCTGCCTCCACATCTTTCATGCAGGAAAGTCTGAGGGCTTTTTGAATTTCTGGATCTCCGGCAGCATCAATGAAATATTCTAGGGCCAGATCATTACGTGTTTCAGGATAACAGTCTGAGAAAGCCAAATGTTAAAGCCTCTGGAGGTTTGATGCCTGCTCTTGTAAGCTTTCCCCTGGTCTCTGACGACGGGACCTTAGCTGGAGTCAACTATATTCTTTGGACCATTTCGCTCCAAACCGTAGCTCTAGTGCTCTTGTTAAAGCTTAGGAGTCATATCGCTGTTCCTTCGAAAGGGTCTCCAGAATATCTGCGGCGTCACCCCGCAACGACCCTACCAGATGAGCCGTCTTTGCAACAAAGTCTCAGCCGTTAGCTTCAGCTACGATGGATAACTGCGTCTTATATACATGTTAGGAGGAACTGCCGTCGTAGGTGGATAGCTTAATAAATTCCTGATTCTGGATTCTTCTATCTGTCTTTTCAGTTTCCTGGGGCATGGATTCTAACTTTTCTTCCACTTTTCTCTCCAGATCTTCTTCTATTCTCTTCAATTTACCTTCTATCTCTGAAAACCTTCCTTTCAGTTCCTGATCAAAATTTTCTTTAACTTTCTCCTCAAAATTCTTTTCTATCTTCATAAATCTCTCCTCAAAACTCTCTTCTATTTTCAAAACTTTCTCTTTAAAATTTTCTTCTATTTTTATAACTTTCTCTTCAAAATTTTCTTTTATCTTTATAACTTTCTCTTCTATTCCATCCATTCTATTTTTCATCACCGTTAATTTGCCCTCTATTGATTCTTTTGCCGTTGAAAGCTCTCTCTTCAACTTATTTTGATTAGATTTAATTTCTTCGGTCAAACTGGCTTCCATCTTTTCCTGAACTGCTTTCATTGCCTTCATTTCTTCAGTCAAACCGTCTTTCAATTCTCTTTGCGATGTTTCCATTTTCTCCTTTACTGCTTTCATTTCTTCAGTTAATCTATTTCTCATCTCCTTTTGTCCTTCTTTGATTTCTTCAGTTAATCTATCTCTCATCTTTTTTTGTCCTTCTTTCATTTCATTCATCTGGGTAGCTAAGCTTTCTAGAAGTTTCTTCATCTCTTGCTCCATAGCTCTAGTTATCACCATTCTCAGACAACCCCACTCCTGACACCAGAAATGTTGCGTAATTGGGGGTTCGTGAGTGGTCCTAGAATGAAAGGCCAAACTTACAAAAATTCAGTAATTTATTCACAGAAAGTTCCAGAAAAATACAGGTCTATAAACCAAGTATCCGCTTCAATTCAACCAGTAAACACGGCTTAAACAACAGCTGTCAATAGCAAATCCACAGTACAAACTGTATAGCAATAACACTTAAAGAAAGTCTCTTTCAAAGAGGCTCAAAACAATGCAAGCATTAGCGAAGCTGGCTGAGAACTGAACTGAACTGACTGCCTTGGCGAGAAAGCGTCCCTTATATACCCCTGTAGAAAAGTGTGGAAAGTTCCGGAAATTTCCGTATCTCATCAGCCAATGAGATTAGAGCTTCCATATTTGGTATATCCCTTATAAGGATTTTCTCTCGAAGGTCGCCAAAAAAATCGCCAAGGTGGGAAAAAGTCGCCAAATTTAGCGCCAAATCCATTACCTGCCTTATTGGGGCTTTTTAATGCGTTTTTAAGGGAAAATAAGGCTATTTCACCGCTAAAACGACTAGAAATGCACAAAATTAGCACTTTATCAACTTACTAAGTCTCTTTGAAAGAATTTATACAAAAATAAACACCATTATTTACAATTTTGTAATAATATATATATATATATATATATATATATATGTTAACTTATTATTTATTATAGTTAGAAAAAATCCCCCTTTTTTTTAAAATTATTATAAAAGCACACACACAAAAAAAAAAAAAAATCCTTCTTTAATTGATTAAACTAGACAGTTTAAAATTAAAGCTTTATGAAAAATTATTTCCTGTGTTTTTCACAAAAAAAAAAAAAAAAAAAAAAAAAAAATTCTAAATGCTATTTGATACTTGAAGCTTAGTAGCTTTTTAACTCACCATCAGGTACAACTCGAATGTTTTAAATAATTTTAGTGCAGTAATTTTCAGTTTATTTTAAATACTTTTTTTTTTTTTTTCAAGTATATGAAACCGTACCAATGCATAAATGTCAATTTATAAAACACTTTTTTTGCAGAAACTAATACTTTTTAAAAATGGTCTTTACAAGCACTTTTGGCCTGAGCTCTTGTTTTGCAATATTGCACTTAACAGAGAGTTGAATAAATAAACATTAAGTTTTTATACCCTTTAGCTCTTTCTCTCCTCTGTTTGGCATGTCTAAGCCAATTGGCAATTAAAATGCCCACTTCTTCCTCGGTACAGCCAGGAAACGATGATCGAGTTGTTTCTGCAAGTATACAATTAAAAATTTTAAATTAAAAGTAATCAAAAATGTTCTAAAATTTAAATAAACTTCATGGCAAAGCCTCAAAATTCAGAATCACTTCACTCAAGTTTTGAACATTAACTAGCAGTTGTTTAAATAAATAAAAGTAAGGGAAGCCTCAAATTAATTAGCTAAATCGAAAAAAGCATTTAATGCTATTGTTCTTCAAGTTAAATGCATTTAATGGTATTGTTCTTCAAGTTTTTTTCAATTTCAAATTGAAAAAAAAGTTGTATTACTCTACTAGATTTTAAAGATTTTTTTTTTCTCTTTCATATGAAGAATTAACATTTGTATAATAAAAATCAGTTAATATAATGCAAGTTTATTAAATTATTAATATTTTTTTATTTTTAGAATTATACAATAATAATATGCTTAATTAATATAATTAACTTAATATAATTAATCTATACATATAATAAAATAAGATGCTTGTTTGTGTGTATGTGCCATTGCGTTCCTCTCCTGATGCACCTTGAAGCTCGATTTTTGAATTTTTGATTAGGTTTTTTTTTTTTTTTTTTTTTTTTTTTTTATTATTATTATTATTATTATTAATTAAAATGTAAATATAATAACCTTCTAATTTCTGATAAATTAGGCACTTATATTTTATCCATAATTTAATTGTTGCCAATTTTCTCAACAGAATAAAAAAAAAAGTACATTTACTTAAAATGGGGAAAATAAATTAGAAATATCAGTCCGATGCAGATGTCTATTGGAAAAAGATGAAATTTTTCTTTTCTTAATATCAGATGATTTATCTATCACCTATGATAAAAATTCAGGGTTGTTGATTTTCTTTTTATTTTAATCAAGATTTATTTGATTTTAATGATTTTTTTTTAAACTATTCATGCATTATTGTACAACATTTGTGTTTTATTATGTGCATGTGTGTATATATATGCACAATATCCACATTATCAATCATTTTACTTAAATTATAAAAATATAAAAAATATTTTATTCCCACAGAAAAAATACATGTAGGCATTTATTACCAATATTTTATTCAACATAGTACCTTATATATAATAAGAAATAATTTTAGAGCAATCACAAATGCAGCAGCATGAGCCACTCAACTTGAGACTGACTTTGTAGCTACAATAATGTAGTGAAATAAAGAAAATAAAATCTTAATCACTCACGATATAGAACACATAAATTAATTTTGGAAAAGGATAATTTAATAGAAAAAATGATATAATAACTGAAGCAATGTATTAAGAGAAGGAAATTTTCACTCATAGTTTCTAAACAAAAAAGCAGCCAATCCTGTACAATCATGGTTAAGATAACACCTATTTGGCGATCTTTCAATAATGCTTGCTGGGCAAAAGTGAAAAAAATTCTCTGATTTTGGGGTATTTTTACGAAATTCCCTGATTTTTCCAATATTTCCAGATTGATAAAATACTCTGATTTTTCTATGATTTCCCTGTTTTCCCCAGTTGTCGCCCTCCTGTTTTATCATAGAAATTCTCCCCTTTGCGTATTCCAGATTTTCCTTCAGAAGTATGAACCCAGATTTTAATACTGTAAAATTTACAATTATCATGCCCCCCCCCCTTCCCAATTATAAATTTGATAATGGGGAGCAAAGATATTCATTAATAATTAATAAACATGTGTAATTATTCTTTGAATGTAAATGATGTTTGAATGCTAAATTTTCATGCAATAGATATTCAAATAAATTAGATTAAAAATAAATAAATAAATAAAAGATAAAATAAGTAATAAGTAAAAAATTTTTGTAAAAAATTTTTCCAAATACAGTGCAATTCTATTTTAAAATACCTATCAAATATATAAGTGCAATTAAAAGAGCCTTAAAAATTTTCTGAATATTCAGTGTTCAGCAAGATCATAACCGATACATCACAAATTTTCAGAGATTGATAATTTATTACAGAATTATTTTGGAAGATTTATTATTATTGTTAAACACAAGGATAATAACAAAGCAACTAAAAATTTTTGACTTTTTATATGAATGAAAGAATTGTAATACAATAATTTCTCAAGTTATTCATATAGCACACTTTATTTTATTTTTATAAAAAGACATGTGAAATTTCATCAAATCAAACCTACAAATTGAATCGGATTATGACAAGAAGAAGAATTTGATTCTTATGAAACAAGAATGTCGGTTCATTTTGACTCAAGGATCCCAGACAGCACATCGCCTCCCCAGGATATCTTCACGATGTCTTCTGGATGAAAAGGCATCCCAGAAACGTCCTTAAGATGTACTGTGGATAAGTTAAGCCTAACTGTGCTGTTAGGGATGCCACTCAAAAAAAAAAAAAAAAGAGGAAATCACGCACGAAGTAAAATTCCCAATATTTTTAGTATACGTGAATTTTGGATACAATTAATTAAAAAATAGTTACTTTGCAATCAGAAAGTTATAATATTTTTAGCAATGTAAAAGAATGGTGCTTTAACCCAAATAAAAAATTTTGAAATTAACCGTAATCTGCAAAACTAGTGTTTTGATGACAAAATCTATTATACTAGAATGGTAGATGTATTTTTCATCATCAATCTATAAGAGAGAAAAAAAAAAGGATTAGACCTACAGGCTTAAGCATAAATAAAGTTTTTAAACTGATCAGCTAATGTAACAAATGCATAATAAAAAATTACAAAAGATTAAAAAAAAAAAAAAAAAAAAAAAAAAAAAAAAAAAAAAAAGCTAAATAAATAAATAAATAAATAAAGCTGAAAGCAGCTGAAGAATCTCATCCCTGAAAAAGCAGAACACTATTGTGAATTTTACGATCGTAAACCATGAAATTCAAACTAAAACAGAGTGTAAATTATTATACAAATTTTCACTGGATATTTTACAAAACCATTATATAATTTCTGAGGAAACAGCTAATATTTACATGAGACAGAAACAGAATCAGGATGTAATATCAACAAAATAGCTAGAACAAGTAAGAGCAAACCAAAACCAAACAAACGCAAACCAGCGGGAGAAAATGAAAATAAGAAAGCTTTTGAGTAGAGATGGCAACTTGCTCCCTTCTGCGCATGGGCAAGCTACGCACTCGCGTTCTGAACGCATCGCAAATGTTACATCTCAGCGATGATCTGTTTCTGTGTCTCAGCGACGATCTATTTGCATCTCTCTGAGATGTGATGATAACAAGACGTTGCGATGTACCTGGAACATCGCTGGAACAAAGTGTGCTGTATGGGCAACGCCATCGGCCATATTGGATCGTAAAGTTGTGATTGTTGTCATAAAAATTTGCGACTGCCTGCGCGCTCCCGTAAGCTATCACATGAGCTCTCATAACTAAGATGGCGGATATTGCCGTTTCTCAATGAGAAATAAAATATTTATTTTTGTGTGTGAAATGTTATTATTGATACAGAAGATTATATTAATAACAAATTTATAATTTTAAAACGACAAGATTATTTCATTAAACGTGATGGTGCTTGTGCGATTGTTCATTAATGATTCAAAATCAATACTTTTAATAATCGATATTATATATTTATCATTTATGAGTTTTCCCTCCCCATTCTTTCTATTTATTAAATCTGAGAAAGCGCTACTTACTTATAAAAATTTAAAAAAAGCGCTCATTGAAGAATTTAAGGTAGAAATAAATTCCGCCTCTTTACATGGCATATTAAGTAAAAGGAAAATAAGAGGCGATGAATCTGTTACAGAGTATTTTTTTTAAATGCGTGAATTAAGTAAAAATGGGCACATTGACGATGCCGCTATTATGCACTATGTGATCCAAGGAATTAATGATAAATCTGAGAATAAAATCATGTTGTATGGTACAAAAAGTCTTCGCGATTTCAAAGAGAAAATAAAATTGTACGAAGTGTTTAAGAGAGATAGTGATAAAAATAAACATAGATTTGATAAAATTGAGCTTAATACAAAATTGAAATGCATGAAGTATAATGTGCATGAAAAATTTAGTCCTAAAAGTGAAGTAAACAAACTTTGTTATAACTGTGGTGATAAAAACCATTTGCCTAGAGACTGCCCTCATAGAATGAAAGGTTTCAAATGTTTTACTTGTAAACAATTCGGGCACAAGAGCTCGGAATGTCCGGGTTCGACACCCGAAGTTGAGGCATTGTTCATTGGCGTAAATCAAAACCTAAACAAAAATATTTTGATTAACAATGTAAATTTCAATGGTATTGTCGATACAGGGAGTGAAGCAACACTGTTGCGCAAAAGTGCTTTTAATAAACTGAATGTTGATAGATTAAATCCTATGAGTACCACTTTGAAGGGGATCGGGAAAAGTTCCGTAAAGCCGTTAGGCTCATTTGATGAAGATTTGGAAATTGATAGGTTTGAACACAAAGTTACTTTTTATGTTGTAAACAATGATGTGATACCACATGACGTAATCATCGGGGTGAATGTACTGATGTTGGGTAAAACGAAAATAAATGAAAAAGGTATTTTTATGAAGAATAAATCTAGTTCTCTTGAGGTAAACTTAGTAACAGTTCTTCCAGTAAATGCATATAAAAATGAAATTAAGACGAATATTGCTATTGACGCTCCAATTAACTATAAAAATAAAATTTCTGAGAAGTCCCCAGAAATAAATGAAACATTAAATAATGTTGTAAAGTGTAAAAATAAAACCCCTCAACCTGTTATATAGTCTAAAAAATCATTAGAATCTCCTAAAAAAGCTGTAATTGAAAATAGTGACGACGACGAGAATGACGAAAGTGATGACGATAAGAAGATGCTTTCAGAGGACGATAATAGTGAAGATGATGACAGTGAGGAAGAGGAGGAGCCTCGACGAAAGAAACAAAGTCAGATAAAAATTTCCCAAATGAAGTCGCAAAATCAAGAAAACACTTCTTCAAAGAAAGACGAAAAACGAATCCTACTTGAGAAGATTTCGCAGTTAGCAGAAGAGCTGAAAGAGTTGAAGGGAAAAGTTGAAGAAAATTCCAAACTTCTTAAAAGAAAGAAAATGAGAAAAAGGCATTTGACGATGGATTCCATTTATTGTGAAAGACAGAATGTCCCAAAAGAAGAGACTGCCGATATAAATTTGAGAAAATTGTTTATTTCATCACTGCCATTGAAGACTACAATTAGTGAAATAGCTGCATTATTTCCCAAAGCTGTGCAAATACAGTTAGAAGTTTTCCCTGCACATAAGAGTGCTACTATAAACTTTATGACCGAACAAGATGCTGCAGAGGCTTTGGAAACAACTAAAACTGAAAATGACCAATTAGAGGTTCTCGAGTTCGAATCCCAAGTTAACTTTGAGTCCCACAGTAAAGATTTGCGTAAACATGTAAAAGAACAATTTGTTTTTAAGCTAAAGAAAAAAAAGAAAACAAAATATATATTGCGTAGACAACCACCAAAAGCTTGTGAAATAGGCGACCAAGTTGCCATGAAATTGAAATCGAAGTACTTTTGTCACTATAAGACTGTGAAAATAAAAAGTGAAAACATTTATGATGTAATAAAGGATGGATGCCATGAAGGCCCCTTTTGCACATCCACTCATGCCGAATTCCTCAAGCGAGGGATAACTTAACTTAAAAAAAAAAGAAGAATATCAAAATTTGTATGTGTGCTTTATATAAGCTTGTTATTATTTTGTGTTGCTTTTGTGTTTGTTTTTGCTTTTTGTATTTTTCAGTGTGGCCACCTGGAGGACCAGCCGACGCAGGATGGCCGAATGTGGTATCGGCATCTTGCTTCCACTAACGTTTGAGTCCAAAACTGCCCAGCTTCCTTTGCCGTAGCCTGTATCTTCGACGCGAGGATGAACTAGCACTGCAGACGGCGAGCGTAGAATCTTAGAGGAATAACGTAGCCGTGACGTCAGACGGATGTCACTTCCGGAGCACACATCTTCACAGACGGAGGTAAAAAGCTCTAGCCAAATCGAATTCAGTCGACGTATGGATGGCGATGAGTGCATTTAGACGATTGCATCTCGTTCTCTGGACGACAGGTTTTCGCTGAGACGGTGTTCTGTATTAGGCCACGTACTTTTCTAAAGTGATCGAAAACAAAAGTTATGTGTTATCTGTTTGTGCCGAGAACTGTGCTAAATGAACTTTTGCTAATTGAAATTTGACTTTTTAAACGTGATTGTGTTGATCAGCAGTACTATTTTAATTCATATTAACGTTTTTGTAAATATGTATAAAATAATTTAACTTTCTTTATTAAATTTATAATTAATGATAAATAAAAACTAGTATTAGATAACAGATGTATAAAGACATTAATTAGATTCAGTTTTCCAAAAGCTGCTTTTTGATGTTAGAAAATGAAAGATTACAAGGAAATATTTTTAAATATCTTTCTTTAAACAACTTCAAAATTACTTATTGAAACTTTGTTTATATTGAAAATATTAGGCTAACTCCTCTTTTTCCCATTTTGTGTAGGACTTTTACAAAATACATAAATAAAAGAGAAAATATTTTATAAATGAAACACACTTAAATAAACTTTTTATTACGAAAATAGGAAAAGTACTATATGTGTAAGTTTATGAAAATATATAGTTTTATTATACTTTTTTCTCTACTTATACATCACACAAAAGACACTTTTTACAGAAAAATGAAATTAAAATCAAATGTAATCATTCACTTCATTCGTATTTAAAAATTGGTAAATATATCATTTTTTTTTCAAATGTTTGTAAATATAAACATTGCATTGCACACGGCACACCGGACACACCTCCATATCAAGCCAATCAGTGGGGCCAATCGTTAAAATAATCGAATTGCCAGTTACCGGAAATTACAACTTTGCGATCGGAGCGTCGTCATTTGTGATAGTCATAAATGTTACAATAATATCATAATTTGTGAGCCGATCGCAAATTCCAGGATTTGTGATCTACGATTACGACAGCTACGACTGTTACAATAGTATACCTCCCTTAGTTAAAGTTTTCAGCTGTGACCCCCCTCCCCCCTAAAAAAGAAATTACTATACATTATAAAATTTGCAATAAATTTAAAATTACCTCTTAGGAGAATTTACTGATCAAGTGTGTTTATTTTTCCTTGGTCTCATGTTCTGAACTAATGCCCAATTCGGACAAGCTTTCAAAAGTTCCTCCAGTGTCATTTCAGTATTTACGTTTTGAACAGCATATTCTGTTTTGACAAGGCAATAATCTGATATCGGTACTGGCATATAAGCTTCATTCACTGTGCGTTTTTTTGTTGCCCAGATACATTTGACATCAGTCGAAGACAGCAACTCTATCTTATTTAAATCACTCCTAAAAGATAAGCATTTTTTTTTAAGACTATAAGACTAAGAGCAAAAAATTAATTATGTTATTTGTTTTAAAGACACATTAAATTACCTGATCTTAAATTTCATTCTTCTCTGTGGCTGATGATTATAAATCTATTTTAATTGTAATTGATATAAATTTTCGATTGTTTCATATTAAAATATGAACAACCCAGGAGTTGATCCAAAAAATTTTTCGTGCCTGTTTGTTGCTTTTTACAAAAATTTCCACATCATAAAAATCAAATTAATAGAAACAGCCCTTTTAGAAAATTTTGTTTTATGAATACGGACCCTATAGTTCATTTTAACCGCGAATAGCCACGGCCTATCTTCTTTACTCAGAGCTTCAATTAGAGAGTTAAAAGATTTAATTATTTATATTAGTTCATAATTACTGTGCGTGACAACCTATATAATTTAAAAGCATCTGATTAGATTCAGTATGTAAGAAATAAATAGTTTATAGTTTCAATAGGTATTGAAGAAAGAAATAACAAACCAATGGAATCGGATGAAGATTTTAAATATTAACATAAAAATAGCGTATAATAGATCAACGAACAAGAAATGTAACGATATATAGCTTCATTCAATTGAGATTAATAGTTAATTAAAGCTTATTAAATTTTTTGGCATATTTTAATAGTATTGATGTATGTTCGTTTATTTTAGACTTGCAGTCAAAGCGACAATCTATTTTCTTTTTATTTTCACAAATTTTGGATTATATATAACAGAAATAAGAAGACATCTAAATATAAGTTTAAATCTCTATTATCAGGACTCCCACAAACTTCACCATCACAAAACTTGGACATTTCATCGAAAATAATACGGAAAATATATGGATGGTTGGGTTTTACGTCGCACTAGTGCTGCGTAGATGGGCAATTGGCGACGGTCTGGGATACACCCTTAGGGGTAGTCCAGAGACATGCCATCACAGTTTTGATCCCTCACGGAAGGGATGGCTCTCCCGCTTCGGTGACCCCCAGAGGTATAATTTTTTATTGGAATATATAGGACATTGAGGCCACGACAGATTTCACGTACAACAGCCACCATTAGTGTACACGACGGTCTTTGACCGGCTCGAGTACCGAACTCGCAATCTTCCAATTACGAGACTGGCGCTCTACCGACTGGGCTAGCGCGGCCCGGAAAAATTTATCAAAACAGTATGTAATCACAGAGTTCATTAGTTTGGTTTGGTGAGTACATGATATTTATTGCCTGCCTATAGGGCCGCTTATATCTCAAATAATCCACCCCACAAGGGTTTTACAAGTTTTTATTACAAGAACATGAACAACGACAATACATTCATCCATGCCTTCTCCGGGTTCCGAACCCGGGACCAACTTTGTAGAAGTCAGTGACGCTAATCTCTACACCGTCTGGGCGGCCATTCAGAGTTCGTGTGGGTTGTGTGTCCTTACAGATTATCACACAGATAGGACAGTGCAGCTAAAACGCGAACCGGAAATATAGTAGCAACACTAGTGTCAACAGAAAGGAACTACATGCGTTAAGTCTACGTGAATAGCATCTTTGATCGAAAATTGTTTTTCTATTTCGCGAGTAGTTAGTAGCAGGTTAGTATGGGAAGTTTTCTTTTCCTTCACTTTTTATTGTTTTTGAATTCACAAAATTATCCTCAAAATATTCACAGCTATTCTTCGAAGAAATAAAAATTATTTTTTATAATGTTTAAAAATATGCTTTGTGAAACACATTCATATTCACGTACAAATTAAAATTACAAACTGTAATTCTGAAATAGCAGTATGAAATCATTAAATATCTAACGTTGCTTGGTTTAAATAATACAAAATGCCTTACAATGAAAAAAAAAAATAAAAATATTTTATGTATATTTTCAAAGTTTATTTTCTTAATATTTAGTACTCGCTTCTTTAAATAAATTGCTTTTGACAATCAAGTTTGTAAACAATAATAAAGTTGCCAACGAAAACGTATGGGCAGTTTTCTTTCCTTCACTTTTTCTACTACTTTTAAATTTACAAAATCATAACATTCACAGCTATTTTCTAAGAAATAAAACTAATTTTTATTATGTTTGAAAATAAATTTTTCCAAACACATTCGTGTTCAAGAGTACAAATTAATATAACAAAATGTAATGCTGAAATAGCAGTATGGTATGAAATCTTAAATATTTAACATTGCTTGGTGTAAATAATACAAAATGCTTTAAAATGAAAAAAAATATTTCTGGTTTAGGTATATTTTCGAAGATTTATTTGCTTAATATTTAGTACTTGCTTCTTAAAATAAATTGCTTTCGACAATCAAATTCGTTAACAATAACTAAGTCAAAACGTAAACATTAATAAATGGTTAGTCGGTTGGATGTTGGGTTTAACATTGCACTAATATAACGATATGAACATAGATACAGTAAAAATAAGACAAGCGATTGCGTAAGCTGGAGAGCTCGAGAAACTTACAGCTGTTGACAATAGGGTCGTTCTAGTCAAATTCCGGTTACCGAAGAATATACGGGAGTGTCCTATCTGTATAATAATCTGTGGTGTGTCCTATACAAGGAAAGTCTTAATCCATGGTCGTAGGTACTCCTACTATAGATATAGTAATATATATAGATCTATCATCCTCATGTTATCGAGCAAAAAATTTTCATGCCGAAAAAAACTTCTAAAATCTGCCATTAGAGAGTATTGAAAAAAAGAATAAAAAGCAAAATGAATTTGAAACTATATCTGGAGTTTTTCATTCACCTTTAGTAAATAAATTATTCATAAATTTTATTTACTAAATTATCCGTGTGTATTCCTGTGTGTGATTTACTCAGGAAAAGGCAGTCATTAGAGTGACTTTTCCCGAAAAAAAAGGTATAACTTTTTCCCTCTCCCTGATGAATCTATGTCTTATTACTATATCTATGACTACTACAAGCCCCGTGACGATGATGATGATGATTATATGGTGGACAGTTTGAGAAAAGTACTGAGCTGGAGAAAAGTAGTTGGGACTTCCGGAAAGCTTGCGATCTGTCGACTCGTTATTTAACTACACATGCATTTAAAGGAAACACTTATTATTTTCATCATAAATTCAAGGCTAATTTAATATACGAAAATATGGATATACATCTACCTATAAATACGGATGAAAAACCATATATATGCTCAGAATGCTTTGAAAAATTTTCTAATAAAGATACTTTTGTTGTACATCTGCGCATTCATACGAAAGAAAAACTAAATGTGTGTAAATTATGCTCTAAAACATTTTCTAAAAGACATAGTATACAAAATCATCTTAGCATTCAAACAGCTAAAAAGCCATATGTCTGTAATGAATGTTCAAAAAGATATTCTGTCAAAGGCAGTCTAATAAAACATCCTAGAATTCACACAGGAGAAAAATCATATGTGTGTGAAGATTGTTCTAAAGAATTTTCGAAAAAAAGTCATCTAGAAAGACATCTTAGAATTCACACAGGAGAAAAACCATATGTATGTGAAGAATGTTCTAAAGGATTTTCGAATAAAAGTAATCTAGAAAGACATCTTAGAATTCACGCAGGAGAAAAACCATATGTATGTGAAGAATGTTCTAAAGGATTTTCGAATAAAAGTAATCTAGAAAGACATCTTAGAATTCACACAGGAGAAAAACCATATGTGTGTGAAGAGTGTTCTAAAGGATTTTCTCATTTACATAGTCTAAAAAAACATGTTAGAAGTCATACAAGAGAAAAACTATATGTGTGTGAAGATTGTTCCAAAACATTTTCTAAAGAGTCTAATCTAAAATCTCATCTTAGAATTCACAGTGGAGGAAAACCATATGTATGTGAAAAATGTTTTAAACGATTTTTGAATAAAAGTCGTCTAGAAAGACATCTTAGAATTCACACAGGAGAAAAACCATATGTGTGTGAAGAATGTTCCAAAGGATTTTCGAAGAAAAGTCATCTAGAAAGTCATCTCAGAATTCACACAGGAGAAAAACCATATGTGTGTGTAGAGTGCTCTAAAGGATTTTCTCATTTTCATAATCTAAAAGTACATCTTAGAAGTCACACAAGAGAAAAACCATATAAGTGTAAAGAATGTTCCAAAACATTTTCTGAAGCGTCTAATCTAAAATCTCATGTTAGAATTCACACTGGAGAAAAACCATATGTATGTGAAGAATGTTCTAAAGGATTTTTGAATAAAAGTAATCTAGAAAGACATCTTAGAATTCACACAGGCGAAAAACCATATGTGTGTAAAGAGTGTTCTAAAGGATTTTCTCAATTAGGTAGTCTGAAAAATCATCTTAGAATTCACACAGGAGAAAAACCATATGTGTGTGAAGAATGTTCTAAAGGCTTTTTTGAATTAGGTAGTCTGAAAAAACATCTTAGAATTCACACAGGAGAAAAACCATATGTGTGTAAAGAGTGTTGTAAAAGATTTTCGCATTTAAATAGTCTGAAAAAACATCTTAGAATTCACACAAGAGAAAAACCATACGCATGAGAAGAATGTTCTAAAGGATTTTCGAATAAAAGTCGTCTAGAAAGACATCTTAGAATTCCCACAGGAGAAAACCAAGTATATTCTAAAGGATTTTCTAATTTAAATAGTCTAAAAATACATCTTAGAAGTCATACAGGAGAAGAACCATACGCGTGTTAAGAATGTTCAAAAGGATTTTCTGGTTCAAGTAAACTAAAGAGACATCTTAGAAGTCATACAGTAGAAAAACCATATGTCCGTGAAGAATGTTTTAAAAGATTATCTCAAAAATCTCATCTCAAGTATCATCTTCGCATCCATACAGGAGCAAAACATTCTGTATTTAAATAATGTTCTAAAGGATTTTCTGTCAAATGTAGTCTGATAAATCATCTGAGAATTCTTACTAGAGAAAAACCATATGTGAGCGAAAAATGTTGAAATGATACTTCTGAAAAAAGCAAACTGAGGAAACATCTTCGTATTCAAGAAGGATAAAAAAACATTTGTGCGTGAAAAATGATTAGTGATTTGGTAAAAAAGTATTTAAAAATAAAAACTTGCCTACATTCAGGTGAAAAACTTTATAGTGAGCGAAGTATGCACATTTTTTTTTTTTTTTTTTCTAAAACATTATTCATTTACTAATTTTTCTATGCATTTTAGCCTTCGTGAGGAGAAAACCCGCATGTGTGCGAAAAATGTTCCGAAATATTTCCTTGATATGGCTGTATAAGAAAACCTTTTCATGTTCAAGCATTAAAAAAAGGCATGGGTGTGGTAAAATATAAAGGAAAAAATTTTAAAGAGACATTTGTGTAGTTATGCCGTGGAATAAGCATACGTGTACATGGTTCGTACAGGTGCTTGAAAAGTCTAGGAAGGCCTTAAAAACTCCTTACTTTTTATAGCTGTTATTAGGTCCTTAATAATTCTAGGGACGGACTGGCCCACCCGGCTACCCGACGATCGTCGGTTGGACCAACTGCCAAATTATGTAGGCTGTGGGCCAGATGAACAGGAAAAAAAAAAAAAAAAACTGCGTTATTGGTGCTTAATTTTATTTCTTCGGGAAAAAATAGTGACAAGGTACGTATGATGACAATGAATAAGCATCTAATGGCAGAGTAATACAAATTATCATACGGCACACAATTTGGACCAGAAATATCTCAAAATATTGCTTAACTTTTCCATAATATTTTTGTGTTTCAATGGAAGCTACACTTCTGAATTGCGTAAGCATAGATTACGAATTTGCCCGTAGTTCAACATCGCAGTTTTCTCGTCGGGTTCTTTGCATTTGAAATATGTGAGCTCTCAGTTTTTCCCGACTAGTGATTTGCCATAAGTACGTGAAAATTTCTGCACTAAAGAATTCAGTAAAAATACTTATATCGGAACGTTTCATTCTCTCAATTCTACGTAAACTATTTTTTTTTTTGCAAGCAATTAAAAATAACGTTTACAACAGTGGACCAAGAGTAGGACGTGGTATATGTACCCTGAATGCTATGTGTAAAGGGCAGAGCTAGTCTGGTTCACAGCAGGCAATAAACAGCGAAACGTTTATTAATACTCCCTCTTTTTCTAATAGATCGGTTGGGATGGGTTATGGGGATTAAAGGCCAATCCCCTTGGGATTTTTCTAAGGGGTCTTAGCCAGTATCTATGCAAGTTTCGGAGAAATCCACGGGAAAGTCTGAACGCTAGTCCGACGAGCATCATTTGGGTTTGAGCCCGGCACCTCGCGTCGATCAGATTCGAGAGCAGAACCACTCTGAAGCTGGTGAGTCCCTTTTTCTTAAGGGAAAATATTTTTTACTTTCAGTTTTAAAATATAGGAATATTTTTTCTTCTTCTTTCTTTCTTTTTCTTTTTTATTTTCTACGGCAGGGAAAGTGTTTTATGGTCGAATTTTTGAAACTGTATTTTAAATATATTTGAACATTTTGAGGCTTTTGAATTCGAAAATCAGGTTTATTTTTGGTGTCTGTGTATGTTATCAGCATAAGAACAAAGCTAAAAGAAAATTGCAACATGTATGAGCTGGGCTCATGTGCCAACATGTACGAGAGTTACTACATGAACTTAACTTTTATGGGCCAGTGTTTATCTCGTATATATCTTACAAGTATGTATAAATTCTTTCATGTACGCAAGTGCATTGTAAAAAAATGTTTTCAGTTATGAAAATAATTAATAGTGCGGTTGCGTTCTTAATTTGGTCAAGAACACTTAAAATATTTTATTTATTTATTTATTTGTGTACGTTGAAAGGTCTGTAATTTTTGATTAAGATAAAATAATCGACAACCTAGCTTCATCTTCTAAATGTTTAAGTCGGTGTTTAAAAAAAGAAAGAAAGAAAATAAAAATAGTTCACAAATCATTGTAAAATTTTTAAATCGATTATCAGTTTTTCATTGTGTGTTTCACGATTAATATTGATAGATATTGGTTATAGCTGCCAATTTAATATGAAACATAAATAATTTTCATACCATTATTTACGAATAATAATCTTCATCTTATTTAATTAAATATAAATATTACAAAAGAGTATTATTAAAAATTAGTGATATAAAGAGTGGAGAATCTGTAATAAATTGACACCTATAATTTTTGTTGTAGGGGAGAGGGGGGCACCTTTGAACAATCTAAATATTTTCCTAGAAAATTATCTTATTCTTTTAATATGATAGCAGCACATTACTATTGTTTCAATGCAACAAACTAGCCAAAGCTTTACCATTTTACATGCATACTGCTGTCTAAGCAAGGTATGTACTTTTCTCTTTCCTGAATCTAAACTGTACAAAATAAAGTTGTAAGCTTTTTATTGATAATCTTGTATATCTATAATTTTAATTGATGTTTCAATGTTGAAATAAAGATTTTAGCTTTAGCTTATAAGTTTTGTTTTATTAAAATTCTTAAACCTAACTGAGTAAATTATTCTAATGCCAAACTCCATATGATGGGGCACCTTTGAACAAAAATGTTGGGGCACCATTGAACAAACAAAACTTTGATGAAAATAGTTATAAATCAATCTCAATTCTATTATTTTATTTTGGATTTAAGAAATAAATGTGACAATGAAGACATAGAAATTATTTATGAGCTGGTTTATTGTTTACTTAATATTAAAGTTCTACTTATATGCATGTGGACATCACTTTTGATTACTACTATTGTTTGTTTTTCAATCTTGCATGTTGTCATTTTTCCTACAGAAAAGTTTGCTTCCTTTGCAAAAAGTTAAAAATATTTATAGTGAAAAAAATTATTTTGATTATGGTCATCTACCATCATACTTAGTGGACGTAAGAAAGGACGATCCAGGATACTGACTTTGACTCCTGAGAAAAATGCAATTGAAGCTGAAAACAAAGCACGTCAGAACAAAAGAAAAAAATCTAAACAGTATAACTCTGCTTTTGAAAAAACAACTAAGAAGAGACTGCATACATTTGTTGATTCAAGCTGCGATGAAGATGGCACATTTTCTGTGCATGATGAAACTGACTTTGAAGATAATATTACCGTTATGGAGGATGAAGAAGAAAAACTCTTGTTTTAGAAGATTTGAATGTGAATGATTTTATTTTAGTAAAATTTGCTATAAAAAAAAAAAAAAAAAAAAAAAAAAAAAAAAACTATTCTTCACTATGTTGGTCAGATTGAATTGCAATTACAGGATAAAACAGAGTTTAATGTTAAGTTTCTCTGTAAAAAAGAAAATGATAAATTTTATTTTCCGGAAGCACCAGATATCAGTTTGGTGGATTTCAACGATATTGTAAAAAAACTGCCTCAACCAAACATTACTGGAGGTACCCTACACGCTGTTTCAGGAATGAGTTTTGATGTCAATTTTGATGGATGTAAATTTGGTTAAATAATAAAAATTTAGTAATTTCAGTAAATGTATATGTTTCATTTTATTCTTATTATTTTATAATACTTAAAAATATTCAGCATTTGATAAAAACTCTGTATAATTTCTCTTTGTTTATGTTTGTTCAAAGGTGCCCCTAGCTTGTTCAAAGGTACCCCTACATGGGGCAGGTTTGAACAGAAATATTAACTATTTTTAAAGCCTTATACATATTTAATTTATTTAAAAAAAAATTTAAGTTTTAGCTCACATGATGAAGAAATTCCTACTTTTTCTTGTGCAACAATTAAAAATAATAATTATCATCTAAATAAAAAAATATGTTCATTTTCCAAAAAACTTTTCAAAGGTGCCCCCCTCTCCCCTACCTGAACTGCCTCCTTTATTGATATATAATTTATAATTAACTTACAGACATTCCCAGGTAGCACAATAATATCCACAAATGTCCTACCAATATTGGCCGATATTTTGAATGTCAAACGTCAAACTTAAGATATTTATGGATATTGACAGACATAATTTACAATGCATATTATAAAAAAGCATTTAAAAGAATTATTTTCATTAATTACAAAATTCATGATCCGAAAATAATATTTTTAAAATTAATTTTTATAAATTAATATATTTTTAAGAAATATAATTTTCTAATGCTTTATTTTTAACATTTGTTAATATTAGCTAATGTCGTAAAAGTGATATTATTTTAACAACATTCTTCGATATCTGTCAGCATTCGACAAGTAATATCATTTTTTGGATATTGGGAGACATCTACCTACATTGTGAAAAGAATCAATGTGACATTTGAGCATGCGTAGCGTCTGAAATGTCAAAAAGCGATATTTATTGATGTCAGGAAATATTCTCAATATCACCAGATATCAGAAAAAAATATCTGTAAATATTTTTTAGAGAGGGTTCATTTTATATTCCTCAATGTCATATTTTTATATTGGCCAATATCTTTGTGCTACCTGGGTTATTTATTCAAGTGAAATTTCCTGTAGACCCATTTAAAATGCTTCAAATTTGTGATTTATAAAAGTGTGTCTAAAAGTTTAAAATTGTATATCTTTTAAATGTCTTTTTCTTCCTTCTCTCTCTCTCTCTCTCTCTTTTTTTTTTTTTTTTTTTTTTTTTTTTTTTTTTTTAAGGCCTATGTTCAAAATTATAAGCTTCTATCATTTCGAATAATTATTCATAAATCTCATCCATATGTGTTATTTTTATATTTATGACATTAAGAGCGTGTGCAGTAGAGCGCCCGAGAAGGATCAATGCGACCGGGCGATGACGTCACTGATCCTGGACCGGTCTTGGATCGGGCCGGGAATCTACTGAACGCTTTGGAACAATTTTGACGTGATAGGAGCAGCGCCATCTATCTAATTTGACCTGTATTAGCAGCAAGTTATTTATTGTATTTCTGTTGTTTATTTTGTCTGGACTTTTAATATGTAATTCCATAAAATGCTAAACTATATTACGTTTTTTCTTTAAAAAAAAGAAAGGTCTTTTATGTAATAACAGTTCTTATTAATGTAGAATTCTGTACTCTGCTAACAAAAAATAAGAAGCTATTAATTGATTGTACTGATAAATTACTAATATACATTACTTTGGTTATGATTTTTCTAAATTCACGTATAAATTTTAATCATGAAAATGTTAAGAATGTTACGTTACATTTATTTTTAAAGGCGCAGAGTAGATTTATCTTAAATGAGCACTTAAAACACCTTTCTTTCTCTTCGAATTTTATTATGAACAGAAATGTACAACAAAAACGTTTAAAAAAAAAAAAAATATATATATAAAATATGAAATATGCTGTTCAGTTAATATAATGGATTTATATAAAAAATAATCTTATTTTCTTCTTCGATTTATGAATCAATATAAAGAGCTTTTGCTCTTATTACCGACTGAATATTAAAATAAACTAGCAATGTAAACAACACTGCATAATTTTATAGCTACTTTTTTTACAGTCTGTTTTGTTTATTAAATTTAATAATTGACATCTTAAACTTATTTTTACCTAAATTAAAAGTATGTGGAAGGATTTTAATTTATTTACTTATAGTTAACTTATTGTTTTAAAGGTAAAAAATACAATCGTTTACAAACTTTTCTATTTGTAAACAAAAAACAATCGCATGAATGAAAAGCTTTGTCTGAAAAAAAAAGAAATATAATTTTTCCCAGCTTATTTTTATATATTAAATTAACAAAATATGATAGCGTCCGCATTAAAAAAAAAAATATTTTTTTTGTTTCAATTAAAATTGTGTAAATTTTTGTTTTAATTTTATGTTTGAATGTTACGTTCATCAATAAAAAAAATTACGTATCGAAAATCGTTATTACGTAAAAAATCTTTTTTACACAATAATTAAATAAACATAATATAGTTTAGCATTTTATGGAATTACTTACCTTATTTTCTACAGCACAAACAATGCATATAAATAGGTACATATGTATTAATCCTCAGCTAATCAAACAAATAAACAATCATTGTCAAAAACAGATGTTCATTGTTCAGGTTTTCACTGCGTAATGTCAATCAGAGCCTGATTTTCAACCTATTGCGCATTTGATCCATCACGTGACCCAATGGATCAAGAAATTTTTCTGAGCTTTCTGATCCACGACCGGTCGAGATCGGTCCATTCCACTGAACGATGTGACTCTGGATCGGACGACACCACTGAACGCTTTGGCTCGGAATCTTTCGACCGGTCGTGGATCGGGCGCTCTACTGAACACGCCCAAAGACTATTCCAAATCGACGAGCTAATAATTACGTTTCTTAAGTTAATTCAGTAAACAAATAGTAATAATGTTGACAACTAGAGAATTCAATGCGTCATCACAAGGTTAACTATATTTCTTCTGTACTTCAATTTAGAATTTTTAGACCACTTTTGTATACAATGTAATTCGCTAGTGAAATGAAATCGACGCCCTCTAGTGTATGAAGGCTGAAACTCACATAGTACTGTATATCCCTTAACAAGACGTTGTTGATGTTGTGTAAGCTTTGGTGTGAATCAATGTTATTACATTAATGGAGCCTAAAATTATTAAAAAAAAAAGAGAGATAATACCTATTGCTGTGTGCCCCAGTATAACAGCAGAGGTTCTAAAACTCCTAATGTTAGTTTTTTTAAATTTCCAAATCCTAAAAGCCTGATCAGAAAATCATCACCAAATGGCTGCAGTCTCATGGTTAACCGGCGAAAAGAATGGATTAGAGTTTTGAAAATTAGAAAAGAAGTTACACCAAGGATGTCTGTATGTTCCAAGCATTTGTATTTGAATGCTTACACTTTCCCACGTAAGCAGAGCTTTTAATAATTCTACTATATTTCTTAAAAAATAATTTCAAAGCTGACAGTTTGTTTCTATGCTTCAACCAGATTTATTTATATATAGCTGAATGTATTTTTTGTTAAAGCATTTTCATAAGAGTCTATTACTGTATCAGCATCTATATTACTTTTATTTTAATCCTTATACAGCTGTTATAATTGTTTCTATAATAAATGTATATCCATAATATATTTAAGCTATAATGTTGTTCTGCTTTTATGACAAATCTTTAAAAAAAATATTACTGGCATTTAACATGCATTGAAAATTTATGTTTATAAAGTTTAACAGGTATTAAATTGCAATTATTTAAACCTAATACATGCTTAAAAATATACGGGCTAATTTAATGTTACAATTAAATTGTAATAACATATTTCTGTTCAGAATATTAACATAGGCTTATTATTAACAATAATATTAAACTTTCTAATGAATTCGACAAGCAAAACCAGGTAGTTATTTAAAATGAATTTAATGTGAAAATAGTTGAAATGTAGTTTGGGGGAAGGACTTAACTGTACATGTTTTATTAAAAGAATCTAAAGCAATCTTTTATTTTAAGCTGGCTATTTTTCTGTTTTCAGCGGAAAAATGTATAAGACCGCGACTGAAATCGTCAGCTATACCAAGTTTTTGTTTACCAAAAAGTACAACATATTGATATGAAAAAATGCAATGAAAACAAGTTGAATCTGCAAGTAGATTGGCACGATACGAAGAAATAAACAGGTACTTATTTTCCTGTTATTAACTGTTTCATGTTTTTCATTATTGCTTATATTTCTTAAAGCTATAATTTGTTATGTTTGTATGTAACAGAAGTACTTTTAAAATTAAATATCCTCCCACAATTGCAAACTTAATATCAAATATTTATTTGACTTCTTTCTACTGACAAATGAAATTTTTTACTATATATTTAAAAAAATTAATTATATTCCAAGAGATATTGATAGTGTTGTTAGAAATGTAAAATGCACTAGATGAATTCTGATACCTGATTTTCTCTTCTATGGCATAAAGCGCTTTTTTTACTTTCACATCTAATATTTATTCAATAAATTTCTACTTTAAGTCATATTATACTACATTAGAAGATCTCTATAATTCAAACCTGAAAACACAAGGTTCTGCGTTCTATAGAATTTTGCATTATATAGATCATGTTTCACACCTCATTAAATTTACCTTGTAATGTAAACATGGCCAAATATGTTGAAACTAATCAAACCAGAGTAGGGTATTCTTAAGTGACATTCCATAGAGCATGCTACATGCCTGTAGCAAATCATTCATTATGACTCATTTTCAAAAAAAAAAAAAAAAAAAAAAAAAAAATGTAATGAAAGAAAATCTTGATTTAAGCAGGTAAAGAAAAGGACATGTATCACACTAAGTTCTCTACAAAAAAGTTTTTTACAAAATTTAGTTACTACAAAGTTACAGTTTTTTACAAAATATTTCTTAACTGCAAAATTCATTGTTTATGTCTGAGAAGTTGTGCGTTATATAGAATATTGCGTAAAAAGATCTTCTACTGTATACCTAGGTATGTGGGTTTTCTGGAAAATTTTCAGTCTCTAAATTACAAAGGTTTTGAAAAATAAAACTAATATATTAAAAGCTACGAGTAAACAAAACTATTCAAAGAAAAGTATGAATAATTATTGAATTTAAAAAATATATATGCATAACAAGACACAGAAATTATGATTTAATGGTTTTTTAAACATGTATAAAGCTAGAAAGTTATAATTCTTAAAGATTGTTTTACATGTATAATGATTGAATAATCTATATAAATAATGTATCTGTGAATGTTCTGTAGCTCTCAGAGACTCGCATATTGCCAACAGCTGAATCCCATTTTATTACATAGGGAAAATTGTTACGAGAATTAATGATTTTTTTTTCTTTTTTTAAATTCTGCTTTCTTGATTAAAAGAAAAAAAAAATCTAGAAAAATTAATTCTGCTTTTTTTTTTTTTTTTTTTTCAAAATTTATTTAATTTTTAATATTTTATATTAAAGTCTTAATGTGTGAAAAATTGATCAAAGTTCTTTTTTACACTTTATAACTTCAAAATAAAACAATGATAAAGTTCGTGAAAGACAAGAGCAAATTTGAGAATTCTGTATTTTACCCCATTAAATTACTTTTTTCTTTAAATAATGCTTTTGCTTTATGCCATTTTTAACTCCATCTAAAAAATTGAAAAGGATTTATAACTTTAAAGGTTATTCTGCCTGTCCACACTTTTAAGTCTTGTAAATATTAATGGAATTCCCTAAAACATTTTTAATATCTTTAATTTGTATAAATATTAGTGAAATTGATATTTATTTTACTATGCATAAAAAGTGCTTTTTCTAGTATAATTAGCATTAAGATTTACAGGACCACATAAAATTAGATACATTAAATCATATTTAAGTAATTTTCTACAGCAAAATGATAATGAAATTAAAATTTATTGTTAGTATGTTAAAAAAAAAAATTAGCTGTATGGAATATGGCATGTTAAGCAACCAGATTTACAAGGCTGCACTAAAATATTTAGGTATGTAAGGACTCCAATTAGAAATTGAAATTCTGGACGTGTTAAGCAGTTTTAACACTTTTCAGTAATGCTTAGGAGTAATTATGAAATAATTTAGTACAGGGTGCGAAATTTCCACTCGCCAGCTCGCCATTGGCGAGTGGAAATTTTACTGTGGCGAGTAAAATTTCGGTCTAAATGTAGAAAAAAAATATATATCGATTTAAAAACGTAAAATTATGCTAATCATAGGTAAGGGGACCAGACATCCTCTTTTTAAAAGGACAGTCTACTTTTTCAACGCTCTGCCATCTTAAACGGAAATATATATATATATATATATATATATATATATATATATATATATATATATATATATATTAAAGGACTAAAAAGTCCTCTTTTTTTATGTTTTTCGTCCTCTGTCCTCTTTTTCAAAGGAAAAGAATTTAGTCATTAATTTCAAAAAATTCACAAAACTGAGAAGCTCAATCGGCTGTTGGCTGTGTCGCACACTAACTTTTTTCTGCGAGGTTAGCAAAAGAACAACTTTCTAATGAACTTGCCAAAGAATATTATGGTTTATGTCTATTCAGATTCTTTCAATCACAAAGAAATAAAACTATTCCCTATATTTGTATGGTTCTTTGATCCAGATCACGGAATCACTATTGAATTTTCATGAAATCATTAAGAAAGTGGTGCTCCGGTTGGTAAGCGGTGGGTTGACGTGTGTTCTCACTTTTGCATGAAAAATATTCTTCATAAAAATGAGCCCACCAGTGATCGAAAGGTTCTGTCCTCGAAACTGGTATACGTGAGGCACTGGGTTCGATACCCAATCGCGCTCGTTCGCATAACTGTTAAGAGTTTTCCGTGGTTTTCTCCAAAACTAGCGTAAATATAGGCTAGGACTTCTTAGAAAGACTCCACGGAGGACTCTATTACGCAGGCGTAGAGCCCTAGTGCAAACAGTTGGCCTTAATGATAACACTGCCACCACCTCACAAAAATATGTAAAAGTTAGTTCAATTCATTTTATGTCCTCTTGGCAAAAACTCTCCCACAAAGTGACTGTTCAATTAAGAAAATACAGATATGTGAAAAAAATCTCCTTTATATGCCTACTTTTAAAACTTATTAACTACTAAGACTAATTTAGGTTATACTTGTGAAAACTTTAATAAATTGTTGGTAAAGAATGACTGTTCCTTAAAACAAATCATTTCATCTTCGAAATATAAATTTTATTTTTTCATTTGCCAATTTTATTTTTTATTTTACAATTATAGTTTTAATAATAAAAAAAAAAAAAAAAAAAAAAAAAAAAAAAGTGTCTACTAACATTTTATGTAACTGCATGAAAGTACCAAAAAAAGAAAAAAAAAGTTTTTGTGTATGGAAAAAATTAATAATTAAAAAGAAAAAAAAAATCTATATTGTCCAGTGACACCTATAAAAGTTAGGGATTTTTCCTCTCGTATCCGTATATTATTAATTTAAATTAAGGTGTACTGATATAAATTCATCATTTGAGATAAAAAATGTTTCCACGATTTGTGTAAAGTAGTTTTTGAATTGGTTTTTATAATCATTTTCATTCAATTTTGTGTCCTCTAAAATGGCTTCTTTTTCAAAATTGAATGCCTTCTATTTTCTTATAAAACAAAAGACATTGCGTAATTTCTCCTTTTTTTCCAATAAAAAATGCTGGTCACCTTATACGTAAAAAAAATAGAGTAAGTCATATTTTGTGGCGAGTAACTTTTTTTTTTCAGCGAGTGTAATCTAAGCTGAAATTTCGGGCCCTGATTTAGTATATGTTTGTCTGTTGTCCATTCTTTTCTCTGTTGTGTGTTTACGACAAAGAGCAATGAAGATTAAACGATTCGACGAATATACACAGTTAGTAAGTGTTACTATACAGTGCAAAATATGTTTTTAAAACAATTTCTTATACTTGTTGAGTCAAATAAAAAATAAAATAAAAACTGACCATAATGTGTTAATACGATATATCTGGTTTATTTTCATATCTTCTCCTTAATGTTTAAAAAGAAAATTTTCTTTCCAAGGAAAAAAAAAAAAAAAAAAAAAAAAAAAACAGTTTCACCTGGAAACAAGATAATACAGTACCCTGATGTTGAAACGATGGAAGTGTCTGAGATAACTGTTGTTTCAAATTTGAGTAGAGTTCCGAGAGCTACTACAGAGGAGCTAACAGTAGCAGAAATACTGTTTGAAATGCAGTACCTTCCTGGCCTTACATCAAGCACAAGCCCCCTGGATAACAGATCCTATACTGTATTACAGTGACAGTTTTTTTTAACGCAAATTTATATATTGAATTTCTCTATGTAATGCTCAACTTCTTTAACATAAAATAATGAATTTTGCAATTAAGACACTCCCATTTCTACTTTGTAAAAATATATTACTCTCCAGAAAATATGATACATTAGTTTTTCTTTATCTTTTTCTTAAAATTATAAAGCTGTATTGACATTGGGAAAATGTAAGTATACAAATCAAAATGCTTGCAGACATTCTTGGAATAACTTCTTTTCTAATTTTCAAAAGTCTAATCCATTTTTTTCGCCAGTAAACCATGAAATTGCAGCCAATTGATGATGATTTTCTTATTATGCTTTTTGAATTTGAAAAAAAAAAAAAAAAAAAAAAAAAAAAAACTAATATTGGCAGTTTTGGAACCTCTTCTGTTACATTTAGGTATATAACAGTAGGTGTAATATATCTTTTTTTTTTTTTTTTTTTCTTTTAACAGTCCAATGGAGAGCAGTGTTATAACATAAAAAGTACCTCTTGTCATATTTATAGAATTGTAAATTTGCTATTTGCAGAGCTGCAAAACCTATTACCTACATGTATGTGATCTTCATATGTTTCAACTTGTTTCATTTAAATATGAAATTATCGTTTTTTTTTTTCATATTTATATTTTAAATGTGAAATTATTTTTGGGAGCATTTGTATCTGCCCCTCCCCCTTTTTTTTCTCTTTTTAATGTCATACTTTGTCCTTTTTTTTTTTTTTTTAAATTATTGATAAGACTTATCTCGAAGACTGGCTTTATTAACTGTTGTCTTAAAAATAGTTAAGACACAGCTAGAAAGATTTCCTTGTAAAAAAAACTTCCTTTGTAAATTATTATAATAAAACTTTTTTTTTGAAGATGAACTTTTGACTCTTTATTGTATATAATAAGTAAAACCATTATTTGTACAAGGGTTTTTGACTCAACCATAAAACCTGAGACATTTTCTTTGAAGAAACCCAAATAAAACCACACTCAATTGCATCTTATCTTAATGAAAAATTTCACATTTTTAAAAATCATTTGTTTTATTTTTGATTTAAATTAGTCAGTAGCAAAATTATTAAAGTACTAGCAATAATTCCTATTTAGAAGATGTGCATCTAATATTGTTTTATTAAGTAAATATTTGTCGAATTATGATTTTAGCCCTATACTGTTTGTAAACAAGTTGATAGAAATTAGCGATCAAACTAAATAAAAATATGGAAAGTATGGATGAGTGCTTCAGTAATTTTGCTTCTGACTGTTTATACAAATGCAGAAAATGTAGGTAAAGGATTGTTAAAAAAAAAATGCTTAAAAGCAACATTCGTTTTTTCCTCATTAACTGCATAAATATATTACTTTTTTTTTCTTACTCATGCATAAATTTTAAATTTTTTTGGGGTGGATTACAACAGGATAAAAATTAAGATTTATTTCTTTGTTATATTTAAATAATAAATACAAATACAAAATTTAAAATATGAATGCATTTATATTTAAATATATATATATATATGTTACCGCTAAAGTGCAGAAATAAGTTAATCTGCAGATTAGCTAGGTAATCTGCACATTAACTAGGGTGATCCGTTAAAGTGAGGAAAATTGTTTTATTTCTCAAATTACCTAGGTAATCTGCGAATTACCTAGATAATCTGCACATTACCTACTAGGCACTAGTTAAAGTGAAAATAAGATATCTGGTGTTGTAATTTTACAGCACGCTGTGTTGTATTTGTTTTTTTCATTCGAAAAAAAAAAAAAAATAGTTTTCTTTTCTTTTTTATTTCTTTCTTTACTAATTTTAATCTGTATGTGTTTTAATTTTTATATCTTTTAAAGTTATATTTGTTTTATTTTTTATTTATTTCATCTTTTTTATTCTGTCAATATAAGTTTGAAGATGTTATTCATTTTTAATATGAAATATAATAGCTTTAATAGCTTTCAATAAATTCTATTTTATAAATGAATGTTAGAATTGTAATACAGTAACGATTTCTTTTCAAAATAAAAATATTTAACAATTTAAAATAAAAAAATAAAAAAGTTTCATTAACAACTTATATTGCTATTACTATTTAAATACTAGAAACATTAAATTACGTAAAATATTACTAGAAATGTTAAATTAGACAAATCAGAAGCATTATTTAAGAAGTACTTCAAATAATTAAAACTGCTTTAACATTTTTTAGAATGCATGAAAATTAAAATGACAGTTTTTAATGCTTTATTAAACTATATTTTGCAGCATACATATATCTGTACAAGTTTAGCAAATTATATTAATTTTACAAAAAAAAAAAAAAAAAAAAAAACCTTTATTAACACTTTTTATGTGATAAACTACAACGAAATTATCTGAGAAAGCGAACAAAAATAAAAAAAAAATAAATAAATAAAAATATAATCATGATATAAAATATGTACAGGAAATTTGAAACTGAAAGAGAGAAAAAGAAATGTAATGAAATGCTAAAAAATGTACAAAAATTTCATAATAAGTACTATTTATTAAATGCCATAATATTTTTTAAAGTTAATAAATAATATATCTTTTTTTTTTTTTTTCAGTAAGTAATAGTAATTAAAATCAATTTTAAAATAAATTAGTTTTAAAAAGTTATGGTTTAATGGTTTTAGTTCGGAAGGAAATAATTACTGTAATGTAAATCTAATATTCATAATTCAAAATGGAGTTTCACGAGAGACAGCTTTTAATTAAGATTAAATTTCATTAATAAAATACAGACCCTTATCAAACTTATATTGATAGAATTAAAAAAGATAGAAATAAAATCAAAATTAAAACAATTATAACTTACTTGTTACTTTAATTTTTGTGTAGTCATAATAATAAAACTAATCATGGCTTCCATCCTCCACATTTTGCGTTTGCCGTTTATCGGTTTATCATCATAGAGTAGCGGAAGTGAAGGGGTAAAAGTTTTAGTTATGTTTGAAGGTCATTCGCGTATATGTATCACATGGCTGTTTGACGTCATAGTGAATGTAAAAAAAACTAAGGCTCGAAACAAACATTTGAACTTTAACGATACTGAAATCGTTAATCTGCAGATTACCTAGTTAAAATGAGGAAAACTCTTTATTCCGCACTTTAACGGGTCATTTTAGTTAATCTGCAGATTAGCTAGGTAATCTCAAGATTAACGGATTTCGCGTTTTAACGGTAACATATATATTAAAAGCTTACAACAGAACAAATAGTAGAAGAAAAAATTTAACTATCTGCTGATCAACTTTTTTTTTTTTTTAAATGTTCAGTCACAGTATTATAACTTTTTTATTCTTTTTTTTATTTTAAACTTAAATTAATTCAGTATTTCCGAAATTATCATGATGGCAAAATTTGATCGTGTACAGATAGTGATTGCAATAGTTTAACAAAGTAAAAAATATTTGAAATTTTTTGTCTGTTTAGAAAAATTTTCTGCAAACAGCACTTGTTTTTTTTTTTTTTTTTTACTGGTTGGTTTTTACTTTTTACTTATCTGTGTTTAAACTGACAAGTAAGAATTTTACAAAGATAATCAAAAAAGAAGCATTTTGTAAATTATAAAGAAAAAAAAAATCTTTATAACAAATATTTTATTTTTTTCCAGACAAAAACGATGACAGGCTCTCATGTCATTTTATGGTTGCCACATACAGTATGTTTAAATTAACACTATTGCTTTTCAAATAGTTTAAGGCCATAGATCATAATTATAAAGAAATTTCCATTGTGACCCTTAAAAAATGTATACCTTAAACTCTATACAGTTTGTGCAACAAGGACTTGTGTATAAATTTTTAGCTCAATAGGGTGAGGCGTTTAGACGCTATCACAATAATCTGAACCCATTAGCCATAATGATAAAGAATTTTTCATTGTAAAAAGATTATAAATGATAGATTCTCCCCCAGTGGCAGAAACAAGGCGACATAGACGCGGACATTTTTTTGTCTGCCTGATAAAAAAAAAATTGTGTACAACTTTCAAATAACAATTCACTTTAAAAAAAAAAAAAAAAAAAAAAAAAAAAAAATCTGTATCAAAACTAAAACTAATACTTTTATTTTTTATAATGTGTTGTGTCCAACACTGCTATAAAATATTTAATTGAATGTGATGAATTAAATGAATACACACAATTGTTTATACTATATTGTTCTGCAGTAAAATTGTATTTGTGTATTTTTGCACGAGATCACTACTGATGTTAAGCACCCCCCTCCCTCCTCTTTCCAATCAGCTTTCAGGCTTTTTGAGTGTAAGCCATTTTCAACCACGCAAACCTTGCAGACAGATTATGAAATTTTAAAAGCCTGTTGCCGACAGCTACAAAATTTCTGTTACTGGGGATTCTCCAAATTCATGCAGCTCATGTAAAGGGATTTATAACTATGGAAAAAAAAAAATCAGCTCAATCTGATGTAGCGTTTAGACAATCACACCTAAATAAAATAACAAGATTCACAAAAATCTATGTAGTTTGTAAAATGGTAACCTATGACATATAAAATTTAAGCTTAAGAGCAGACAATACCTAATCTCGCCGGCAGCCTTCGCCCATGTTATTCTATGGGAAAATTTGTTTACATAATTACTCATTACCTAATGAATATTTTTCAATTCTGTTTTCACATTAGAAAATTCATAAGCGTTCAATTAGTACTTGTTTTCCAGAAATTGATTTTTTTAAATTTTAGTATTTCATTTTGCGATTAGAAAATGAGAAAAATGCATTTTGTGAAAAATCGCATTTTTGAACTCAAAATTAAAATGTAAAAATAAAAAAAAAAATGAATTTTTCAAAAATGTGTACTCATTTAACGGTTATGAATTTTCTGACTGCGAAAACAGAATTTAAAAATATTCATTAGGTAATTGTAGCAACAAATTTTCCCATAGAATAACATGGGCGAAGGCTGCCGGTGAGATTGGGTATTGTCCCCTCTTAATTGAATAGGGTGTTTACGTGCTATCGCACTTCTAAGCTTATAGGCCATACAGATAAAGAAATTTTAATTGTCAGAGTGGCTACAGAAATTCAGAAACTGTTCCCTGATTTCTCTGACTACTTTTCCTAGATTTACTTGATTTCTGTTACCTATAATACACAGTCTATAATTTTGTATATGTCACTCTCTTTTGTAACATGCTCGTTAAACCACTGCAATTTAAAACTAACTATGCTAATGAGCAAAAATATATCAAGTTTTTTCATTTTCATTTTTTTTTTTTCTCTTAAAAAAGAAGACAATGAAAAATTCAAAATTTGGGAGAAATTAAACAAATATGAATAATTTTAATTGCACAATATATTAATAACAAAACGTAAAATTATTCTTCGAGTTGTCACACTAAAAACATTTATTTACTTTTATCAGTGTTAATTTTGTGAGAATTAACTATAAGGCAGCCAATCCTATATAATCATATGGCTAAGATAACATCTATTTAGCAATCCTTCCAGTCTTGATTTTTTTCATAATTTTCCTAATTGTTGCCAACCTGGATGTGTCCCGGTAAAAATCTCTAAGTGTTAGACTCACAAAATTTATAGTTTGTGCAAAAGTGACCTGCCCAGTGACAGAAAATTTTGTAGCTGTCTGCGACAGGTTTTTAAAATTTCATAATCTGCCTGCGAAATTTGCATGTAGTCAGGGGGGAAAATAGCTTACACTCAAAAAGCCTGAAAGCTGATAGAGACAGTCTGAGGGGGGGGGGGGGGGGGGTCTTAACAACAGTGATGATCTCGTGCAACAATATACAATACAATTTTACTACAGAACAATATAGTATAAACAATTATAAAATAATAAGTTTAACTCATTCAATTTAATATTTCATAGCAATGTTTGACACAACACAATAAAAATAATTATAAATAATAAAAGTATTAGTTTCAGTTTTGATACAGAAATTTTTATAAGTGAATTTTGAAGTGGATGAGAAGTTTTGGAGCAGTTTTAAATGAAATTAGCACTTTTCTACATTCCCGTAGAATCTCAGTAACAGGTAACAGGAGAAAAGAATACACGCATAAAGCAGCCTATCAAGGGAGATCTAGGCTCCTAGGTCGTCCTTTTTAAGCATTTTTTTGTATGTTCCTACCAAGGCACCTATGGGGGCGGAGTGAGCTCTAGAGTTCCTACCAGTGAGCGTGTAAGACGTCGTACATTGGTAGCGCATTGTTGTGGGCGAAAAATGTCTGTAAATTGCAGACATTTCTTTATGACTGCAGACAAAAACTCTCTGAAAGTTGCGAGCAATTGTTTTTTATTAGTACAGACAAAGAGTGTCCGAAAGTTGTGGACTAATTTTTTTATTAGTGCAGACAAAAACTGTCTGCAAGCCGTTTTTCTGTGTCCGCGACTATGTCGCCGTGTTGCGGCGTTTCTGCCTCTGGGGTGACCTGTATCATGTACATAAATTTTCAGTTGTACTGGATGAGTTGTTTAGATATAATATTTTTAAAAATATAAACTTATAAAACACAGTGATAAATATTTTTTCTTTGTGTTCCTCTATAAAAGAATTTATAGAGGAACACAAAGACCCTATTGATTTACGAAAATCAATAGGGTTTGTGCTATGGTGACTTACAACAAACATACCAGGGTTGGTTTTTTGACGTCAAAAACTGGTTTAAACTGTTGAAAACCGCGAGAAAAATGGAAACAATCTAAAATAATTTTATGCATATTTTTTAAGTTGCAATGTATTAATGAAGGATGCACCGAACATTCAGTATCTATTCTGTATTCAGCCATACTACCGAATATCAAATTATTTGGCTACTATTCGGCTAGTTGAACATATAAAAATTCCATTTTTAAAAATATTTAATCATTTGAAAAAATTCTGCTATTTTTAATTAGGTATCATTAAATTAAGATTTTTCAGAGTAATTAAGAAATAGATTATAATTAAACGAAAAGACTTATCTTGTTTCAAGTAACATTGATTAAAGAAAATTAATTATTAGTTACATTAATTATAACAATTAATAATATCTGACAAAATTTGTCTTCATCAATAACAGTATAACGATGTATTTTTCTAAAATTGAGTTAAGAAATAGTGTACATAATATACATGATGTTGCCATCTAGGAAACTCAAAAGATGAAACAAAGATCACATCCAAATCAAGCAAACGATACAAATCATAAAATGGTAATTTTGAGATTGTCATTTAAAAATGCATATGAAGTGCCCCAACATGCACAAGAAGCATATCTGTATTATCTATCCCACAATTTATTCACATGAGAGTGAGAGATATTTGCATCAGTTTTTATATAGGTTAGCCAATATGTTGTTACTTTTAAATTGTTTTTTCTAAAATGCTACATTTTTGGGTTGCATTATTTTATTTATTTTTTTGGAGTGGGCACAAGATATTGTTATTTAAGAAATTATGTATTTATTAAGAAGCCAAAGAGTTAGATATTTTTAACTCCTCCACAAGCGTATTTTAGGCATTAAAATCTAAAAGTACTCCTTAAAATTTTAACCATGAGTATTTTCACGCGTTGTATTTTTAGGTTAAATTTTGTGTACTTTATTAAATGTGTCTGAAACAGTTTATATTCTTTCTACAATTCAATGCTTTGCATACATTATTTTTTTCAATCAAATAACATCTTATCTTACAATGGATAAAAAGGTTTTATAATTAAAATTACAGTAGAGCGCCGATTATCCGGATCGGCCGGAACCGAGGCCGATCCTGTTAACGAAAGATCCGGATAATTGGACAACTTTTACAACGGCCAAGTCAATGTTTTTTTATGTAACTTCCCTTCACACTTTTTCCAGGCTTAAGACTGGGAATTGTAGTAGTGCCTATTTAGCATATTACAAATGGCGTGTTCAGAAGCTAAGTTTTTAACTTTTTAAAAGTTTATTTTCTATAAAATTGGTACAAATTTTTACATAAATGTTTACATAAATTGTAGTAGTGCCTATTTAGCATATTACAAATGGCGTGTTTAGAAGCTAAATTTTTAACTTTTTAAAAGTTTATTTTCTATAAAAATGGTACAAATTTTTACATAGAAACTATATTACACTATAGTATTACATATTTAAAAAAACAATTTATTGTGATGGTAAAAAGAAATTCTTAAGAGTCTTCTGATTCATATAGGACATTCTTTTTTCAACAGCCGATACAATTGAGACTGCACTTTTTATCACCGATGCACTAAATCGCCCATAGTAGAGTCCGTGTTCTAATTCAGAGAAGAAGTCAATCAAAAGAAAGGATCTTGCTTCACTGCAGCATTAATTGGAATGGACTATGCTTCAGTGATTCTTGCATTTCAACTTCTCAGGCAATAATTAAGTAAATCTGTTGCTCATTTGCAAATTGAAAGCAAAACCAGAGAGAGCAACCTTTAGGGGGTGGCTTAGAAAAAAAAAAAAAAAAAAAAAAACCACACACAATGGATGCTCACCAGGCTATTTGCCTTTATTAATATTACTTGCAGACCTAAAAAGCAAAATAATATACATTAAATAACAGTTTACATAAATACAGTTTATCTTTTTTAAGTATGATTGTTCAGGGATGGAAGTTAAATTATGTAAAAAGTTCAAAGGATTACAGATTTTAAGATTTATGGTCCGTATACATTTTCTCAGGCCAGTTAACACATTTTATTAGATTTAAAAAAATACAAATTTGTAACGCAAAATAAACTTACATGATAATCTATATTAATAAAATCAGACTTTTGCCTGCAAATTTGTCGGAATAAAAAAATTTTGCGATATCTTCACATTTCACACCCCATGAAAGCCAAAAATGACTTCAGAAAATTTTGCCTGTGTGTGTCATCGTGTCTGTCACTTTTTTTGTCCGGGCATCACTTGAGAACGGCTGGACGGAATTCAATGGTGCTTGGCAGAAACATAGGTCTTAATACAAAGGGATCACATACTAAAGCTGCGCTTTTTGTATTTATTTATTTATAATATTTTGTATTAAAGACTTCTGCGGTCACGGAATTTGGTGCGTAAATTGTTTGTATGCATCTGGCAGTTATTGTAACTGGATTTCATGTAATTCGAAATCCCTCCCCCCCACCCCCCTTCTAGGAGCCAGAGGACAAAAAACATGTTTTTCCGTTTGAATTATCTTAGAATGGCGAATTTTGGTGTGTGGATATTGATTAAGTGTACGCATTATGTACATTAGTGGGATTTTGCAAAACTTCGAACGCACCCACTAAGGAAGGGGAAGTAAGAAGTGGGTAAGTTGCTGCCGAAGGCAGTGGGGACCCAGACTCCTCATGTGGCGAGCGAGAAAAACTTCTACCAATCACAGCAAGAACTTAGGTTATTAATAAAGATATGGGATTTTAACAATTCATTTAAGTTTAATGACCAGTGAAGCGGACAAACCCTGCTAGTTAAATATATTTTTAATTAATTTAAAAATACAAATAAAAATGTCTCTTTAAATAAGTGATTTAAATATCCCACACACTTACCATATATACAGTACTATATTATTATTTTAAATATACCTAAGTGAAATTAAATGAAAAATATGTTATATTGATAACTGTTATGAAGTACAGTTACCTAATGCTATAACATACTGGATTCCACTATATATACCACTATAATGTATATTTTGCTGATCCCTTTAATGTTTTTGCAGTCAGGGGCCAACAGAATACTGTGATTTTCAGTCATGTCCTTAGAAATATCCGACTGTTCCATTTCAGAAATTCATTTTAAAAGTGAGAATCTTTTTATTTTTCAAACAAAATTTAGAAAATTAGCAATAAACATCTTTTAATTATAATTAAATAACACTAATTATTAGTAATGAATACAAATCTTGTAATGATAGGGCAATTTTAAACAAGAAAAGGAAAGGTAATAAATAATAGCAAATAAATAAATAAAAGCCATTAACACTAATTACTGTTGTAATGCAATTGCTGTAATATATTTTTGAGTATTCAGTGCTCTACTGTAGAAATATAGCAATTAATACCGATATATATATATGTATATAAAAGTTATGGCACACTTGGTTTAAAGCCTATCCACCGCGACAAGGTGGTGCCATATTGGATAGGAAAAAATCGGTTTTTAATTGTCCTTCGGCCAAAAACCGCATAAAAAGCAATTAATAAATGGGTTTTTAATTGTCCTTTGGCCAAAAACCGCATAAAAAAGCAATTAATAAATCGGTTTTTAATTGTCCTTTAGCCAAAAACCGTATAAAAAGCAATTAATAATTGGGTTTTTAATTATCTTTTAGCCAAAAACCGCATAAAAAGCAATCATTCAATGAAACACTTAGCTTACATTTTAGCAAGCACAGGTAATATGTGCCTGAAAAAAGTATCCCTCAAAGAAGGAATCAATTTTGAAATGAATTCTTCATCTCTTTTAACTGTCACTTTCACAAAGCTCGAATCAAAAGAGCTGAAAATCACAAAATCACATTCAGGAATGCTTGATAGAAACAAACCAAGTTGAACTTGACCATAAAACTTATGCCTCTTTCTTAGTGTGTATTTAGAATGAGCATCTTCTTCTAAATACTGCGAATGGTCAACCAACTCAGCTGCAGGCTTCCTAATACCCTGCACTGGACATTTAATCTCCAGTAATTTCATTTCAAATGTGCGAGTGACGATGAAGCCATCCGGACTGAACCCTAAGAAAGCATAATCTGGATGCACAATTAATCCACACTTTAGTACTTGAACAGAATATGCAACGCTGTACTTATTACAAGCATCCTTTTCAGTAAGTGATCCATATGCTGTACAAGCATTACCTTCAAAAGGGCTGAAAAATAATCGCCTAATTTTCCTTTCACAATCTGGATTCTTATTTTGAGCATACGTAAACAGTTCATAGCATATGCTGCCTGTGATTCGTTTCTTTCTCTCCTCAAACCACCGATTTGAATTCTGACCAATTGTTTCAAATGCAAACTGCTCAGCTTCATCTTTAGTTACCTAGATAAAAAAAAAAATACCTTATTAGACTTATAGTTGTGAATATGAACTAGGGATGTACCAAATAGTACTTTTAGCAGAATATCAAATGCCTAATATCTGGCCAACTGAGTGCTAATTATTCAACTGAAAAAAGATTTGGTTGGTTAATTAATGTTAAATTTAGGTATTGATCTAAAAATTTTTTGGGTTTTTTTCTTTTAATTTTTCAATAGTACCATTTACATATAGTAATATTTTCTAAAATTATAAAAAATTACTATTCAAAAACAGCGATTTATTAAAATATAAAAAATAATTAGAAAATATTGCTGTGTATAAAAACTGGTGTGATACTGAGTTAACAGCAACAGAAATTATTAACTGTTAGGCTTCTTACTAAACACAAAATTTCATAGATGGCGACACCTTATCACACACCGGACAAAAAAAAAAAAAAAAAAAAAAAGTAATACAGTTAAAAAAGGCAATATTTCAGAAAAACCCAATTAAAGACAATAATAAAACACTAATTAACTTACATTAAAACTGAAACAAATGTTTCTCAAGTGGATACATAGCGAGGCAGATTGTGACACTTTTCGTGCATGTTGGGACACTTCATACACAATTTTCAATAACTCAAACTTTACATTTTATGATTTGTGTCAGTTTCTCTTAACAGGTTGCAATGTAATCTTTTATCTCCGTATATTATTAAAATCTGTGAGTCTCCGTGTGTGCGCGCATCTCTGTGTGTCTCTGTGAGAAATGCCTTACGGCAGCTAAAGTTCCGGCGCTAATGGTCGCAGCGCACGGGACTGCGCTGCCGAAGTCAGTGGGGGACCCGGTGCGACTTTTTACATGATCAGATTTTTTTTATTTATTTATTTATTTTTTTTTAATTTCTTTTACGAATAAAAGTTACTGTTAGTGATTCATTTAAAAATACTGACCCACTAGCGGGCGAAACTCGGTAGTCTCTTACAATTTCCTGGACGGTACTATCATATATGCATGCGTACAGATAACTGAACTTCATAGATAAACATTTTTACACTACTTCATAAAGAGAGATTTATTAGTTGTTATAATGATTGTAAGAAATACTTCCCTCTTTTTAATATTGCATTGCACGTTACTTTAAACAATCGTTTTCGTTTAAATGTGAACTGTTTTTTAATTATTCAGAATAATCTCCATTTAATAATAATTAAAAACAGCTTTTTTATAGAAATTTTTCATTAAAAAAAAAAAAAAAAAGAATTTTTATAGACTCAGCTAGCAGAATAATTTGATATTCAACAATATTGAATATTGATAGTATTGGCCAAATATTAAGTACATCCCTAACATGAACTTAGTTATTTCAATACATATATATGCTACAGCTAAAGAGCAGAAATCAGTTAATCTGCAGATTAACTAGGAGGATCCAGTGTGGAAGATTGTTTCATTTCTTTAATGACCTAGGTAGTCTGCAGATTAACTGATTTCTGCACTTTAGCGGTAACATATACAGACATTATTATTACAGCTATGAAAATACAGATTGCAATTATTGAAAATCATTGACTACAGAGAATTTTTTCATACACTGCATTAAAAAAATTGAAAATCAGGATAACTACTATCAAAAGCATGATGTGAATAAATGGATAAAAAATATTTGAATTAAAAAAATTTCCTTACTGGCAGCACATATTCATTTACTTGTTAGTTAGAATTATTTATCTTTTTTGCGAATAACTCCACAGTCTTTCTCAAAGAGATTATTTGAAGATGTCATTATGGTCGCTTTGTTATTTACAGAACAGATAAATATATAAAATAAACAAAATAAAAATAAAAGCTTTTGCAGCAATTAGAATGTTTTAAGAAGTATTTTTTTCATTTAAATTTTGTACTTACTGAAATATTTTTCAAATAGTAGTTCATTTCAGTATCTGCAAAATCCACGGAACAGTCAATTGACGGCAGACATTTCTTTTCAAGTATGCTTGAAAGAACTGACTTTAAGTCAAGTGACACATTTTCAACTGGGCTCACTACAGGCCTGTAAAAAATAAAATTCAGTCATTTTACTATCATAAAAGATTTATTGTACATTAAGGCAGTTGATATAATATTACATGGGAACATTTGATAAACCAATATTAAATGGAACCCTAATACTTTTCAAAGTTTAAACTCATTAATACCAAAGCTTGAATGCATTTAACTAATAAAAATCTCAAGAATTAAAAAGAAATAATAATTATAAGCATTTTTTTTTTTTTTTTTTTTTTTTTTTTAAAGGAAGTACTCTTAATTATTGTGTAGAGCAAAATCTGGAAATAAATGTTAAGAAAAAATAATTCTCATTATGATGAAAATTGGAAGGGAAAAAAATTAAAAATTAAAAAATTAAAAACACATAAATAATTAGAAACTCAAGAGAATGAGATTTATTTATCCCTATGAATCTAATCAATATTTTAATTTTTCAGATATTTCTTTTATCACACTCAGCATTTAAAAACATTCAAACTTTAATCTCTAATTAATTCCCCAGCAACACTTTTTTTTATAATAAGAGCCTAAATTTCAAGATATTAACACTCAAAACTTGTCTTTGTTACAAAAATGTACTGAATAAAAAATAAAAAATAAATTAACTTTCCATACTTCATAAATAAGTACCCCCCTCCCCCTTTGCTAAATCGATTAAATTATGGTCAAAACATTAAGTTAAAGAAAACAAACAAACGAACAAAAAAACATATAAAAATTTAAGGAAATCATTGAATTATTCACCACATGCAAGTAATTTTGTAACCAGAGCAAGGGGATAAAAAGGTTAGTCAGTTTGGGGAAACTCCACTATCACTGGACCTTCGGCGATTTTTCAAGAAACCAGCAAGGTGGTGCCGTTTCCCCATTGTGTTCTAAATTGTAACCCTCCACCGGCCGCGAAAACAGTTGATCTCTCATGAATTCATGCTAAATTTTACTTCTTTCTTAATAAATTCAAAAATAAATTATATGTATATAAACACACATTATAAGTTTCAATTATAAGTTTAAGTTATGTTATATGCACTGACCAATTGTAATGAGATTCCTTTCAGCATAATTTGTACAATATAATATCAGAACTCAGAATATGAACATAATGTGCATTATAAACTGCAATGAACATTGAAAGATAAGGCCACACGTGGCCATTGTAAAAAAAGATATTAATTGGTTAAAAAAAAAAATAAAAAGTATGCAGAGCATTGAATTGTAGAAAGAATATAAACTTTTTCAGACACATTTAACAAAATACACAAAATTTAGCACAAAAATACAGCGCGTGAAGAATACTCATGGTTAGAATTTTAAGGAGTATTTTTAGATTTTAATGCGTAAAATACGCTTGTGGAGGAGTTAAAAATATCTCTGACAAATTAAAAAAAAAAAAAAAAATCATCATAAAATAAAATTTTTGCACTGAATAATTACAGAATCTATTACAAGTGAAAAAATAAAACTGCAAACATAATCTTGCTATATAAATGTTCAAAATTTCCAACTGAGGAATAATAATACACTTGTCTGTGTGCTTCGCGTGCATGAAAATGTTAGGAGAAAAACAAAAACAAATCACCAAAACCCCTATCTAAAAATACATGGAACTACAAAATAAACAAAATTTTTTGCTGCAATTGTCAGTAATATGCGCATCTGTATGCTTCGCGTGCATAAAAACAGAACATCACTGAATACCCTTATCTGAAAATGTATGAAATTACATATTGCAGCAATTAATAATACACACGTCGATACGCTTCCCGTAGATGACAATAAAAAAGAAAATTTCTGAATACCACTATCTAAAAATGCATGAATCACAAATGCATGATATTACATATTGCAGCAATCAGTAATATGCACATCTGTATGTTTTGTGTACATGAAAAGCCAAAAAAAAAAAAAAAAAACACTGAATACCCCTATCAGAAAATGTATGTATCTAAAAAATGCATGAAATTACATATTGAAGTAATAACTTACATAATAAACGCTTTGTGCACATAAGAATAATTATCACCCCACCCCCTTTATTTTTTCAAATCCGAAACAAACACAACTATAAATACACAGTATTCTTAAAATTCCCATCCCTTTATACATATAATAGCAGGAATACGAACAATAATATTCGTTTAAATGAAACAATTATTTTGTAAGCAAACACTACAAATTTTGACAGCCAAACACACAATAATTGTTTTTAGCTAAAATAATTATACAACATTCACAGGGTTCCCACGGACACGCCTTTTTTCAAGGACTCTTCGACCAGAATAATCTTAAGAAAAATTTATTCTTAAATATACAGTGTATATTTAATAAGAAATTTATTTTTAGATATTTCTGGTGGAAGAGTCCTTGAAAAAAATCGGGCCGTGGGAACCCTGATTCAATAGATGAATAAGAAAGCACAGTTATGGCATGATGCGTATTGATGCGCTTTATTCTGCCTTCTTGACATTTTGGCTTGAAACTATTTTTGATTAATTTTAGGGGTTAAATTATTATTCATATTTTAATTGCTTGATAAAAAAAAAAAAAAAAAATCATTAAAATGCTACAGATTTAGATATTTCATTAAGGTAGAACAACGTGATTAATGCATAATCAGAATTTAACTTTCACAACCTAATTTTAAAGAATTTCTCTTATCTCACCCATCAAAACAAAAGATTGGTACTGCATTAAATACATAAATAAAATTTGCTTAACGAATACTTTTTTTAAAGCTCAAGTAAATTAAATTTTAATTATAGACTAGAATTATAAATATTTTTAAAATTTCTATGAACTACAATAAACTATTCCATAAAAATATTTATGAATAAAAATAAATACAGAATCAATACATACAGATATTTAGTCTGCTCTTTTGATTCTAAAAATCTTTTTCTTTGTTTTGCAAAAGCTGAGTTAGGCAGCAAATCTAATAATTCTTCATAGATTCTTTTGCCATCACGCTCTGGGAATTTACGTTCAGGCGCTGGCTTTATATGGCAGAAATTTTGAAGTGGAATTGGTCTTTCACACGCCAAATAATTAGTTTTGGTTTTCTTCCAGTGGCATTCAAGATCAGTTGTTGTGAGAGTTTCTAATTTATTTAGTCCATGCCTACATACAAACAAAATAAACAATTGTTATATTAATTTGGTTTCTTTATAAAGCAGCTTTTTCACTAGCATATGAAAACTAATGTTGTACCAAGTATGAATACTGAATACCAAGTAATTACGAGGAAGATTAATCGATGCACATATGAAAAATTTCGTACATTTTTTTTAATAAATAATAATAAAAAAATCTTGAACATAAAATTAAGTTAAATGACAAACGGCATATGTATAAGATATGTTTAATACTTTTTGCAACATGTTTATTGCTATGTACGATACTGCCAGCTTAGAAGTTCTTTTAAAACAATAAAACATTTTAATGTTATTCGTAAATCTGAGATATGAAATGAGAGTTTTCACCAGGTTTCTTTCTTTCTTTTTTTTTTTTTTTTTTTTTAAGCATGGCACTGTTAATGAAGTAAAGGTCATTTTCTAGATTCATGAGGGTAGTTTTTGGATACTTAAGGATACATTTAACATCGACACTTATTTTTAATTTTCAATTTTAGATATAAAGAGAAGAAAATGTTTTACATTTTAACTGTCTTTACGTTGTTATGCACAATACATTTATAACATATCTAATGTTTGAAGATTATTTTCAATAAACGGCAGTAAGGGCGTAACTTTTTTAGATTAAGAGCAAGAAGGGTGCTACTTTTTCAGTCATAGGCCAGTCAGGACACAGTGCCCTGCTGAAACTGTCTGGAGGAATCTGTGAAATTATCACCAAATAATTTTTGTAGAATATAAAAGTTCCTATACACTCAAACTAATTTCAATATGCATGAAATAAACAAATGAAATGATAACATTAAATATAAAAATATCAATTTAAACACCAGCTTTAATCTTCTGTTCCTGGAAATGAAAAATGATTGATGATACAATTAAAAATCTATAATTGAAGGGAGTTTATGGTATGGTCATAATCTACTTAAATTAATAAATAAGTCAACAGATTTAATTATTATTTTTAAATGTTTTAATTTGCATGGGCTATTGTGAATTCCTGAAAAAAATACTTGAAATTTTAGCGAGAAAACTTTTGTTACTGGGACAGAACGCATTATTTATTGCTTGGAGGTTCTATTTTCCCGTTATGATAAATATTGATTTTAATCAGGTTTAGCAATCAAATTCATAAAATAAAATATCAATTTCACACGATTGTCAGAAAAACCAGAACTTGAACATTGAAAGTTTACTCAATATTACCTGATTTCATGTAAATTACCTGAACACACTCATCTCCGAAATGTCCTTTTACTGTATTTTCTTTTAATTTTTTAAATATTTAATTTTCGGTAAGTACAACAGTGCTATTATAAATACCATATGAAAAATCATAAAATTGTTTAATATAAAGTATTTTATAAATATAGCACATTTTAAAAAATAAATAAAATGCTAATCGCATAAAACCTCTTTTCAAATAAGAAACACGTGCAAAAGAATAAAAATTGTTATGATCAATAAAATTAAATGGTCATATTTGATGGAAAGGGGGGGGGGGAATCCTGAATTTGTAACAGAACGGGAAGATTTTTCGTAGTTTTTAAAATTACTGGTATATATATATTTCACTTACTCATTGCAGTACAATAACACAGCAACACAATGCTTGCAAGACTGACTTGCTCCAGCCTTGCATGAACAGGAGATGTTTTTTATTTTCCACTCTCCTTTGTCTTTGCAAAATAATCCAGAAATGCTGTGTGGATTTCCTTTTGATGCAGAAGTTTGCATACAAGATCCTATGACTTCTATCTCTGTGTCGCAGCTACCATTCTTCATACCACATTAAATTAATTTGTTAGAAGCCAAGATTAGTTCGCCTTTTTTTATGCAATTACTTGCTGCTTTTGCACCCAGAAAATCAAAAATAGTTGAAATCTTTAATTTTTCATGCATATTTGCTAATAACTAAGAAAATTAATTAAGATTTTAATAAACACGCGTCTTGATCATTCACAACACTATCATGCAAACAAGAAAGAAGCAGTACTATCGCTTCCACCCCCCCAAAAGAAGAACGCCATCTATCGGTCATTACACTCGCGAATTGAACAGCAGTTTCAAGTAAAAAAAAAAGGGGGGGGGGAGACAGATTTAAGCGATTAAATATAATGAAGAATTAAATATATACATACATATATTTCTTTTTTTTTTTGAGAAATCTCACTTTGTTCCTCAGCAAGTATGAGAAATTTGCACCAAGTTTTATCCTCAATAGGAACACTGTACATTATTGAAAAAAAAAAAAAAAAAATCAAATAATTAATTGTACTTATGTAAGTTTAATGTCCCCACAATATATAACCAATGATTCTTGCAAACCATGTTTAACTGGCTAGCAGCCCTGACTACTTATATTTCTGTAAGATACAAATTATCTTTCTTGAATTCTACATTTCTATATATGTCACTGCTATATATTGTACAATTTTTAATATTTATATAGTACAAAACTCATTTTTCATTATATCAAACATATTTCAATACTATTAAATCTAGACAAAGATACTGAAATTAAAAATATATATTGCAATTACATACACACATTTAATACTCAGACATTATGAAAACTTACATAATATATTAATTTACACATGTTTCGGTTTTATTATATGCATGCATATTTATATTTATAAATACTTGAGAACAATATGTTTTTTTTTTTTTTCCCTTTATAAAGCAATACTCTTACCTTTTCATTATACATAATACATTCATTTCAAGAATCTTGAAATGGTATCAGTCTCACACATTTATGAGAATATGACATTTAATAATCACAAATAAAATAATAAATCTTTACCATAAAGCAAAAGTAGTGTAAGCAAATATTTATTTCTCAATGAAAAATCAATATATATACATATATATACACACACACAAATACAAGAAAAATCCCCTTATGAACTCACAAATCTTAAAAGTTGCTCAATATATCTCGATTTCAACCAATGCAATACAAAATTTTCCATCTGACGCACATGCACAGTAAATCAATATTTACTAATATAAAATATAGATGCTCATACCTCAGTGAATATTACACGTGGGAAAATTGTTTCAAAATAATGTTTCTCTAATGTTTTATCAAGTTTCTGTAAATTATGATGGGAATCCGTTCTAGTTATAAGCAAAGAAAGGTTTAAAAAAAATTAATAACTTTTGAAAAGAAATTATACCTGCCTAAATAATTGCACAATTTCTCCACCAAAACAAACAATTATTGTACATAGTATGCACAACAATGTGTTAAAGTTACAAGTTATTTGCAGCTTTTTATGATTCAGGGTGATCTAAAGTATGTGCACATTTTTCAACTTGTGGCTGGTCCCCTAATTGCACTCTGAATTAAATCCATAGTGGAAAATTTGAATTTTTAATGTTCTTTGCATGTCTGAAGTCATGTGCTATTTTGTTCAATATTTTTTTAGAAAATCCAAAACGTGTAAAAAGAAAAAAAAAATTCTAAAAATTTGAACACCCACTGTATAATCCTCTAAGTAAAACATTTACATTTCTTTGCATGCAAAAGGAGAATTGTATAACAGCAGAATTAGTGTAACAGAAAAATAAAATTATAACAAATAAATAACAATACACCCACAGGAAATTACTTTAAAGAAAAATTACAGATATAGGAAGAAAGGCAGAGCATTCACGAGCACTTTTACAATTACAACTTTCACAAAAGAATGCTAGAATATAAGAAACTGAGAGAGAAAGAAGGATCAGAAGAGTATATTGAGGGTCAGAATATAAGACATATATTATGGAAAAAAATACATGCCAATAATAGGAAAATAAAAATTATTTTTTAGAAAATTTCAATACCTCCGTCATTACTGAATGTGGTGAACGAGTTTACAATAACAATTCTTCTTGGAACTTTTCTTGTATGGCTGGGGCTAAGTCTAAAAAAAAAGGTGCTTCCTGGGCGCTGTATTCATTGTCAATTCAGTTCATATGTTGCCGCAGAAGAAAAACTAAATGACTGCCATCTGGTAATGTGGAGCAATCAAAACACACAAGTACCAAACAACAATTATTTAGTCACTGATAAAATCAAAACCCAAGGTAAAAGAAAAAAAAATCACCATATATAATGAGGGGTTGAAATAAATATTTTTACCTCATACAGTAAAAATACAATTGTTTGAAAATTTGTTATCAGACATGCTTTTAAAATTAAATAATTTATAGAAATTTGAAAAATAATTTTGGAAAAAACATTATATTCATAAGCATACATGTAAACAATACTCACATAAAAGAAAATCAGAATATAAAGAACTGAAGTAGAGAGAAGGGTCTGAGACAGAACATAATAGCAAGTACAACCCTCTAAGTAAAACATTTACATTTTCTTTGCATGCAAAAGGAGAAGTGTATAACAGCAGAATTAGTGTAACAGAAAAATAAAATTATAACAAATAAATAACAATACACCCACAGGAAATTACTTTAAAGAAAAATTACAGATATAGGAAAAAAGGCAGAGCATTCACAAGCATTTTTACAAACACAATTTGCGTAAAAGAATGCTAGAATATAAGAAACTGAGAGACAGAAAAAAGAATCAGAGATTGAGGGTCGGAATATAAGGACATATATTATGGAGAGAAAAAAAATGCCAATAACAGGAAAATAAAAATTAGTTTTTAGAAAATTTCAGTTACTTCTTTATTACTGTACGTGGTGAACGAGTTTACCATAACAAATGTTCTTGGAACAGAAGTATGGCTGGGGCTAAGTCTAAAAAATGATTCTTAGGGACTGTATTCATTGCCGATTCAGTTCATGTGTTGTCGCAGCTTAAAAACTAAATGACTGTCATCTAGTAATGTGAAGCAACCAAAACAAACAAGTACCAAACAACAATCATTTAGTCACTGATACAATCAAAACCTAAGATAAAAGAAAAAAAATCACCATAAATAATGAGTGATTAAAACAAATACTTTTACCACAAATTGGAGAAAAGTAAAATTGCTTGGTAATTGGATATATTGCATTATATATGTATATAAAATCCCTGTACACAGCACATATCACTTTCAAAAGATTATTAAAAAATCCCCTTTTTGTATAGGAAAACAATTTTATTTTTTAAATATGCAAACTTGGTTGAATAGTTTAAAAAAAATCAGTAAAAATTCAAATAACTCTTGATTTAAATAAAAAAAAAAAATATTTTTTTTTTTGAAAAAAAAAAAAAAAAAACAACCTTGTATAATAGGGATTACAATAGGGTATATGAGTATTTTTCTCCATTGTTTAAATTCACACTATTCCATTTCAAATAATTTGAGTCCATTGATAATAATAATAAAGAACTTTTTGGTGTGTCCCTGTAAAAAACTATAAAATCTAGATTCACCAAAATCCACTCAATTTGTGCAACAGTAACCTATAATATGTGTATAAATTTGCAGCTCAATCAAATAAGGCTTTTAGACATTATTGCAGTTTAAAAATTTAGGCCCATAGGCCATAAGGGAAAATGAATATTTTTTTGTCTTTGTAAAAAAAAAAAATAAGGGATAGATTTACCAAATTTTACACAGCTCGTGAAGCTGTGACCTATTACGTGTATAAATTTGGTCACTTATATGACTAATGACTATGTTCATTTATAACATACATACCAACTTTCAGCTCATTTGAACAAAGCATTTAGGCGCTATCGCATTCACTAACATACATCATTTTAAAAGTAGCAGAAATGAACTCAGGGCACCTCAAAACATATAGAAACACCAAAATCTCAAAGCCTGATTTTTGACATGAATACAGCACTTTCTTTACATATGCATGTCTGGAAAGTAAAAAACTAAAAACTTTGTATTCTTCAGGCTTATTTTACTACTAAGTTTACATTCTGAAAAAATCTGACATCAACAGCTACAAAAATTAAGATTATAATGAGTAATAATTAAAAAATAATAAAATAAAAACTTATGTGACTCATTTAAATTTTGTAATTTATTGTCCTAAACACTGTAGTAGAAAAAAGGCAAAATTGGTCAAAGAATCAGAAAATCCATGGAAATAATCTAACTATATTAAAAACTGCATTTAACCCTTTCAGGGGCACTAAGTAAAAATGATTGAATTTCCTTTTAAATATATATATATCATAAAGTAAACATCCCCTACAAGTCATATTTGATGAAGAAAAAAATTCAGCATGTGGGGATTTTTTTGTGGGTGGTGGCTAGGCGTTCTAGCCACTGTGTCTATCCACCTAAAAGATGCTCCTAAAAATCAAACTAAAATTAATGATCTAAGATAATATGTAAATCTGTAGTATTTAAAAGGTGCATTACAGTATATTTACACTACCAAATACTTTTGAATTAAAAATTATTTTTCATAAAAATATATAAAAGAAACTTCAAAAAATTTTCCCACAACTTGTCCATTTAAAAAGGTCACAGGCACATTCTGCTTAAAGTTACTGTAGTTCTGCCATCTCTATTTCAATTTTAGAAGTACACATTAACTTTTCATAAAAGTGGATAAAAAAAGTAGCCACTGCACACTTAGAGAAAAATTTCTAAAGTAGGTGGATAGACCCTCTAGCCACCGCCCCTGAAAGGGTTAAAGGGAAGTAAGTCTATATATATAATTAACTTTCCTGGAATTTGCTAAACTAGCTATTAAATATTTTTAATAATGTGTATGTAATATTTTAAACAAACCATAAACATAACATAGGTATATAAACAATATGAGACTGACAATATCATTTCATACATTTATAATTTAAATTGGTGATTTTGCTTTATCTCTGCATCGAACAGAATTATTATAAATTCCCAGGGTGAAATTTTGAGCATTATAGTTTGAAATTATTTTCATGTAATACATTTAATTTATTTGAATGCATACAAAATCAACAAATTCCAAGATACAGATGTAGACACAAGTAATAATGCAAAATTATTAATGAGCTAATGATAAAATACTTGTAAAACAAAAATAATCTATTAAATATACTTGTGAAAGAAAAATTACATTTTGTCAGGTAGCTGTAGCTACAGGACAAGGGTGTAAAATGTAGATACGAGTTGAGCTATTTCCTATGCCACAAAAGCCAACATCAGCTCAAAAGTTTCGTGAAGTGCACATTCTGCAGCATGTTTAAAATATAATTTATTTTAAATATTTAGCATATTAATATTAAAGTTATTTACTTATAAGGTCTAGTGTACTAACTAACTTTGTATAACTGAAATTAAAATTAACCAACACAGAAAATATTTCAAAATTTAAATAACCAAAATTTTACAGTAGAGAGAAGTAAATTTTCCATTGCCCTAGGAGTCTGGAACTCACCAAGTATGGTCTGGAGACATGACATCACAATTTTTATCCTCCGTCGTAGAAACCAAAATTTTAAAGAAATATCTTCAAATATAACATCGGTATGTAAAAGCAAAAATAATGCTTTTTTTTTTTTTTTCTTTTTCCCAAAAAATTTTCCTTAAAATTAAAGAATGTTGTAAACTACTAATATGCAACAAACTTATATATAAAACAAATAAATATAAAATTTTTGCTAAATTTTGTGTAAAACAAATGTTAAATTTCGATTGAAAATTTTTCAATGAATTTAAAAATTTCGTAACTTTAGGTAATTTTGTTTAAAAACATTTTTTTTTTGTACACTAAAACAGCACTATGTTTACGGTCCTCACGATAAATCACGAAAATGATTGTTGAAAACGACCAGCAGCTATCCATAAATAAATGTTGGTAAAAACAAATACACTTTTTAACAGTCATATCCACAAACATTAAAATATACTACACACATATTTTTTAATTTATGCAACACATACACGCGCACATATTACATACATTTAATATGCACACAAACAAACATTACACATATTTTAATAAAAATACACACACACATTCATTTTAATGTATTGTACTACTTAACATTTAATTCTACTTTGTACATTATCAATCATTTCATGGTTTTCTGATACGGCAACAGCATTCACACTAAGGATTTTAAACTTATGCATGTACCATTAAATCTTTCACAAAAAGTTACTTAACAAAACTGAATAGAAAGGTATGTTATTTTTTAAAAACCTTTAGTAATAACTTATTTTTGTGCACACGGTCTAACATCTAACAAGAACAGATCACATGAAGTACAATAAAACAGGCTGTAAACTTCAGAATAATTAATTTCATATCAAAAAATAAAGATGTTTACTTACTTATAATATTCAATATAACCCAAAAAAAGAAAATAAATAATAAAATAGCTACAACATATTAAAACATATCTGTAATCACTATCTGAACTAAACAACAATAACATAAAACCAATTCGAGATCGTTTGCTAAAGAACGATTTATTAGAATTTTAGAATTTAGATTTCTGCGCTTGTGCTGTAATAATTCAGCCTGTGAATGTCCTCTGTATTATTATTATCCATGCACTTGAAACACCCAGGATCCTACGAGTATCTTGCATTAGGCATTCTCTGGTTGCTTTTATACGACACTTACTGAATATGACAGTTGTAGGATCTGTATGATTTTTGTAGGACATCCAATGGATCCTTTTGGTTCTATGGGATGCTACGACGACGACGCAGAAGAAAGAAATAAAATGGCCAAAAGCCAGCTACTGAAGTTCAAAGGCGCATGTGTGCGAACTTCGAAAGTGTTTCTATCATATACCTAATGTGTACGTTCATGTTTGTTCATATTAAGGCTGTGTTCATGTATACTCCCCAATTCCCCAACTCCCCGAAAAGTTGACGTCACTAATCCTCTGATGGGAACTACCCGAGGAGTTGGATTCATGAACGACTTTGCTGCATTTTCGGGTAAAAACATGGCGGTCGAATCGAAGTACACAGCTTACAGATGTATAAAGATAGGAGTCTTGAGATGTAAATTTATTATCAGTATAATGATCATAAGTGTATGAAAGAACATTAGAAAACATCTTTTAATATTTTTCTTAAGCGTTAGTGTAATGGATGATGACTACCTCTTTTTAAAATCAGAATAAGAGTAACAAGACTGTATTTGATGAAATGCGTAAGAAGAAAAAAGAAGTTTTAAAAATTAAAGTGTATGCTGAAAATATTGTTCCTAGACTGTCGAATCATAACGAATCTGAGCCAATTCAACACCGATTGAATGGTATGTTTCTAATTACTTATGGTTTTCTGTTGCATAACTTAAAGATATTTCGTATATTTATTTATTTATTTTTTACCGTTTATGCAGGAATTCTCTTTCTCTCTCTCTCTTCTTCTTCTATTTTTTTTTTTTTTTTTTTAACGTGTATAAAATATTGTAGAAATTTGTTATTATTTACTTTGTAATTGAACATAAAATAAGTGCTATTTAACTTTGGAGAATATTGCTGTCTATAGAATTTATTATTATTATTGGATGCTAGAAATTTATTAATATTGATCATTCTCCAAAATAAGATTACAAATGCTGTCCTTTTAATTTAATAACATCCAGATTTTTATTATCATTATAATATTTACATATATTTTATGGATTTGGGTAATGTTTTTCATAAGAGATTTTAGCTAATTTATTATCAAGCATGTATATAGAAGAATCTTTACAAATATGTTAGCTCAATTTTGAAAATACTTAATTCATCCTCTGTTGCATATGATTGACAATATGCTATGAAAAAGATATCTTTTGCTTTTCAAAGTAGTAACTTTTATATAAGATGTCAATAAATATTCAATGTTTATATGTTTAATGTTTATTACCAACATTTCTTTATTTTAGTCAGGTATTTGTGCTGAATGACATCTAAGAAGATCTGATATTGATGCTATACTGAAGGAATTATCAAGTGAATTGTTCTTCTGGTGTTTAGCTTTATATATATATATATATTGCTACACGGTTGAACAATTTTCTTAGATACAAATCTTTTTTTCTTTGTGAATATTCTTAAGATGAGCTGAGATCATTGGTATGAATTAACTTTAAGTAAGATCTTATATTCATTAATTAATCAAAATATAAAAGTTATATTCCTTTCCCTGCTCTTTTAACTTTTTGAACATATATTATGTAAGAAAAGTAATTGCAAAAAAGAAGGGAAAAAACTGAGATTTTATTTTGGCATGTATTGTGTATGTATATATGTTTCATGATGTCCCAAATTCATTTTTCTTATTTTTATGGTGTGCATATGAGTAAACCGAATAACATATAATTGCTTTCTTCAAATTAGCTGAAAGTTGGTGGACTACTATGTTACAGATTATGATCATATGAATTGTATAGATTTTGATAAATGTATGACATATTTTTTTTATAGGAACTCGAAGAAAAATTATTTATCATTATGGTCTATAGACTCAAATTACTTAAAGTCTGATGGTTTCTAAACACCTTATTTGATTCAGATGGAAGGTAGCTATGTTAGAGGACACCGTCACATGATTTCTATAGATTTTCATGTGTAGGTCACAAAGAAAAAATCTTTTATAAAACTAATGCTTTCAAATTTTTTTTATAAATGGTGCTTTTAAAAAATATTTAATCTGTGCTTTTAAAAAGCTTTCAATAGATGTTTTTGAAAAGTATTTAACTGGTGTTTTTAAAAAGTTTTCAATTGATGTTTTTACAAATCTTTCAACCAGTGCTTTAAAAATATTTTGAACTTGTGCTTTTGAACATTTATAACATGTATTCTGAATATTTTTATAACACTGTTTTATTTTACATATGCACAAATCATTCATACATGTGATGCGTGACAGGGATGGCTGCAGTATATAATTTTTTGCATTTTGAGATTTGTGCACTGCAAGGTAGCTGTATATGTATCCAGTCTTTTTTTTTTTTTTTTAACATGCTTTTATTAGCTTCACCTGTTGTGTTATAAAAGGGAGGGGGTTACTATCGGAATTTTACGGTAATGATTTGGTTAGTTTCCAGTATATTATTTCTGACTGAATTGTTTACTTTCAGTTTGTTTGGTTTGCCTAAAAAGTTAGTAAAATTATTATGAAGGTGGTCAAGTGTTGCAAATTGGAGCATAATGAAAAATATCGCCAAATAGGTGAAAGTTTTGCAAATTGGAGCATAATGAAAAATATCGCCAAATAGGTGAAAGTTTGAAAAATTCACAGAGGTGGCTACAGAATAAATTTTTCCGAAAATAATTTAGAATAAACAATAAATACAATAATCAGAAGTGCACAAACTGTATTTGTATACTAGACGCCTTCGGCAACCAGTTGGTTCGCAGTCCTTGAAAAATCTCACTATATTGAACACCTGATCAGTGGCGCCTCTGACACCTCATCCCTGTTTTATAACCTACAACAGCTTGTTCGCTCACAGTTAAAATTTCAAATACCTTTGACATTTTATCTGTACCAAATTTCCACTCTGTGGCGACGGCGATGCGCTCTCCACTTACATGATAGGAAACACCCTGTTCGCTCACCGTGCAAACGACCTTTAAAAATTCTAATCCTGGAAAATTCCTAAACTGGTGACGCCTACAGTCTCTTTATCTACCCCCTAAAAATTCTACATTTTAAAAATAAAACAAAAAATAAATTAAACTTGTGTAAATTTATTTTAAAATGAAAAAGATTTAATAATTAACAGCTTAAACTTAGTGTATATATTGGTCCACAGATGGCACAGTTATGTTCCGCAGAAATAGTTTAATCTTGTGTAATTTCATTTTAAGACAAAAAAGAATAATCAGTAACAGTATAAATTTTATGTGTATAAAATTAATTAATCTTGGTCATATTTGGGTTTATAGTTCATGAGGTTTGAGGTGACACTTTTATTCTGCATATTCGACCATTTAGTTAGAGGCTATATCACATCTTCTATTGAAAATTGCAGATTTAACAAAATGTATCAATTGCTTTGTTTTTCTTAATCGTGATTAAATTGGTGTGTATATTGTTTGAAATGTAGCACTGTTAAACTGTAATCTTTCTTGTTTAGGAAAAAGCTATGTCCCAAAATCTAACATACATAACTACATCAGTTTTAATTTAAGTGTGTATTGTGTGAAAAGTTGTTTGTTTTTTTTGTCATGTTTAAAAAAATGGTATAATTTTCTTTGTTTTCTATACCACAGAAAATTCAGACAAATCTTTTTATAACAATGTTTACATTACTTTTGCACCTCAGCTTCTAATTATACAATTTTATAATAAATATATCATTTTTAAACTTATTCGAATTGGAATTGAAGCAAAGATGTTGCAAATCTTAGTTGGCAGATCACAGTTTAATATTTTAATTTTAAAGAACAAAAGTCTAGAAATTAAGTTAAAGTGTCGAAAAATCGTACTTTTAGGTTTTAAGGCTCGATAAATCAATTGCTGATATTTCTGAAAATATAAAATTATTAGGAGGGGCAAAAATATAGAAATGCCCTTAGATCGTTAAAAACTAATACATTTAATACACCATTCAAATTTTGTACAGGAATTTTGAAGATAACCATGGAAAACAGAGGACAACTTTTCTTTTATATTTGAGTTTCGGAGAAAACCATGGAACACTCAGACAATACTGGTCAAAATTTCATATAAATGTGCATGATGAGAATCATTTTTGATTAGTACATGTGTGTGAAAATTTCAAAATATCTTTAAAATAATAATATCTTTAAAATTAAAACAAATGTTTGAACCCAGTGATAATTGAAAACAAAGTTATCAATTTTTTTCCATTGAAAAAAAAAAAAAAAAAAAAAAAAAAAAAAAAAAAAACTGCATTTCATTAAAAAAAAATAGTCTATGTTTATTTATGTATATTTTATTAGTTCAATGCAAATGTTTAGTTGTATTTTTTTAGTTAGCTTTTTTATTAACAGTTAATATGTATGTTTTATTTATTTTACCCAATTCATATAACATTCATTTTAAAGTAGATTAACAGGGTTAACTTACAAATCTGTTATAAGTTAATAATATAACTGTTTTTGTAATAAATATCAATCACAAGCTTTAATACTTGTACTTTCAATACAAAAGCAATTAAAATTATCTGTTCCAAGTTATAGACTTAGACGTGCAAATTTGTTTTTAATTTTTTAATATTTATTACTTTATTAATATACATAAAGCATTTTTCTTGTGAAGGGAGTTAATTTCATGTATATAGGATCTAAATCATAGAATGTAAATAGTATGATTAACTACATGATAAAGAAAGCAAGTTGGTTCATGCATAATAGAAGTGAATGCTACTTGTTTAAATTAAGGAATTACATTAAAAATGATGATATAGATGTTTAATAAAAAGAAAAAGAAAAAATTAAGTAAGTAGGATATATATCAATCTTACAAAATATGATTAAATAGCAGTAACAGGAGAAAATACAGAGTTAGGAAGCTAAAATAAGTTATTGAATTAAAGCTTCAAGCCTTATTGAAAATTTAATAAAGCTTAAATATTATTGTGTATAGTATTTTATAAAATATAAACCTTAAAAGTGTGAAATTTTTTCAATAATTAATAAAATTTAATAAATTACTTTGATGTTTATATTTCAAAAACACGCATCAATAAAAAGCTATTTAGCACATTAAAATATTTCCTTTAAAAAAAAAAAAATTAAAATTTATGGGACACTGCATCCTTATTAAATTTTTTAAATGTGCATTTGTAGTTTTGTCATCTAAATTGACCGTTTTATCTTTTTTTTTTTTTTTTCGATCAAGCGCTGTTAATACTTTTAAATATAGTTGCACAAATTAAATTAAATATTTAAATTAATATTTAAAAGAATTACTGAAATATAACTGCGATTACGGATCAGTGTAGTAATTTTCAACATTTGTTTACAGTTTACACTCGTTGCTATGCCGTTGCCATGTTTTCCATCATCTCCGCAAAGTACCCAAAGAAAAATCGTGGAGAGATCGGGGAGTTTCTAAGCTCCCCGGTCTGGAATCATGAACAGCTGTATTTTCTCCCCGAGTAACTCAAAATGGGACTTGTGAACAGCTTGGGGAGTTATTGGGTAACACGAACTTTTCGGGGAGTATACATGAACACGGCCTAAGAGGACTATCCGCGATTGTAATGAAATGCTCGCCCTCTGGTGGGCTAAGGTGAAATTATCATACCGCTGGTAGCTTTAACCAGAGCCTCCTTAAGTAGATGCCTTCCACGCGCGGCGAATCCCAATGTTAAATTAGGCAACATTTAAAAAACAAAACTAACGCTAGGTGACAGCACCTACGCAGAGCAACAATTTTCTTCTGTTTCATAGACAAGTTATATTTTTCATCTAAAAATCTAGCTATTAATTTCAATTTAAAGTCCAAAATTATATATTTTTTTTCTTTTAATTTGAAAAAATGATGTGAAAGTGCTTTATCGTAAATATTTTCAATAAAATATTCAAATATTTATATTTTAAAAAGTATAGGGTTTAATTTTCTTCGAAAGTGGACAAGACCTATTTTAGCTTTTCAACTAATTGAATTACAACGTATCAAATAAATAACACCTTTTTTTTTAAATATACTATTAATTAAAAAACGAAATTTAAAATTAAATAAGCAAAAACATGGGATATCTATCACGCGATTAAATTATTTTTTATATATTTATTCAATAAAAATTTCAATTTTTTTTTTTAATTTAGATACCAGATGAAAGTTTCGTTTATATAAATTAAAATCTCTGAACTTTAAATGGGTTTCAGTTCAGAATGAATAATTTATAATGATAAATTATTAAAATCATGTCTTTTTTATTTTTATTTATTTATTTTTTTTTTTTTTGGTCATGTCCTTTACGTTACATTTTTACCTTATTAGGTGTGAATTATTTTTCTTAAATCGAAAATTTTATATTATTTATAAGAAAAATAGACCAGCACGTTAACGAGATAAGTTAACATTCAGCAATAAAAATTGGAGAAAAAAACAATCTATTGTCTAGTCCGTCACAAAAAATAAATAAATAACCATTAAGATTTAAATTTTTAAAATTAAGGATTTCTTGAGTATAAGTTTTCTCTCGCACAAAGTTTTTTTTTTTTTTTTTTTTTTTCAAGATTTTATTAGCTCTACCAGTTCCGAGAGGGTATGCTTACGAAACTGATAGACATTTTCGAAATAAAGTTGTGTTATATTTACATGTTTTGAGGTCTCCTGAAACGAAAAATAATGCTTTTAGCGGTTGGTCTGTGCGCGTCGGTTTGTCTATCTCGGATATACTTGGAAAATGCTGAAAGTGTATTCCATTTTGTGTTAGGTGTTTTTCATATAAGACTAAATTTAAATGCACAATCTGATGTGCACATAGTTTATTGAAAACATTCAGCGCTATCCAAAATTAAGCTAAACGTTCTTTTCTGTAGAATGTAATTGACGGAAGCGCTTTGCTACACTTTTTTTATGTCGACGAATACTGTTGAAGAAGGAAAATTAATTTTTCGAACCTATAATGTAAACAAAGTTTTTTTTTTTTTTTTTTTTTTTTTTTTTTTTTGAAGTTCTATTTTCAACTCAGTTTTTTGAATAAAGTCACGTTTTGAGGTTCCCTGAATACAAAAAACTTTTTTTTTTTTTTAGTTTTTAGCGATTGATTTATATGCATATTTATTATCAGAATAACTTAAAAACAAACAAATGCAGGAAATTCACAATTGTATTTTAAAATTCGTATTAGGTTTCAATTTGAAAAATTTGATAAAGATTGGCAAATTTAAGGACAAATTAATAACATCCTTGAAATATTTTTACTTCCATTACCCTACTACCATAGGTAATGAAAGTATTGTGTTCGGTCCAAAAATTCGATATCGAGTTTTCCCCTGATTTATATTTAGCCAGTATATGTGTGTGTGTGTATATATATGTGAGTGTATGGATGTGGGGATATTTTTCATTTTTCTGATAATTTTTCAAATCAGTACTCATGATATTTAATTTTTACATGAATTTTTAATTCCATATTCCATTTCTGTGGTAAAAGGTTAATAAAAGTAATGTTTTGAATCTTAAAACTTAATATTTTTAAAAAGAACAAAAGTAGAAATAAAAATTTTCTGTTTTTTCTTTTCAAGATTCCCAACACTTTTGTTTCGATTTAACTGAAATAATAGAGCAGTTTCATATGACGTCATAGTGACGTAGATGGAGGGCTAGCAACTCCACGTGAAAATAAATAGACGCCATTTATAGAACAGCAAGCAAATGACAGTTGAAAACAGCTCACAGCACTATGGCAACCGCGCATAGCAACCAGTGATGGAGGGCACGCTGTCCACGTTGCCATGCTGTTATCAGCTGTTTGCAACTGCCCTATCAAATTTTTATACGCATTTACACAAGTCTTTAAAAAACAGTGGTATTAAAAAAATATAAATCAATCTTTTTCCTATATTGGAGTATTTTATAATTTTATTCATTTTATGAATAAAACTACAAAATACTCCAATATAGAGTGACTTCAAAGTAACTAAGAACAAGTTATTTTTCTGTATTCCTACATGAATAAATAAAAATTTTATTTCATTTTTTAATAAGCATAACTATTTTATTTGTTAAATCTAGCTTACTAACAGAGAGGTGTCAACCGTTCGAATTTTTATATCATAATTTCTTTTAAATTTATCTTCGTCTTAATCACACAATTTACGATAATAAAGAAAAATAATGTTTTTTGTGAAAAATATTATTGATATTCAAAAATCCGGAGGGTTGGTAATTTTGCATTAATTATTTATGCAGTTTACATACCTTGTCTGGAAATATTTGGAAGCAATGTTTTACGCTGAATTGCATTGCTTGGTATTTCGTGAAAACATATATTTTCAAGGCTACTGTCTGATTTACAAAATGGAACGACGCAATACACCATATTATTAAAAAAAAACCTCTCACATTTGTTAAATTAATAAAACATAAACCAGAACTCAATTGAAACTCAATTGCTCGCCGGAAACAAACATAACTTTACGTACAGTATCAAGCGCCATCTACTGGCTATGTTCTTCTTGTACTGTTGCCAAGTTTTCGAGCGGCTCGCTAGGCATCTACTTAAGGAGGCTCTGCTTTAACGCTGAAACAATGATAGAACAAGAAAGAACAATAATAAATGCACGTGGCTGTTATGTTTACTAACAACTGCAGTTGAGGAAGCGCCATCTGTCGATCATTACAAACGCGGATAGATCGGGATAGATACTTAACCAAATGTTCATACAGAGGAAACACAAAATATTTGTGACAAATTTCAAAATTAATTTAATTGTTGAAAATATGAATATACAATATCTAGCCACCCAAAAATTCGAAAGAAAAGTTGTATGTGTGTATAAAATGCTCTAAAAGAATTTCAAATAAAGATAATCTCATCACACATCTGCACATTCATTCATTAGAAAAACCATATGTGTAAAAAACATTCTAAGGGATTTTCTGATAACAGCTATTAAATGGCTCATCTTTGCGTTCATACAGAAAAGAAACCATTTGTGTATGAAGAATGTTCTAAAGAATTTTCTCGAATAAGTGATGTAAAGCGTCAACTTCGAGTTCAGACACGAGAAAAACCGTATGTGTGTGAAAAATGCTCTAAAGGATTTTCTCGTAAGAGCAATCTACTGGCACATCTTCGAATTCACACAGGAGAAAAACCGTATGTGTGTGAAGAATGTTTTAAAGGATTTTTAAGGCTAGGTGATCTAAAGAGGCATCTTCAAATTCACACAGGGGAAAAACCTTATGTGTGTGAAGAATGTTTTAAAGGATTTTCTCGTAAGAGCAGTTTAGCGACACATTTTCGTGTTCATACAGGAGAAAAACCATACGTGTGTGAAGAATGTTCTAAAGGATTTTCTCGAATAAGTGATCTAAAGCGTCATATTCTCGCTCATACAGGAGAACCGTATGTGTGTGAAGAATGTTCTAAAGGATTTCCTTGTAAGAGCCATTTAACGACACATTTTCGCGTTCATACAGGAGAAAAACCATACGTGTGTGAAGAATGTTCTATAGGATTTTCTGCAAAGAACAGTCTTAAGACACATCTGCGAATTCACACAGGGGAAAAACCGTATGTGTGTGAAGAATGTTCTAAAGGATTTTCTGACAGTTGCCGTCTAAGACAACATCTTCACGTTCATACAAGAGAAAAGCCATATGTGTGTGAAGAATGTTCTAAAGGATTTTTAAGGCTAAGTGCACTAAAGAGGCATCTTCGAATTCACACAGGAGAAAAACCGTATGCGTGTGTAGAATGTTCTAAACGATTTTCTGGCAGTGGCGATTTAAAAAAACATCTTCGCGTTCATACAGGGGAAAAACCGTATGTGTGTGAAGAATGTTCGAAAGGATTTTCAAGAAGTAGCAATTTACGAACACATCTTCGCGTTCATACAGGAGAAAAACCGTATGTTTGTGAAGAATGCTCTAAAGGATTTTCAGGAATAAGGTATCTGAAGAGCCATCTTCGAATTCACACAACAGAAAAGCCATAGTGTAGAAAGAATTTTCTAAGCTAAGCCATCTAAAAATCGTCTTCACATTCGTACCGGAGAAAAACTGTTTCTGTATGAAGTATGTTCAAATTTATTTCCTCAAATGACTAGTTTAAAAAATCATCCTCGCATTCATACAGGTGAAAAATGAGAAAAGCGTGGAAGAATCAAAAAAAGAAAGAAATTAATGCTTCCTAAAAAGTCATCTACGCACTTATACGCCAGGCAAATAATGTACCTATAGTCTGTCCGCGGGAATTTAGGTAAAAATGGCAACGATAAATATACAAAAAAGGGTAACAAAATAAAGGAAAACGAAAAAAGATAATTTGCGAATTTTACTGGCGAATAATATGCTAAAAATATCTGAAGAGTAAAATATATTTCATCATTGGTACTGATAGCAATTTTCGCCGTTTTTTTTTCCTTATTATATATATATATATATATATATATATAAGGGCTCTGAATATTTGAATCATTCATTTTCCAACTTTTTTCGGTTTTAAAGAAGAAATTTTAGCCTTTATTAATATATTTATTCACATATTCAATATTTGTGCGATTTTATATCAATGTTAGCTATTTAAAAAATAAATTAATGGTTAGATTAAAAAAACTAAAGAATTGTGGATGGGTGGAGATTGGAGGCTAATTTTAATTTTTGAGCATGGATAAACAGAAAGGCTTTCTTTGTGTATACAATGAGGAAATTAGGAAGGAAATGTTTTTCCTAGAAGCGTTCTCCAGTTTTTTCCATCTGGCAAATGCCATTGAGTTACCCTCTGCTTTTGTTCTTTTGTATTCTCACCTCAATGTTCACAATCATAATCTATGTAGTGGCCCTTCGCCTTGTATAAGGAATGGATAAGGAAGATTTTAAAAGGCCAGAATTTATTATATTTCCTTCCTTTCAGATACAGAAAACCCCCTTTAAATTCTTTACGGATGTTAAAATCTGGCTTTCCTTTCTAGAAGAATCTTGTTGTCGTATAAAAAGATGTAAAGAAATGAACACAAAAGTATATTATACAATACGCCTTTTTGAAAGGTTTGACATAAAATATTAAAAAGACATACAATCGAAATTTTAATATGCAATTTTGATTCGTAGAAATTTAGTCTAGAGAAGTGAATTTTTACGTAATATTATTACATAAAATAATAATTAAGAATAGTATTTTAAAATTTTTAACGTTTTCAGTGATAGATTTAGTTTTTTTTATTTAATAATAGTATTTAATGAAGTATTATGAATTTATAACTTTTTAATATAATAATTAAATTTAATACTCATTATGATAGCTTACCTTAAGTAGAAATAATAATAATAACAAGTGATGATTACATTGAAGATAGGCATTAATTACAAATATCTTTTATAATCATCTGAAGCACTGATTTTCTATGAATAGTAAATTTTGCATCACAAATTAGGTTATTGTATTTTTATTTTCTTTTATATTCAATAGAAAGTATTGGATTCGTAAAAATTTTCAGTTTCCGGTTTTCCATGGAATTACATGTTTTGAAAGATACAGAAAATGATTTGACAATGTTTAGAAAATATTTGTCGATCTGGGATCCTGGAAAATAAGGGCACTTTTTCACTTCGCAAATTGCAAAATAATAAATATCAAATAATGAATTTTAAATTACATTTTTGAAATTTCATTTGATTTGGTACACCATTCATTTATTTTTTGTTTGAGAAAAGGGAGAGGGGGAGTTAGCAGAAAGTTGAAAGAAAACAATTGTTTTTATACCACCTTACCGATTTTAATGAAATTTTGTATATTCACGTACAATTTGTGGCTATCACAATGAGTGTATTTTATACACGGGGGGGGGAGGGGGAGGGGCAGATGGAAATAAAAAATATTTTTTTTTAAAGTATCCTATTATAGATTTTTAAAAAAAGTTTTATAACCACGTACAATCAGGGACCAATTTACTCACTTTGAGGCCCAGGGCACTCAAGTTCAATGGGCTCTTTTCCTCATGCTTTAATATTACAAAAAACAAAACAAATCGCTTATTTTTTATTCACGCGTCTAAAAATTCTCTCCACTTTTCATTTTATCGCTGCGAGCCTGAGATTTAGTTAACCTGTAAGAGTTTGGAATGCAGTATCAGTAGTATGCAGTTGTATTTGCGTTTAGTGAAAATATTGCAATTTTTTCAATGAAATGATAGTTTCCTTGAAAGATCATACCGCTGATTTATATAACAGTACAGTAACACCTCCATCCATTGACGAAAAAACAAAAAACTACGACCACTATAGCAAAATTTGAAAAATTTTCCTTTTAAGTATATCTATGTATTTTTAATGTATGATGGAGTTTCTTGGAGGCCCCCTCAGTGTAAGGGTCCAGGGCACATGCCCCTAATGCCCTGCCTTAAATCAGGCACTGCACAATTTGTGAAACAATAACTGTAAGTTAATATATATATACGTATATATATATGCGTATATATATATATGCGTATACAACGTACTGTTTAAGAAACGTTACAGTGAGTATTACACATATCTGGACAGTTCACTAAGGGAGGGGGGGGGTGAGCAGAGTGAAGAAAATAGTTATTTTTATATCACCATGCTACTTATTTATATGAAAATTTGTACTATCAATTACATTTTATTAAAATTATAATGAAAGTTACCTACAGTTGATAAGGGTGGGGGCTAGGGGGGGATATGAAAATTAAAATAACCTTTTTAAACAACACTTATTATCCATTTCTTTTAATTGACATTTTGTGTAAATATCACTTACGATTAATGAAAAATTACAGTGACGTTACACATGTCTGAGGGGGCGGGGGGGGGCACAAAAGAAAAGAAAATGAATGTTTATATCACTATATTTTTCATTTTAATAAAATTTGTTATAAATATCACTGAATATTTAGGAAAATTTATGCTGATTGTTATGTATATCTTGAGAGCTAAGGGGAGGGGGTAAAAGAAAAAAATGATTGTATAAGTATCATAATGTTACGGATTTTAATTAAAATTTTAAAAACTATCACCTACATTTAATGAAAATTTTCAAAGAGTGTTACATATATCTAGGAGGAAGGTGGTGCTGAGGAAAAAAAAAATTGCTTTAAATCACTCTGTTTACATTTTTAAGAAATTTTGCATAAATATCTCTTATTGTTTATCAAAAATTGAAGAGAAGAGGGTTTCTCTACCCGGTGAGAACTAAGGGCTAATATAATTTTGTACCATCTTGGTATCGATTTAATGAAACTCCCTAGAAATATTACTTACCGTGTATAAAACATTACAGTGAGGTTAAGTATCAGTTTCTTCCTCTTCCTGAGTTTGTACGCAAAAATTCAATGTATGATTTAAATCTGAAAAATGTTCCTAAAAAATGAAATGTTTTCTTTTTATCTCTCTCTTTTGCCACCCCCCCCCCCCCCCCCACGTAGAAATAAAAAACTTACACTCTCGTTGATGTTTAGCATGAGTTTTACAAGCAGCAATTAAGAAAAGTGCCCTTTTTTCCGGCTCACGGAAAAAAGGGCACTTTTCTTTTTTGTTTCTACGAGGGGGGGGGGGGATCGGGACAAAAAAAAAAAAAAAAATCTTGTTTCAGAATAATCATTTACCAATATTTTATATTAACTTTTAATTAATGTCTGATCTGAACACTGAATTGTATTTTTGCGTACTAACTTAGAAACTGAAAGATACTGCGATACATAGTCCTCCCTAAAAAATTTCATAAACAATAAAGGACATTTATACAAAATTTCCTATAAATATGAAGCAGTATAATTTAAAAACTATCGTATTTCTTTTCTCTTCCTCCTTGTCCCCCATGTATAGTTAACACTCACCGTAATTTTTCATTAAAAGTAGGTGATAGTTGTTAATATTTTAAATAAAATTGGTAACATCGTGATATTTATACAAGGCTTTTTCTCCTCTGCCCGTATAACCCCCAAGATATATTTAACAATTTTAATTTTCCTAATATTTAATTTCCTTCGTAAATTTTCCTAAAAATTAAATGATATTTATAATAAATTTTAGTAAAATGCAAAGCACAATGATTTAAAACATTATTTGTATCTTTATGTCTCCAGCACTCCCCCCCCCCCCCAACACCCAGACTTATGTAACACTCACTGTAGTTTTTCATTAACAGTAAGCGACATTTGCACAAAATGTCACCAAAAAAAAAAAAGGTAAGAAAGAAAAAAAAATAAAGATAATAAGTGTTGTTTAAATAGATTTTGTTTTTCCTCTGCCCCCTCCCCACACACATACTCGTCCCCCTTTTTAACTACAAGTAACTTTCATTATGTAATTTTAATAAAAAGTTAGTGATAATCAATCAAAGTTTCATACAAATAGCTAGTAATATAAAAACATAGTGTATAAAAAAGTAGCATAGTGATATACTAGCATAGTGATATAAAAAACAACTCCTTTTTTTATTCTGTCCCCTCCCCAGATCTGTGTAACACTCGCTGTAATTTTCTTAAACAGTAAGTGGTATATACACAAAGATTTATTTAAATTGATACTAGGGTAGTTTAAAAAAAATATTTTTCATTTCCATCTGCAATACACTGATAAAAAGTAAGTCATAGTTATAGAATATATCATTTAAAACGTTAAAATAGTGGTATAAAAAGTCATTTTATTTTCCTCTGCCTTCCCCCCTCTCTTTAACCCCCCAACCCAAATATGTCTGACAATTACTGTAATATTTTCACAAATTGTACGTGATTACACATTTTTTTTTTTTTTTTTTTTAATCGATAATATAGGAAAATATAGAAGAATGTCTTGTGGTGGCTACGACATATTATTTTTTTCATTAATTAATTAAATTATGAAATTGAGAATTTTTTGACAATTTAATTTCTCATATTGGCATGCAGTATGTTTAATCATAATATGCACCGCAAAGTATTAGAATTTATTAATTGCAAGACAGAAACGGCTTAGTCATTATCTATAAACAATTTAATTTTGAATGGAATTAAACTTATAATTTATAATAAAAGTTTGGTTATGTAGTTAAAAAAAAATTGATTTTGCACTGAAACTATAAAAGCGGAGTTAAATTAAACTATTTTATATCATAAGATTACACTTCATTAGTGAAATTATAACAAATTAATTAAATGTAATATTTGTTATTACATTAAGATTATTATTTTTATGTAATTATTGATTAAAATAATTTTTTATTTTAAAAATAATTTGATGGGGATAATTTAGGTGTTAAAGCTGATTGAGAACATGAGAGTCGACGATCATGATCTGGGATCGAACCCGGCACTTCCTGTCTACCAGTTTGGAGAGCAGAACTGCTCGGCTTATTAATTAAAAGTCCAAATAACCTTATTCAGCGATTTCAGCTAAGTTAATTATAATAAATTATATTTTTAATAAATAAATTAGTGTTTTTATTGGAATATTTCATTAAATATTTTTTTTAACTAGCTGTATATATATATATATATATATATATATATATATAATTGTTCATAGAAACTAAATCTTTTAATATTAAAAGTGTTTTAAAATATTTTTTTCTGTTAAAAGCAGAAAAATTTGTAGTAATCTCAGCTAATTTAATTATTAAAATTTATATTTTTAATAATTTTTTAGTTTTTAGATAATTAATTTAGTCATTCTATTAAAATTTTTAAAGTAAGAAAATTTTTAATTAGATCCTTAACTACCTTTTTCCTCATAATTATTCACAGTAAATAAAATCTTTTAATAATAAAAGTATTTTAAAATAATATTTTCTATTGAAAGCAGAAACAGTTGTATTAAGGTGTCACACCTAATTTAATTATTAAAATTTATGTTTTGAGACCTTCTTTAATTCATTTAGTTCTTAGACAATTAATTTACTCTTTCTTTTAAAGTTTTCTAAATAAAATAATTTTAATTAGATCCTTATTCCTATAATCAATTATAGAAAAAAATATTTTTATGTTTAAGAACATTTTGAATTTATTTTTTCATTTTAAGGTTTAAACAACAGTATTAAGCAATGTGAACTAATTTAATTATTAAAAATTTATATTCTTAATAATTGAATTTTATTTCATAAATATGTATTATTAAATCATTTTTTAATTATTATTTTTTATATGTAATCATATATATATATATATATATACATATATATAAGTTTTTTAATTAAAAATATTTAATGGTTGTGGTTTAAGCTTTAAAACCTATTGACAACATACGGGTCCCAAACCAGAGTGAAATGACTTTCATAAGAGTTCTTTCTAAGGAGCCTGTCCTTGATATATGCGATTTTCAGAAAAAAAAAAAAAAAAACATGGGAAATTCTGAATGTCTAGGATGACAAACGAGACCTTGGATCGAACCCGCAATTACAATCTATCAGGGCCCACCAGCGGCAGAGCGGTTTTGCGCTCAAAGCTGGTTCACGAGAGGTGCCGGGTTCGATCACAGGTCCGCATTCGCCGATCTAGCCGTTCGGAGTTTTCTCAGAAACTGTCAAAAATATGGGCTAGGACCCCTTAGAAAGACCTTCACGGAAGGTACTCCCCCTCGGGCCAAGGACCTTAGAATAGTCAATCGTCTTTATTCTCAAACACCAACAATAACTCCAGTCTATCAGCTTGGAGAGCAGAACCAGTCGGCTACTGAAATAGGCATTTTAATTAAAAGTTTAAAAAAAATGTATTAAGTAATTTAACCTAATTTAATTATAAAAAAAATATATTTTTAATAAATATATCATTGTTTCTTAATTAGAATATTTTAATGAATGATATGATTTTTTTAAAACTAGCTATTATTATTATTATTATTATTATTATTATTATCGTTCAGAGAAAATAAATTGTTTTAATAATATTAAAAGTATTTTAATAAAGATTTTACTATTAAAAGCTAAAACAATAATACTTTCCAAATTTTTTAATTTTTTCCTTTTTTTTTTTTTTTTTTTTATTATTTTCAGGGAAAAAAATATTTTTATATTAAAAGTATTTAGAAATAGATTTTTCAATTAAAAGCTCAAATAGTTCTAACTTTATTATTAATCATTTTGATTTTTATTAAATGCCGTCATTTTGAATTATATTTTTATATTAAATAATATTTTTTTTTCCTATAATCTGATATAGAAAAAAATATTTTTACATTGAAAGAATTTTAATACAGATTTTTCAGTTAAAAGCTACCACATAATATCAATTTATATAACAAGCAATAACAATGGTTAAATCTCAGCAGAAATGTAAAACGTGTTAAAAATATTGGCGAAATGAAAGTACATAGCTACTTACCCCACCTTTTGCCTACATTTTAAAGCACGTGTGGAATCATTTGTCAATGTTTATCTCAGTGACGCCACGTGCGCCTGCTCTATTCCATAATTTGAAAGCAAACAAGTAAATCTTATCTTCAATTTCAAAATATACATGACTGTTGATGATATTGTAGTGATTTTATTGGGAGTCAACTGTATTTAGTTGTTCGAAAACTACTTTTTTCCGTTCAGGACACACATCAATCACTCACTCACACACATAAAAACAGTTCTCTTTATTTACATAGATAATTGCACCTTTACCCATTTATCAAGTTATTGTTACCAATTTTACCGCTGCCTTTCCCCCCCCCCCCCCAGTAGCCATTTTTTCCGGTTGCCATTATTTCCGTTGCCATTTTTTCCGGTTGCCATTATTTCCGTTGCCATTATTTCCGGTTGCCATTTTTTCCGTTGCCATTATTTCCGTTGCCATTTTTACCGAGCACCGTTCGCGGAGAACTGATAGCGAAAGTAAACATAAAGTTCTGCTGTTTTATCAGCAAAGTTTGCCCTAATTACGTTTGCTCGCTAAATGGACAATTCTATTTATATTGATCGATGGTTAGTTTACTGTGCCTTGTTTGTGATAGCTGGGTAAAAACTGGGTTCACTGCATTTATTTTTCTTCCTAGGACTTCATTCCATGCTTTCATTTTCCATAATTCTAATTAAACAGAAACACCTGAAGAAAGTAAAACACCGCTACGAAATAAACAAACGAAATAATAAGTCGTTCGCTTGTCAGAGAAACGCCGTTTGTCTTCAACCCAACGCCAGTCATTCAACCGTATCGCGAAGAATCACGCTGCTTTGTTTACTTTAGCCTTCAGTTCTCGGTGAACAGAGTATAATTACCTAACCAACATATTTCATCCCGTTTACGTTGATATTACGTAATCTGAATCGAACATTACGTCGCAATACGTTTAAATTTGCTATCTGCTTTGGTAGATTTTAGGTTTAAATGTCACAAGCAAAGTTGTAACCCACATAACGCATACGTTCATTTTACATTCATATTTCATCCATCATGTCTGAGTTGCGTCTATAGACGAATTTTTAGCATAGGCCGTAAGCTCCAACGCATCCACACAAAAGAAAAGTCATACGTGTGTGAAGTATGTTTTAAATGATTTTATATAAAAGGAAGTCTGAGGAAACATCTACGCGTCCATACAGGAGAAAAGCCGTATTTCTTTGAAGTATGTCTCAACAAGGATGCTTCTGCTGTGCATTTTCCTAACAGCACACTTATCCATAGTACATCCTCAGGATCTCCCTTGGATGTACTTTCATCCATATGATATAATCAGGATGCTTTGTGGATGAGATTTCTTTTTAGGGTGTTACGTACGCTAATCTAATAAAACTTGATTGAATCATAAAGCATGATCAGTTGTTCTTATTTTATAAATTAAAATAGATTTATTATAATGCAGTTCATTTTGTCATAAAAAATCTATTTCATGTCAATGTTTTACCTTTGTGTGCAGTTTCAGCTTTTCAGTCTTTCTAAATTCGCTCATATGTCAAAAATCCCTGTAAATAGCTGTCTACTCATTCATACAGTAGAAAAGCCATAGGATTTTTGTAAAAATGTCACGCTCACAGGAGAAGAAGAGTGGAGAACCCAGTATATGTGTGGAGTGTGCTGTAAAAGACTTCCTCAAAAGGGAAGTCTGGTAAAATGTATTCGAATCAGATACAAAAGGAAATCCATATAGATATTGTCGTGCGATTGCAACTTACCAAATGAATCCCTCGTTATCGCAAATACTGCGATCACTGATGTAATGACTACGACTACTATGTGACGACTACGACTACGATGTTTAGTTTTGAGTTTGTTCTAAATGTATTCTCCGGTCTTGTATGAATCGTCAAGTAAATGCACTATTTGTGTTCTATAGATTTGTAGTTCTTTCTTAAACACGGATTAAGACTTTAAGAGGATGTATTACGAATGCTACGGAAAAGTAGTAATTTTCATCTTACCGATAGAGGGCGAAGAGATCTTGACAATCTACCAATCAGTGCGTTTGTTTAATTTGTAGCGGCTCATTGGTCGTTCTCGGAAAAACGGAAATTGTGTGATTCATTGTAATTGTGCATCTATGATGATGGCTAAAATTACGAATTGCTTCTTAAAATTTACGTATTTTGAATTTTAATTAAGATAAATAAGGATAAATTACTTTCGTCATTTTGAATAAACACTACGGTTAGTTGCAATTAATCACGAATTTGATTAGCAAACAATGTGTGGTTTTCTTTTCCATTGCTCCACAAGATATAATTAATCGATGTGTACAAATTTTAATAATTTACACACCACCCCATTTATCTTATTTATGAATGAAGTATAAAACATCATTTTAACCGATTAGAATTATCGTAAATGCTTACTAATTATCAGTATGTATTTTTCATTTTGTTATTGTTAGTCTCTTTCAGTCTTGCAATGATAAACTTTTTTTTTTAAGTGAAATGAAAGTTTACTTGATATATTCTTTATTCTAAGCTTTTAGCTATTAGTAATTGAAGTACACGTTTCCATTTTAAATCTGTGCCATGTATATGTTTATGGCAACGTTTTTATATGTGTCAGGACCTGATTAACCTTTAAAGCTAAGGTAAGCTCAGTATCATTTCATGCCCCCTTTCATTAGATGAATATTTTCTAATTTCTACACATACAGAAACAAATTTAATTTCCATGCATTGGCATATAAAAATATTATAGATTGAAAATAACTGTCTGTGTTTATTATTATTAGCGGTTTTTCATTCATATGTCTAGGTGGTTCTACCCATAACAATAACATCAAGACGTGTATATGATTAGTTAACAGTTTATTATGTCTACATTTCTGTGGTTAAGTAATAGAACTTCTCCCAAATATTTTGTACTTTCTCTTGCTTTCGGTGAACTTACTCATAAAGAAAAATTTAAGCATCAGTTTGAAAACCTGAAACTAGAAATTCGGGTCCATATTTGCAATCATTTTGTGGTCGCTCTTAAATTTCAGGTTGAAGCTTCTGCTTCCTGAGCCTTTTCGGTAATCAGGCCCTGATAAGTGTACTGATAGTTTACTGAGTAATGGATTAACACTAAGTGCTGATTAATGAAGAGAAGATTTAATCCACTCTTTTCTTCTCGTACTTAATTCATGTAATTAGTTACACGTCATGGCCCTTTCTTATCAGTCATGTTTTTTTCTTAATATATCAAAGCTGGATGAAAATTTGGGATTTGCGTAGAAGACAGGAAGAATTTATCGAATTCTTTTAAATGAAAGCCATTTTGCCTTATTAATATATATATATATTTTAATATGTATACTGTGTACTGTCATCAATAGTCTGCTTGGCAAGATTTGCCGCATTATTAACTTTTTTTTTTTTTTTTGTATGTGTATACTATGTGAAGGGCTGCCACTCAATGAAGACTCCAAAAATAGTCGCTTTAGTAGCCTTTCATAGGAAAAAAGTCTCCTAAATAAGTCTCCTGAAGCAGAAAATAGTTTTCGTTTTATACCCCTCCCCCCCTCTCCAATTTCTTCTTTTATCCAATATTAATGTTATGATTATATAAAATAATCGGAATAATTATGCAGTAATTTTCACTATTGTTTTAAAAAATAAAAATTTTCAAAAAAAAAAAAAAAAAAAAAATCCTGAGTATTTTAGATTACTGAAATATATATATATATATATATCAGCAATGCATAATATAACCACACTGGTGATGCCAGCTGCTCTTGCAATCTAAAATTGGTTTAGCCTGATATTCACTTTCAATCCTTTTTCTTTCGAATAACACACAATGGGTTGAATTTTAGTACTTTTCTAATATAATATTTCAAAAATTAGAGACCATAAAAGTTTATGTTTCTACTGATTGTGATAAAATTAGAATATATGTGATTCATTTGAATTGAGCTAAACAGGGTATATTTAAGTGTGAGAAAGATAAATTTCAATTTTCCAGATACAGTAGAGAGTCAAAAATCCGCACAGCTCGGAAACAGAGGTTGTGCGGATTTTAGGATTTTGTGGATTTCAGGGCCCATAAAAAATTATTTTCATTTTGAATAATAAAAATAGAATATTATTCAAACTAAACGCATCACATACTAGTGAATAATAACACTGAATATTAAATTACTAGGTAGATAAGAATAATAATGAACATTAACAAAAATATTTTTAAAATTTAGATAAAATCTGTTCACATGTAGTTAAACTACACTTGAAGCTGCATGATTTATTTATTGTAACACAAATTTTAATTAATTGATTCTTTTTCTAAAGAATTTTATTGAGTTCTCCCTTATAATTATGCCCTCATCAGAAAGCATTTTAAAAAATCAGTTTGTTATTATTTACCTGATTGATATTATCATATCACAATAATCATTATTTTCTTTTGATGAATTTAATATACTGTCAATAATTTTATTAGCAGCAACTTGGTTCTTGCAGTCTTTCATATTATTATTTTTTTTTTTTTTTCTTTTTTTTTTTTTTTTTTTTTTTTTTTTTTTGTAATCATAAAATGCAAACATAAAAATCTGTATTCAAGATCTTTTTCAAAAATTCTGATTTGCACTTTTGTAACTTACTAATAGTGAATTTCATTGTTTGTATCTAACAAGCTGTGCAGATTTTGGACTTCGGCGGATTTCTGGCTCTCTGCTGTATTTACAATCAAATTTTTCTGAATTTTAAAAGACAATTCACACTTTCCATCAGATTTCTGCTATATGGCTTGGAGATTAAAACTTTAATTCTCTCAGCTCATTAATTCTAAAAGTTATTTGAAATTTAGAATTAATGAGCACCAATGGAATGTTCTTAATGAAGAGATTTCTAAATCATCTATTGCTTCCCATTGCTGATCTGTTTCTGTTTTTACAAAGCTTTTCAGATCTTTAAAAATTAAATAAATAAATAAAAATCTTTTTATTTTTTCTTCAATACTTGCATAACGTTCTCTTGCTATGTTTCTTTTGTTCCCCCCCCCCTTTTTTTTTTGTAATTTTTCTTCACCTACCCCAGTAGCACAACAATATTGGCCAATGTCGTATAATGAGATTTTATAACGTTGGCCAATGTTGATTTATCGACATTGGCCAGCGCCGAATGGCAAACCTTTTTGTTGAGATTGGCCAATGTTGTCATTTTAACATTGGCCAATGTCGATCTAAGCCGGGCTGGCCAATGTTGCCATTCGAACATTGGCCAATGTCGATCTGGGCCGGACCGGCCAATGTTGCTATTCGAATATTGGCCGATGTCGATCTAAGTCGGACCGGCCAATGTCGTTCTAAGTTGAACCGGACAATGTCGATCATTGATGTGCCGGCCAGTTTCAATCTATGCCGGACCGGCCGATCTAAGCCAGACCGACCAATGTCGATCTAAACCGGACCGGCCAATGTCGATCTAAACCGGACCGGCCAATGTCAATAAATCTGTATTGGCCGATGTCTAATGGTACACCTTTTTTCCAGCATTGCCCAATATTAAAATCAATAGTGGCAAATACTGATCTATGCTGGATTGACTATTGCCAATCTAACAAGGAAACATTGAAAAGGTGTCATCTTCAAAAAATATTGAAAAAAATGTATGTGTTTCTACTCTTCATAAAACACCAGAATGTGAAAAAATTATCGGCTGAAATGAATTACAGCGACCACAAAAAATGATCAAAATTAAGCATTTTTGGCGATTTCGCGCTTTTAGGTGATAAGTTTGCTAGCACCGAGATTGCCTTTTACGAACAGAACAGTATTTTGCTTCTCCGCCAAGGACTCAAAATCAATCGCCTAACAGTGTGAAATCGCCAAATATGCTTAATTTTGATAATTTTTTGTCATCACTGTAATTCATTTCAGCTGATAATTTTTTCACTCTCTAGTGTTTTATGAAGAGTAGAATCACATGTATTTTTTTTCAATATTTTTTGAAGACGACACCTTTTCAATGTTCCCTCTTAAGATGCGCTACCAAACATAAATTTGAAGATATTTTCTATTTATTATAGTTAACCCTTTCAGGGCAGTGTATAAGTCTATTGATCAACTTTAAAAATATTTCTTTGCATATAGATTCTACATACATTAGCAAATATTTAAACAAATTTTATAAATATTTGCTGTCAAGAAATATGTCAATTTAATATATGACCATTGCACACCTAACAAGTCTAAAGTTGGTAGATAGACCTTTCAGTCACTGTCTTTGGAACAGTTAAATCATAAAAATTTGGATAAATCTGGGATTCAGGTGTTTATCCTTTATTTCATAGTAATAAATTATTCACATTTTTTTGCCAGAACACAGATAAATCATTGGATATTGCTACCATGGCAACATAACTACAGTTGTCGCCCAAAACACACATGGATGACAAATTTCTTGTAAAAAATATTAGAATATATATCTATATATATATATATTTTTTTTTTTCCTTCAAAAATTTTTGGAAAAAAAATAATTGATATTTTCAAAATGTAGTTAAATTCTTTGAAAAATTGAAACTCACATGACTGAAACAATCTTCTAACTTATCTTTTAAGAGCGAACAATACCTAATCTCAGCAACAACCAAGGAGCATGCTATTTTATGGGGAATTTTGTTTCTAAAATTACTCATTACCAAATGAATTCTGTTTTCACATTCAGAAAATTTACAATCGTTAAATTAATACTTTCTAAAAAATGATTTTTCACAAGTTTAATGTTTTATTTTATTGCTAAAATAAAAATACTAAAATGACACTTAATTGTTTTATTGAATTAAAAATAAATAAAATTTTTAAAAATGACTACTCATTTAATGGCTGTGAATTTCCTGAATGTATAATCGGAATAAAAACGTATTAGGTAATAGAACATCAGTAACAAAAAAAAAAAAATTCCCGATAGAATAATTTTTCACATAGCCTTGCTTGTCAGCGAGATTAGACATTGTATGCTCTTAATTCTCTATTGTTTACAGCACATAAATCAACTAATTTTGTTAATGCTTACATTGATTGGCTACTGAATCATTCTATATTTAGATATTTCCAGGATACTTTTTGTATCGTATGTGTATATTTAGTCTTGATTTTATATATTAGCAAAATGTTTTATTAGACATTAGAAGGAGATAATGTCAATAAAAATATAAACATCATTGATTTTTTTTTCTTTTTCATACAGAATTGCCCCTGATAAACATGGATAAATAAATATATATATATATATATATATATATATATATATATATATACAATACTAGGCCTTACATGTAAAATGAAAGTTTATATATGTATTTACTTTTCTTATGTTTTTAAATTTTGGAATATAAAGGAGTTAAAATATTAAAATCCAGAAAACTTTTCATTTTCTTTTCAGTATTTAAGATTCTATATTGTACTACTGCCTTACAGTACTCTACTGCATTCATCAAAACATTTTACAATTAATAAACAAAATTTTTACATTTTTATTTAATTTTGCATTAATACAGTTAAGATTATTTCTGTTATATACAAAACATGTCAATGAAATAGTGAATTATGTTACAGAATACTTCGGAATAAAGAAATATTTTTTCATGTTTGAAAACTAATACGTAAAAAAATAATAATAATAATAATAATAAATTAATCTATTTTAATATATAATATAAAGATTGAAAACTTAACATGTTAGTTTGATTGTATAGTGTGTGTTATATTTCAAACCTAATAAAATTATTAAGAATTAGAAAAAAGATTTTGGTAAATTCAAATGAAGTCATAAAACTTAATTTATAGATTTAGAATAATTAAAAATGAGAGGATCACCATTTTACAATATCTTAATCACAATTCTTATATATCCAATATATTTCAAACATAAACCCTTTTTTCTCCCCTTTTGATAAATAAATAAAAAAAAAAAAAAAAAAAAAAAAAAAAAGGTATGATGTGTAAATTGAAATAACCCCAAAACTTTTGTTTAACAAAATTAAAATTTATTTACATATTTGGATACAATATTTGTTTCATCATAGCCTGTTTTTCTTTTTTACTCCATATTCAGGCGAATAAACACTTTCAATTAATGTTCTCCTAACAGACTGGCACACTGCCTGGGAACTTCATTTTTGTACTTGCTAGAAAAATATAAAAGGCAGAAATCAGAAAATAAACACATAAATAGTCTAATTTTTCACATAAAACATTTTTACTGGTTTCGATTTTTTTCAACAGTAATGATATAATAGTAATACTTCTATAATTAAATTAAAAGTAAAATAGAAATATTTTTTAACGTCATTCCTTTGCCTTATTATTTTAATTAGTTATTTTTATAAAAAATTCCTTACAATTGCACAAAATAAAGAATTTCATTGAGAAAAAAAGAGAAATTTAGGCATAATAATAATGCTGTATTTAAATTACAATTTTAAATATAATTTAAAAATTACAATATATGTTAGTATCATCAACATGAATAGAAGTCTGTAATTAACATTCTTGTTCTTCACTTTATGAGATCCCACCGGTGCACCAACAGGTTCTACTCTCAAAGCTTGAAGACTGGAGTTGGTGGATTCAATCCTAGATCCTGCTTATCAACCTAGCTAATTAGAGTTTCCCACGGTTATTACGGAAAATAGTTTAAATATGAGCTAGGAACTTTTAGAATGATTCAAGCGAACACCCTAGTGTTGTGAATCAACCTTAATCCACACAACAAAACCACGATTTTCACTTCAGGAATTACTTAAATACTAAATTTTTTTTAATAATAAAATAAGATATTAATAACTTATTTTAAGAGTTTTTTTTTTTTTTTTTTTTTTTTTTTTTTTCCAGTGTGGTTCAGCATCTTTCAGTGGTTATTTTAAAGTCTAATAAATTTTTATTTTAACGGGTTATTATGATATATTCAGTGGGAGTAAGAAAGGAAAACAACTGATTATACGAGGGTTCGAAGTCCAGAAGCAGAAAATGCTTAACTTGCATCCAACCAGCAGAAAAAATGGTTTGGAAAGTTTTAAATTAATAATTTTTAAAGTTTTGGAGGAAACATAAAAAACTCAATACCTAGGCGTGTAAGTGTGATCCGAGTTCAAATCCAGCACCTCTCGTATACCAGCTTTGTGAATGGAACCTCTCAGTAGTGGTGGTGTCAATATTAAATATTTTACTTTAATGACTGTAGCTGGTTTCTATTTTTAAAAATTGTGAATACAAATATATATATATATATATTTACAGAGAGAGAAAGAGAGAGAGAGAGAGAGAGAGAGAGAGAGAGAGAGAGATTGAGTATATTAAAAGCAGTGAGATTTAAAAAAAGGGAGGGGGGGAAGAAGGAGAACTGAAAATATCATCAATAATATTTTATTAAACATTATTAATACTATTTTAATATTTGCCGCATATTTTACTTAACTAAAAATATAACCATTTAGAAATTAGTAAAATTTTCTTGAGACTTTTCCAAATAGTCAGGATTGAAATTTAGTTTTCATTTCAATTTTCTTATATAACTTTAAGCACGTTCACAGTGGAATTTGCTATGAAGGACAGAGATTATTGATTACCATGCAATTTTAATATTTTATTTTATTCAGATTTCACTGTATTTTCTGATTTTTGAATTTTTTTAAAACAGAAAAATTCAAGAATTTGCCACGCCTTGATTTTGCCTACTTAAAAATCGTATGAACTCTGTCTCGACCTTAAGTCAGTATGATAAGCTAATAAGCTGCCATCTATATAATTTAATAAAAAGCAAACTGTGTAATATTGCATAGTTCATCTCTTACATTGAAATATTCTCTTATTATTTAAAAAATAAATAAGTCTCAAAAGTGTAGCAATTATTTTTCCTCCTATGAGCAATATCGACAACATCTTCAATTATTGTTATTATTATTATTTTCAAATATGTAACTATATCAGGCAATAGCAAGTACTTGATAAACAAAGTAAATGTTAACCTTCCTACCCTGTTGAAAAAATTTTATGTTTTACCTATATGGGTCAAATCGACCCACTTTGTATAGATTGAATTTAGGTCTTAAGAAAGAATTTCTATGGAGCTCATTTTACATCTACGTTTCCGACAACTATCGCCATCTATTGACTATTCCTGAAAATGAAGTCTACTCAAAAGAAAAAAATGGTGTTTAAACATTTTTATGCATGTTAATACACGTTTCTACGCACGTTTTACCTGTATGGGTCGAATCGACCCATTTAGTATAGATTGAATTTAGGTCTTCAGAAAGAATTTCTATGGAGCTCATTTTACATCTACGTTTCCGACAACTATCGCCATCTATTGTCTATTCCTGAAAATGAAGTCTACTCAAAAGAAAAAATTGGTGTTTTAAGCATTTCTATGCATGTTAATAATGTGGGTCAAATCCACCCAGACAGGTAGTATGTCACATATTTTTGGGGGGTACACTGTTAAAAAAATGCAGAAAAAATACAGAAATTCTCTGTAATTTCAGAAAAAAAGTCGTAAAATACGTTTTGTCTACGTAATTTTTCCGTAATTTACGCCTTTTTTTCTGAAATTACAGAGAATTTCTGTATTTTTTCTGCATTTTTTTAACAGTGTACACTGTAAAAAATTTTGGTTCAACGTTGAACCAAAATATGGTTCAATGCTGGGTGCATCCATATGATGGTAAAACCTGTCTCCATAACATGGTACTTGCTTTGAGCCATACTTTGGAACTACACTGTTAAAAAAATGCAGAAAAAATACAGAAATTCTCTGTAATTTCAGAAAAAAAGGCGTAAATTACGAAAAAATTACGTAGACAAAACGTATTTTACGACTTTTTTTCTGAAATTACAGAGAATTTCTGTATTTTTTCTGCATTTTTTTAACAGTGTATGTTAAACCATGTTTTGGGAAAAGGTTGAACCATATTTTCAGAAAAGCAAGAACCATGTTTTGAGAAAATGTTGAACCACATTTTCAGAAAAGGAAGAACCATGTTTTGAGAAAATGTTGAACCACATTTTCAGAAAAGGAAGAACCATGTTTTGGGAAAAGATTGAACCATATTTTCAGAAAAGGAAGAACCAAGTTTGGGGAAAAAGTGTAACCATAATTTTGAACTACGTTGAATCATGTTTAGGGAAAAGGTAAAACCATAATTAGGAATTACATTGAACCATGTTTTGAAAAAAGGTGTAACCACAGTTTGGAACTATGTTGAACCTCTATTTGGAATTAGGATGAACCCTACAGTCCATAGCCAAATTATTATACCAAAGCAAAAAACAGATAAATGTATGGAAATTTATTAGAATGATCAATTAACTACAATGAGTTCAGAAACGAAATTTTGGTTATGTAATATGTATGTATCAGTTCATATTTTCAGTGAGTGTTCAAACAGAAATGCATACAAGTAGCCGATAAAAATTAGACAGTAACAAAATGTTTTGAAAACCCTATCATTAAATAAAAGAAACGATTTGAAACTTGTTGGTCTTGCTTATTATGCACCAGTTTTTACCTCAATTTTCGTAGAACTAGCACAAATATTTAGAAAGATTTTTTTTTTGACAAAAACAAAATTCAGTCTTTATTTCCCTCTTTCCAAGTTTAAAATGAAAGTTTTTTTTTTTTTTCTAAAAATTTGCCAATTTGCGAAACATCTCTTATTATGCAAGTAAATTTTTAAAGTAAAGGAAATGCAGGTGGATAAAAAAAATCACAGACTGACAAACGTTGATAAAAAAATATATCAATTTGAACATGGAAAAATGAAAAAAAAAAAAAAAAAAAGAACAGTTATATCTTTTTAAATATGTGCTAGTTCTATGAAAATTGAGGTAAAAATTGGCACATAATAAGCAAGACTAACTGTAGAAGTTCCAAATCTTTTCATTGATTTAATGACACAGCGTATTCAAAATATTTTATTTTTTTCTATCGGTTCCCTATATACATTTTTGTTCGAACTTTCACAGAAAAATATGAACTGATATGTACTTATTACATAGCCGAATTTCAGTATCTGTGCTCATCATAGTTAGTTAATCATTCTAATAAATATATAATGTATTTCTATCTGTGTTTTTGCTTTGGTCTAATAATTTGGCTAGGAACTGTATGATTCATCCGAATTCCAAATAGTGGTTAAACATATACTCAAAACATAATTCCATCTAGTAGTAATATATACAAAACATAGTTCAATTACTAACTGGTTTTTGACAACCAAATCAGGATTTTGCCTATAATTTAGACAAAATTATTTTTTTTTTTAAATAAAATAAACATTAACACACTTATTTTATTCACAGTAGAGTCAATTTCTTTTTCTTTATATTCGGCCACTTTATGCCCCCAATTCATTATATTATACTGTTTTTGCAAATTCCGTGGCGTTTCTTTTTTACTTCACTTTTTATGCAAATTATAATGTCCTAAGACAAGTATTGCACTAGAATAAATTTTGCATACATTAATATCTTGGGAGTACAAAAGCTATGTAAGCTCACATTTGTGCAATTAGTCTTAAGTCACTAAAATTAACAGGAAGCGTGATAAGAATCACATGTGTGTATTACATTGCTATTTATACAGCATAAAATTGAAATAATGTCAAAAAATTGATTAAACTGCTCTGGAAGAGCAATGGGGATACAATTTAGAAGCTTTACACTACGGTGGTGGCAATTAGTGATGTGGGGTGGAAAATTTTCTATGTTTTTCCGGAAAATTTTCCAACCAAAAAAACAATTTTTTTACTAAATCTTTTGCATGATATATTTAAGTTTTCTTTTATTAGTCACAGTAATGCTAGTATATACAGTGTGAAAAACAAAAGTTTCTGATTAAAGTTATCATTTAGAAAGTTACCAGATATATGCTTTGAGCAACTTACTCAAGAAAGAGGTTATTTATTGATAATACAAAAGATCTATGGTTGCTAATTAGAATTTTAAATATCCATTCAATAAGTTTGTAAGAACATAATTATAAAGCATTTGGCAACATAACAAAAAAAGAATATATTGATAAATTAATGCACTATTATGCTGCTGGGCATGTGTATCTATTTTTCAAAATATTCATTTGATAAATGATGATACGCCAATGTTTTTCAAACTCAGGCAGCAATTCTTACTTAGGTCACCTTATGGTCTCTGGTTCTAACAGTGACTCAGGAAGTTAGGGCATTGCCATAATCTTCGTTAAATATTGAATCAAAAAAAAAAGAAGCAAAACTTTAAAAAAAATTGCTTTAATTACAAAATTGGCATTGTTGACAATTTTAGAGAGAAAATCTTATATAAAAATATATTTATATTTTTTTTAATCACTTTTTAAAACTAATTTCTAATGTAGAAAATAATTTTTTTTTTTTTTTTTTTTTTTTTTTTTTTTTTTATGCAAGCAACAGGAAATACAATTAATTACCTAAATAAATAAACAGCAAGATTTTGATTAAAATTTAAGGAAATCAAATAGATAAAATTAATCGCATCATATCTTGTAACTGGAGGTTTAGTTGAAAGAACTCAAAATTTCTTTATTTGATTAAAATATCTGAAATTGAATTATACTTGAAAAATCTCATAGTGGGTGTTACATTTAAAGTTAAATAATAACAATAAAATTCTCAAACTTCCAGATTAATTTTTTTGAATATAGGATTACATTCATTATCCATTATCCAATACCACCAACTATTAAAAAATATAATTTTGTGTTCGCAAACTATGCTTAAAAATAGAACAAATCAAAAAGAGTAAAAATCAAAGGAATTTTGATGAAATGAACCCTTGCATGGTCTGAGCCATACCTTACTAATTGCCTTGTACAGTCGGCAGTAAAATTATTGATGAGGTAGCAATAATTTCTATTTAAAAGATGTGCATCTAATACTATTTTGTTAAGTAAATATTTATCGATTCATGATCTTAGTCTTATAATGTTTATAAAAATATAAGTTCATGATAAAAATTAGTGATCAAACTAAAGAAAAAATAAGAGGAAAAAAGAAAAAATATGGATGTGTGCATCAATGATTTTGCTGCCGACTGTATGATTTCTCTGCCACTAGCAGCCAAACCCCATATTATTCTAGACTCTAGACAGAAATCCGTTATGAAAATTACATCCCCCTCCCTTTTTTTTTTTTAAATTCTGTTTAGTTTCAGAATATTCACAATTGTTAAATTTGCTCCTGTTTTTCAAAAACAAACAAAACTTTTTTTTTTTTTTTTTGAAATTATAAAGTGCAAAAAAGAACTTTGATAATTTTTTTTTCCACTTTGTAACTTCAGTATGAATTAAATTTTGGGAAAAACAAAGACAAATTTAATTTTTCTAGATTTTTTTTTAATAAGGAAAACATAATTAAAAAAAAAATAATAATAAAAAAAAAATCATTAATTCCCATAAAAATTTTTCCCTATATAATAAAATGGGGTTCAGCTGTTGGCAGAGATATGTGAGGGTCTCTGACAGCTACAGAACGTTCACAGACACCTTTTTTTATATAGATTACTCAATCATCATACATGCAAAACAGTCATTAAAAATTATAATTTTCTAGCTTTATACATGTTTAATAAACCATTAAATCATAATTTCTCTGTTTTGTTTATTAATTTCTTATTGAATTGAATAATTATTCATACTTTTCTTTGAATGGCTTTGTTTACTTGTAGCTCTTAATGTATTTAGTTTTATTTCACAAAACCTTCGTAATTTAGAGATTGAAAATTTTCAGTTTCAAAATTTTCCGGAAAACCCACATCCCTAGTGGCAATATATGATCACTTTAATCTATTTCTTTCCAAGTCCATATTCTTTTAATTTATTCCCTTGCTATTTCTGTTTCTGAAACCAAACTTTAACCACAAGTATATTTCAGTTATAATAATTAAATAGGAAAATTTCCACAGTTAAAAATGTTGACAACAAAACAAGATTAATGCATAATTTAAGTGGCATAAAATTAGTTTTAAAAACCAGAATAGAACAAATCTTAATTTAAACTTGTGATTAGCAGCAACTCGGTTAAGCTAAACTGTTTTGTGATAAATATAATTACAGTCAAACCTCATTAATACATCGCTTTTGGGACTTCGGAAAAACTGTGTTAAACGGTTTGACTTGTTATGCGGAGGAATTTTGGGACTAAGAAAAAGGGGTGTCTTATATGCAGAGTGATGTATTAACGAGGTTTGACTGTGCAACTATAAATAGAGTTAACTCTTACAAATTAGCATGTATTAAAATTTAAACTAGATTCCACCATGTTAATTTAAATAGAACCATAATTAATTTTTTAAAGATCAATAACCAAATAAAAGTTCAATATCATAAACAGGGATCTTTTTGATATTCCCTGACTTTTGAAGGTCATTTACATGTATTTTCTCATGTGATGTTTTTGAATTCGAATTTTCTCTGTCTAGTTAAAATTTCATAATTTTTTTCACAGACTTTTCACCTGACTTTTATCTGATTTAACAAAATTCTTCAATTTTTCCTGTACTACAAAATTCCTCGACTTTTTCCTGATTTCCAGGTTTTTTATGATTGTTAGTCAACCTAATAAATATAACTTGGTTAAGATCCTTTTTCAGACTCAAATTGCTTTAGATTTTTAATTTAACCTGCTTGTGTGTAATCTCAAACCATTTATAATATATCAGTACTATATTCAAATTCTTTAGATACTTTACGTTGATCTTAGATAATTTACTTAAAATTTGACTAAATTGGACATTTTTCATAAATAAGACACTGTAAATTTTCAATACATGCAACATGCAAGCAGTATATACAAGACATTATTTTGCATATCAACCAAGGTTTGAAACTTAAATTCTATTCATAAATTCAAAACAGAAATTATAATATATTATTACTACTAAATATATAACTCAGAAATAAACACACATTCTTATAAAATTATATTTATTGAATATTATAAAACATTTTATTGATACATAATTTCACTAACCACTTGCCAAGAAAATTTTAATATTTAAATACAGAAAAGATGGTTTTAAAATTACTGATGGCCACGATAGTCTGGTTTGAGGAATTTCATATTGTGTAAAATTGATTGATATTTAAAAAAAATTAATGTAGAAAAATGAATTATGAAATGGTATGGTATATAATGCACATTTTGTACTATTAGCAGACTAAAATAAAACAGTTAATGAAACGTCTGCATTTAATAAGAAAATAAATTTATTTACACTTAAAATTATACTATAAGAGTGGCATTACATTAATTTACTATATTTCTGAAAACATACATAATAAAACCTTATGGCTTTTTCCCAATTGAAAGTTATAGGAAAGCAATATGCATTAAAATGCTGTCTTTTAATTGATTTAAATACTTAATTACTAATTACACTCTAAAAATTCAGCAATGAGCCTAAAACCCAAGAAAGACATTTAATACTATTCTCATAAAGTAGATTGTCTTTTTTTTTTTTTTTTTTTATAACAACAGTATTTACTCTACTAAAATTATTTCAATAAATGAGATTAACTATAATAAAAAAAATTGCAATTTCATGTCAATTCTGTTCCAAAGTTAAAACATCATAATGCTTTAAAATTTAATATATGTGCACATTTAAACATATATTAATTAAAATAAACAAAAATAAAAATAGTAATAGTTAAATTATTTAAAAATTTATCTTCTTAGAATAAAAGAATAAAAATGCAGAAAGTTTTTTTCACATTGAAAACAAAATTGCAGAATTTAATGAAAACTTGGAAAAAAGGTTAATAAATTTAAAAAAACAAAAAGGTGGATTTTGCCAAAAAGTGGAAAAATCTCGTCTTTGTATTCAGAAGACCTTAAAACTTGTAAATCAGGTGAAAACTTAACATAGAAAATTTTGACTGAATACAATATCTCCATTAACCTACAGTAGTCTGGCAATAAAAGTAAAAAAATAACAGATATGGGATAGGTCAAAAGTTCAGCATAAAAGATCACAAATCATTATATAAGTTGTAATGAAAATAAGCAGCTTCAAAACGCCAATACTTATTCCTCTGAATTTAGTAACAAGTACTTTGGTATAATTACAAGGAAACCATTATATCGATATAATGAAAGAGGATATATGTCAACAAAATTTTCAAGGTGCAAAATTTTATAGTTTTTGGAACTTTCCAATTTAAAACCTCCAATATGGAAGAATGTATTACTTACATATGTGTGACAAAGAAATTTTGTAACTGTACCCTTTCTTAAGATTGCAATAATTTTTTCAAACACTGGCTCATCATTTTTGAAACCAGAAACAAGGCACATTCCTGTCTTATATGTGATACCATTTAAATCTAGTTTTGATAATGAATAAAAATCTTCATAACCAATAAGTTTCTGTGTGACTTCAGTAGAATATCTGCTCATATCAATAGTTTTCATATTAGTAACACAATCAAATTTTCCAACTGATCTTAAAGATTCAAAATTATAATAACATTGCAATTGCTGGTGCCTTTTGGCTTATGAGTATGGTAAATTTATATTATTTTTTGTAGACTGGGCTACACGTTTAAAATACAAATGCTTCGCTTCAAAGCGCATCGACCACACAGAAATTAAAGGGCCAAATTCTAGAATTAGTTGAGGGTAATGCACAAGAAAGTGAAATTTAGGGGTAAGTTTAACATTTGGAAAGAGAGTTTTAAACAGATTATGGTGATCTTGAATTATATCCGACAAATAAGACACATGCAATAAATTTATTCTTGGTGATAGTACAATATCTACAATTTCTTTGAGCAACAATAGGAGATGCCAAATTGGTTCAGATTGAGGTACACTTTGGCCAACAAATATTGGTAAGAACCTTAGAAAGCACCACATCCGTGAGGCAGTCATTTTAATACCTCAATTAAAATTTGAAAGTTCTGATGGTTTATTAGCAGCATCGTGAAATCCATATTTTGAGTATCTAATTTTAGAATTCAAATAGTCGAGAGAGAAATATTTTTTTAGTATTAAATAATTTATAATTTTTCCTAATTCAAACGGAACAATTCCTTCCAGCAAGTCATGCATCGCATCTGGTGGCAACATGCTGCTAGAATGAAAATATTTCAAAGAGTTAAATGGGGAGTTCGATCTCAAACCATAAACAGAAATGTACTTATCATCGATTTCTACTAAAGATAAATGCTGATTGCACAAATCTTTCGTACGCCTAACAAATCTGGAAGCTGTAAATTGAGTTTGCATATCATCTTTGGAAGCTAAACAAAAACGACAACAAGGTGCATTACTTGAAAAACTGGTGATATAACCACCTATTTGATGTGCACCTAAATTATCACCTATAATACAAGCCAAACCACCGTTTACTTTACAAGGGATACCAGAAATTGATATTCCATCAGATTCTAATAATTTTAAATCTTTTATAAATGGATCTAGAACAGTTTCGAAGCCAAAATGTTTCAAATCTGAGGATTTACACATCAGAACTAGCTGCATATCCTTAACGTTAGAACGATACTTAAGTGATAGGTTACCAAGGGTAAAGTAAAAGGCACCCAATTTATGCTTTCCTTGATTACCCCTCAATGGATTAAAAGCCATAAATTCATCAAAGTATAAAATAATTTGTATGTTTGGAAAAGGCTGGAATAGAGGATTATTTTTAAATGTAGTCCCATCATAGATATCTGACAAAACAGTTTCATCTTTATTTATTGGTTTGGATACTATGAAATCTAAAATTTCATCATTTTGACATAGAACTTGTATATTTTTTAGGATAGGAATATACTGATAGCTTGATGTTTTTGTGCCTGATCTTAATGTGTACTCAACAGACTCAACTAAATTCAGATTGTCTCGTAAATATTTTTTTAATAAATGTTCTGATTTCATGATGTTAAGTCTACTGTTTAATTCGCATAAAGTATTAGTATTTAAAACTAAATTTAAGGTGTTATCATCTGCATTATTTTCTCTCAGATTTTGAATAATTGCTTCCTTTGTTAAAGAAATTGTATCACTTTGAAGTTCATTCATACCATTTATAATTTCACAAATGGATGAATGAGACAATAAAAATTTTTCTTGCACTTTCAATATAAACAGCGATACATTTCTGTTATACTTTGATAGCTGAAGAGAATTTTCAGAAAATACTTTGGAACCCGCAAAATTTTGATTTGAGCAATTATCATGGCGTATTTCATTAAATGGTCCTTGTAATGTATTTATCAGATTGATTTCTGCTAAACAGTCATGTTTAAAGTCATTATGTGAAAAGCATGGATGATGTCTCATCAAATGTGATTTAAAAGAAAGGAAGTTTACATAAGTTTGTTTACAATTTTTTATAGGACAAGAAATATCACTATGTTGTTTGAAGTGTGAAATATATTTTGATTTTAGGTATGTATTGTACCCACAAACCTTGCACATTAATTTCACATCTGAACTTTTATCTTGAAATTCTTGATGTTGCCGCAAATGTTTATTAAATGAGAAAAATGTAGTTAATGTTTTAGGGCAATTATTTAAACCACAAACAAAATTATAATTAGGATCATGCCGATGAAAATTTCTTATATGCGACAAATATAAATAAATATATGAAAAATTTGTACCACACACTGAACATATAAACATGAAATAATTATTTAAAAAAAAGGGGAGGATGAAGGGATATGACAGACTATAGTACAAAAATTAAACAATAGAAAACATGAATTTATAAGCAAATAAAATAAAATAATATTAAGATATCTACAAATTTTCTGACACTATTTTGCTGTGCAGATAAATAACTTTGGGTGGAAAAGTTCCTGCATTTATCTTTAGAAAGTACTTTTGTAAAAATTTAAATGTTGCTGATAATTGTTTGGGATAGCTGAAGTTCAAAGTGTAATAATATGAACATGTTAGGGCAACAGCTGTTATTAGGTCTTTTGTTTCACCAATTATTTCATTCTCTGCTACTATGAAAAATTTATCAGAAGAGACACATCCTAACGAAAATATTTTAGGAGCAACAGACTGGAGCTCAGCATCAGGTGAAACCTAAGAAAATAAAACAGTTTTTATAAATATTGTAAACCATACTTTTCTATAATATAAGAAGACACAAAAATGGACCACTAGTAAAAATCTGTGGCTCGACTACTGACCGGCGATATATATAGACATGCAAAACAAAATACTTATTAAACCAGATTTTTAGATAAACAAGACATGCATTTTTGTTAATTTGAGTTTTTTTTAAACGACCAACTTACTATTTCTACAAAACTTTGTACTGGCTCCTTCAATAAGGCTGGCAAAACATACAGGCCTAAAGCCATTTCAATATTTTCATTATATTCAGAGTGTAACAAAATCAACTCTATGTCAAGTTTCAATTCCTTGAGTGAATCAGATTTTTTCTCTTTAAAAAACTTCAGCAGTTTTCGTGCACTTTTTTCAACTTCTCTAAAAAATGTAGCTTGGATATTTAAAGAAGTTAATCTTTCAAACTCATCAAACTGATCTTCTGTTTGAAAAAATACAGGGTATTGGTCTTTTAAATCCTTAACACTAATCTTATCATTTATTAAACAACGCCGAAATGAATACGTAATTCCCATCAAGTATTTTAATTTACTTTTATTTTGAAATGACTGGCTTTTCTTACTTTCTTCTGACATTACTTTTTTGTGTATTCTTTGAGAGGATTCATCTTCTCCTTGAATGTGTTCAGGTGCCCAGTTGACTTCACCCTTAGTAGGATTTAGTTTTATCTGTTTTGGCATATTCGAGTTGGATGATTTTCTCTTTTGCCTATTTAATTCTATTTCTACAGAAGCATCACTTAGGCGTATCTTTTTCAATCTATTCAACAACTTTATCTCCCAACCACCAATTCCAAAACCTATATCATTTTTTAGATATGGATATTTTTGTATGAGAGCTTCGCAAATTTGTACCCGTTCAGCTTTATTGGGATAGCTCTTAAATTGATATGCATAACTTGCTAAATGCCCTACTAATTCCGATGATTTTAGCCAATCTAAATTTTCTTGCTTTTCCAATGATTCCAATAAAGGTCTTGAAAAATTTTTCACAGGTAATTGAATTGAAGATGGCCATTGCGACTTTGTAAACAATGACAGTTTAATCTCTAGCTCCTCTATTAATAAGCCTGGGCTTTCCTTTGGACTATCCGAAGTTAAATTTTCACATGCAATTACTAAGCTTTCTTTATCTACAATCTTTATCTTGCTTTTATCTTCTATTGTACTTGAGTCTTCAAAATCAATATATTCATTGAAATCCGCATCATAAATTTGCAGGGTATAAGAATTGGGCTTTAATCCATAAGTTGTTTCAATGATGTGCAATAGCTCACTTGCATCTTTAATTATTTTAACTTTTGATGACAACTTGTATTGTAATAAAATTTTCATCTAAAAAAAAAAAAAAAAAAAAAACATCTAAATTATTTTAAAAGGTTAAGATGCTTTAAAAAACAAATTCAGCTAATTTACAGGAATTATTTACAAACAGAAAGTTTGTATGCAAAATAGAAAGCAGATTTGTTATGTGATTTGCAGCAAAATTGCAAACTTTCACCAATGTGTGCACTAAGTATAATTTTTTTAAATTAAAATTTAATCAACATTATTTAAATATTAAGTATGAAAAGTGTAATTAAAACTTTACCACCCGTAATACCATGAATGCAAAAAAAGCATTTAACTTTTCAACAGATTGCTTTTTTTATTTTCAGTTTCCTCTCGTCTCTTGTTACTTTCTCTTTTTAAATTTCTTCTTTTAATCTTTTGTTCTTCATTACACACCTTCTATGATTTATCTTAAAAATAATAAATGGAAAGGTTTGTCTGTCTGCCTGTTCTTTTATATGTTCAGCCCCTATTGAACGCAGAAGTACAAGAATTGACATACGGATGCTCTGGAGCCTTTCCAATGTTTTCCTCGAAACAGAATTTAAAAATCTTAATTAGTTTCAGAGATATTAATTAAAATGTTGACCCATGTCGATCAAGAATGACCAAAAATCCTTATTGCTTAAAAAGAGGCATTCTATCAGCATTCAGCAGACGATTTTAACGGCTGTCTCTAACAGAAACAAAACATGTGAAAATCATTAATGTCACATGATCTTTAACTGGAATTAAAAATTGCAAATTTCAAAGTGCTTCAAATTTTCTTTTTCGTACACAACACTTAATATATAACCTATTCAGCACAAAACCAACCTGCAGTTAAAATTTCATCAATTTTCATTAATAAACAAAGCAGTTACATTTTAATTGCAAATTAAATTTTATTCTAACACATAATCTATCTTTCAATAGAATAGACGATAGGAGTTTCCATAGCAACAAAATACATTTGAAGGAACTAAAAGATACTTTTTTATTTTCTTTTTACTTCCATTACTCAACTACTGTGGTATATATAGGTTTTGGGGAAATAAAAAATATTTATTTTTCTTTTTACTTCCATTAATAAAACTACCGTAGATAATGGAATTAGAGATTTCATGTGATTTACATGTTTTAGAATGTCCTGATTAGGTTTTCTTTTGTATCTCCTCAGCTACTAATTAAAATAATTTCATAAGTAACACATTATTTGAAAGCTTTGTTGATTTGGAATTGAACAGTAGATTACAGAAATTTCTGAAAGTTTTCACCAGATTTACACGTTTTGCGGTCTCCTGAATTAGTTTTCTTTTGTATCTCAGCTACTAATTAAAATAATTTCATAAGTAATACATCATTAGAAAAATTTTTCTTGCACTTTCAATATAAACAGCGATACATTTCTGTTATACTTTGATAGCTGAAGAGAATTTTCAGAAAATACTTTGGAACCCGCAAAATTTTGATTTGAGCAATTATCATGGCGTATTTCATTAAATGGTCCTTGTAATGTATTTATCAGATTGATTTCTGCTAAACAGTCATGTTTAAAGTCATTATGTGAAAAGCATGGATGATGTCTCATCAAATGTGATTTAAAAGAAAGGAAGTTTTTTGATTTGGAATCGAACAGTGGAATACAGAAATTTGTACCGCCAGATGGCGCTGTAATATTTTAAAATTTCAATTTCTAATTATGATTAAATTAGTTTTAATACATCATTCGAAAGATATTTTAAAGTTCTTTTAAATTATCGAAAGTTTTCACAAGATTTACACGTTTTGAGGTGTCCTGAATCAGTTTTTTTTTTTTTTTAATTCTCAGTTATTAATTAAAAAAGTTCATAAGTACTACATCATTTGAAAGCTTATTTTAGTTGATACACATTTTAAAGTACTTTTACATTATCGAAAATGGAATTCGAGATTTCATCCGATTTACACGTTTTGAGGTGTCCTGATTAGGTTTTCTTTTGCATCTCATCTACTAATTAAAATAATTTCATGAGTAATACATCATTTGAAAGCTTTGTTGATTTGGAATGGAACAGTAGATTACAGAAATTTCTACCGCCAGATGGTGCTGTAATATTTTTAAATTTCAATATTTCATATTCTAATTATGATTAAATTATTTCTAATACATCATTCGAAAGATATTTTAAAGTTCTTTTACATTATTGAAAGTGGATTTCGAGATTTCACCTGATTTACAATTTAAAGTGTCCTGATCAGGTTTTCTTTTGCATCTCAGCTAATTGAGTAAGACCGTTCAAAATTGGTATATGCAAGTTAATTAGGAGGGGCTGGAACGGTGGGGAAGGAATAGGCGCGCAGCGCACATGGGTTTGGGACCCGATGCAAGTTTTTACCCGTTGATAAAATATTTTTTAAAATTTTATTTTCTTAATAATAAAAGTTTGAGTTGAGAAGGAATATGCGTGTACAGCGCACATATATCCTCAAACGTGTGTGCGCAGCGTGCATGGGTCTGCACTGCCGAAGGCAGTGGCGTCCCGGTGTGAGTTTTTACCCGATGCTAAATGATACATTTTTTAATTCCTTTTCTTAAGAATGAAAGTTTATGAGTGAAGTACATGGAATTTTGAGAACTCATAAGGATGGTGAAGGAATATGTGTGCGCAGCGCACGGGTCTACGCTGCCGAAGGCAGTGGGGACCCGGTGCGACATTTTTCCCGATCAGAATTTTTTTTTCACTTTTTTTATCACATGATAAGAATTAATGCAATATTGAGAATTCATTAATTATTGTGATTCATTTAAAAATAGTGACCAGCGAAGCGGGCGTAGCCCGCTAGTATGTAATATAGGGGGGGGGCACATTTGAACACTTTTCAGTAAAGTATAATTTTCTATAGGATACATTAATTTTAAGAAATGATATTTTGTACAATAACAAAAAACATTTATTTAAGCTATGAAAAACATAAAATACAAACAACTAGCTGCTGCAAGCCCAGCATAGTCACTTTTTTAAAATAAAATAAGCAACACTGATATGCTGAAGCTGGTTATTGTGTGTACCCAAATCAATGTCCCATTTTCCATAATTCTTCATTAACTAAAATGAGGACAACTTCTTTAGCAAATGGCTTATTGTGTGCACCACTGTGTGCACAATCTGTTATACGATCTGCATTTACCACCAACTTGTAATTGATTTCTTCAATGTTATTTTATAGTTAAACATTTAAAAATGATTTTTGGCACTATTTAAGGCAAATCGCTATATAACTCTTGAGTCAGAGTATTCTTTTTTTTTTTTTTTTTTTTTTTTAATTATAATTCGTTTTTTAAAAAATCAGCAAATGCTCAAAAAGAATTGTTATTTAAATAAAATATTACACAAAAAAGGATTACATAATATTACACTATAGATAGACTAATGCAGATATTTTGTATGGATAGAGGTCACTGAAAAATAAAAATAAACGGCTTCTGTCAATATCAAAAAACATGTATTTCAAAAGCATTTGACTTAACATTTTTGAAAACTGCCATAAAGGGAATTTAAAAATTTATTTATTTTGTTTTTCCTCAGACATTTAAAATTAAGGGAGTCAATGGACTACTTTTAAAATGTATGTGTTTTGAAAATGGCAAGAGCTGTGAGGGAACTTTGAAAAAAAAAAAATCTGATATTTAATATGGATAAACTTTTTTTTTTTTTTTTTTTTTTTTTTTTTTTTTTGGGGGGGGGGGGGGACAGATGCATTATCGGACAATACACAATTTTGTCGCCAAATTGTAGCGATTAAGCACCAATGATGTTTTATAGTTAAACTTTAAAAAATTACTTTTGGCACAATTTCAGAAAAATCACCAAATCACTCTGTGTGTTACAATAAAGCTATATTTACATAATAAATTGCTAGCCTAGGTTATAAGCAGATTTAATTAAAAATTTTTATAATGATAAGAAAAACATAATTATAATTACCAATATGCCACCAAAAATTAAGAACATAAGGCAACATGTGGTAAAAAGCGTATGACTCATATGTGATTTAATGCTGTCAACATTACTTTTGAAAAATAGAGCTATTACATAATCAGAGCGCGAAATTTCCGCTCGCCAGCGGCGAGTGGAATTTTTACCGTGGCGAGTAAAAATTTTGTCTACTTATAGATAGAATTCTTACACGATACTGTAACAGAAAACATTCTTTTTATAGATTTAAATATGGCAAAATCTTCGTATCTTATAACCTCATATTTAAGATCTCCTTTTCAGATTCTCAGAGAGCCGAGTCTGTGTATGCGCAGCCCGAGATTGCGCCAGCCTGGGAAAGGAAAAATACATAGTGCATACATAAAAGTTTTGATCTCTTCGGTCGTTTCGTTTCTCCCTCTGTTATTTCTCAAAGCAGAGTGAGAATAGATGAGCAGAGAGCCTCTTTGCCCGTCGCCCACTATCCCGGAGAAGAGATATGCGAAAGTTTGCCTATGCGATATTGTCATGAGCCTGAGCCCTTTTAAAGATAATACCTATGAATTTTTGTTGAATAATGATCAAAAAACAGTTCATATTTTCCAACTTTTTACTAAACGCCAATGATTTGCGCTTGTAATGATTTATAAGCAAAGATTTTATCGAAAAAGTTATTCCGAAATGGCTATTTAAAATGACATCAATGCACAAGTTATAGACATCAGCATTCCGTCTGATTACACAAACAAAATGGACGAAAAAGACATTTCAGATGTAAAAAGTTATATAAATAAATAGGTAAATAAAGTAGCTTAATCTTTCAGATAAAAAAGAATATCACAGAATATTGTTTGACAAAGAGTTTTTTTTTCTTCTTCCTTTTTTTATTTAATGACTCTTTGCATTTATGTTATTAGATATTTTAATAATTTTCAAATCTCAAATACAATACATTATAATGATTTTTAGAGATGATTATGAGACATGATGATATACAATACACTTTTAATATATATAATTTTAGGCATATTAAGCCTTCCAAATAGTTAAAAAAAAAAAAAAAAAATGCATAAAAAAGGGGAAAAAAAAGACAACCCTATTTTGTGGCGAGAAAAACTTTTGTTTTGGCGAGTGTAATCTGAATTGAAATTTCGGGCCCTGCATAATCAATTAAAAAAAAATATTGTCGCTGTTCAAAACTGCTTCCAGTTCAAATGTGCCTCTTTCCAAATCTGAAATTCATATAATCTTTTGTTTTTGTAATATCAGTGCACTTTAAATGGTATACTATACTGATGTATTCTTTGATCATAATTGTAAGTTTTTCATTTAAAAGCATTTTCATGCGAGAATAAGTAGCAGAATAACCCATCATATAATCAGCCACAAATAAACAAATTATATCTAAAATAGAATAAGAGAAGACGGGATGCAATGAAACAAAATTTACTTATTTTTCCTGTACACAATTTTGCATGAACAAAAACACAATTAATGCACACTTTAAGTCCTGAATTTTCCTCATCTGAATAAATTAGTTTTTAAACAATACCTTTATACTTGAAAAATAACAATAAGTAAACATCTAACAGTGTTTCATTGTACTCCGCATGCTTGATACACAGGACAATATTATAATATTTTAATCAATATTTATCTTCAATAATAATATTAGTAGAAATAAAATAAAAATAAACCTTTTGTTAATTAATAATAAGTACTATTAATTTTTATGTGAAATCTACAGAAATATTATGAGTATTATTCATATAGAGATAATATTGAGTAGAATTAGCCATAAAAATTTGATCGTGCTGGTTTTCTCTGCTAGTTCTACTTAATTAGATTTTTTTTTTTTTTTTTTTTTTAGTTTTAGACTAATTTATTTAAATCAGTCACGGATTGAGAGAGAACTGAAAAATTCTCAAAACTACTTATGAGTTACTGTATATTGTGGGGTGCAACAGAAATGAATTATTGAATCCAACTATTACTTTGATAATTTTCATTTTCAATGATTACCTAATCAAATTATACAGAAACATGTTTGACAGTATGAATTTTTAGAGTTCTTTTTAATCATTAAAAAAAAAAAAAAAAAAAAAAAAAATTGCATACTATTTTGTATTTAAATATTTCATATTTAAGTAATAATGTTATTTTTATGTTTTGTTTATGATAGTTAGCTTTTGAGAGAAGCCAGTAATTCTGAATTTTAAATAATTTATTATTCATAAGTAACATAACAACAGAGGTTTAACTGCTTTCTATAGATGTGCCAAATATTTTGTATCTATTCGCAAAACTCAGTCTGTTTAGCAACTAAGCAAAATATTTAGTTTGAATGAATACCTATAAACTTAGATAATCAGTTCAGATGTATATTTAGTTTAGCCTAATATTTAGGAATAAAATTTTACTAAATATCAATGCTTCATCCAATAGCTAAATACAAAGCATAATAATTCTTTGGATAATTCCTTTTATTTTACTTGTTTCAAAGGGACAAATTACTTTTTAATTTTGTATTCATCATGTAAAGAGGTTTAGATATTTTATGCTTTTAACAGTAATGAAACAAAAATTAAATTTCATTTATAGCATAAAAATCAAATTTCAACATTTAGCTACTATTCCTATTTATATTTTTAAATGAATTCCAAGTTTACCTGCAGATTGCAATAATAGAGGTTTTTGACGGTTTAAACCAGTATTATACCCTTGTCATGTCAAAAACTACTTTTTGACGTTAAAAAACCAACCCAGTTTTCTGCTGATTGTAAATAAATATTTAAACAATACAATATTATTCTTATTCATGTAACTTTCATACTTCATAAATATATGAAGTGTTTTTCATACTTCATATATATATGAAGTGTGAAAAAAAACTATCATATTTTCAAAATTATATCTACAGCCCACGATTACATTAAGGTGACCAACTACATTCGGAGCAAAATTTTTGAAATAATGCAAGTTTTGCCCATTTATTATTATTTGTTGTTTAAATTGTTAAGTATAAGCATAAACAAAGCAAAATTTTATCCATACATATGGTATCTTTTGAAAAATTTACAAATTTCAGGTAAAATTTAGCGAAATTTCACTTAAACGATCAGGGTTGTAGTGATTTAAATCAATTGATTTTTTTGAAAAAAAATCACTGATTTAAATCACTTTTTTTAAATACCATAGTTATTGGCTTTAATGAAATGAAGTTGTTTATCTAACTTTAAAAAATGAGATTTTTAATTATTTCTTATGTAAATTTAAAAAAAAAAGTTTGTAAAATATAACAAAATATTTCATTAGACGAACTAATATTTCTCATTTCTTAACTTTAGATTCATCTCTACTAAGCAACATTAATAAACACAAAAATAAATTATACATTAACTTTTTTGTAATCATTTTTATACATATTATTATATATTTTAATAATTCATTATATTTTAATTATTTATACAAGCACTGGTATATGAATTGTAAATATTTAATTAGTATACAATTCATTAATTGATATTATACATATATTCCAGTTCGCCTTTGCCCACCTTGTTGGTGATATTTCAAAACAAAAATATTTCCTTGTTTATTTAGCTCTCATACCAGTTTATGTCATTTAACAATGTCTCATATGATATTTTAAAAATAATAGCATATTTTACAATGTAGTGTTTAAAAAGCCCTGAAGGCTCCAAAAAGTTTTAAAAACATCACAACCTTTTAATTTAACAACATACAACCAGTTAACTATAATTCGAGGCTGCTCTCACGGCTTGTTTAATGAATTGTACCCTCTAAGTACAGGGGTCTGTCCAGACTTTTCACACAGGGTCCTGTTTTTGTGAAATTGTGAAAATTTCTTCACGTAATTTCGTAAATCTAAATTTAGTGTGAAAATAATGTTCTTCACAAACTTTTGGCTAGGGTTTTCTTTTTGTGAAATTGTGAAAAATGTAATTTTGCAAAATAAAATTACAATTAAGATTTAATTTTTGACAATGACAGTTCAGTTTTATAGAACTAAACTCACACATATGCAAAGAAGTCCTTTATAAATTAGAAATTGACTATCAGCTTTTCGGGAGAAATACAACAAAAACGTTCGATTATTCAGGCCGTCTGTGTTCGTTCCACTGAAGATTAATTTTGATAATGAGAGATTTATCAAAGGTCTAAGGAGAAAAATTTTGTGAAGGGATCTTTTTTTTTAGGCTAAAAATTTTTGTGAGTGGTCCTGTTTTATGATAAAAATTTTGTGAAGGGTCCCTTTTTAAGATATAAAATTTTGTGAAAGGTCCTTTAATGGACCCAAATTTGCCTCTGAACAGACCCCTCAAATATAAAAAAAGAATAAATGAAAGTATTAAGACGGTAATGAAATTGTGAATTCTGTTAATGGGTAAAGTGTGAAAACATTTTCTTGATTCAAATGATATTTGAATAAATTTTTTAGGATATAATATTTTTTTTTCTCTTTAATTCCCTATTCTTTTTATTTTGATTAGAAACTATGAGTAAAAATTTCTTTTTCTTAATCCATTGCTTCAGTTTATGTCATTTTTCCTATTGAATTATCCTTTTCCAAAGTTATTTTACATGTTCAATACTGTGGGTAAAATTTTACTTTATTTCAATACATTATTGTAGCTACAAGTCAAAGTTACAAGTTGAGTGGCTCATACTACTGCATTTATGACTGCCATAAAATTACACTTATTACGAAGATACCATGTTGAATAAAAATATTGGTAATAAATGCCTACATGGATTTTTTCTATGGGAATAGAATACTATTTATATTTTTATAATTTAAGTAAAGTAATTGATAGTGTGTATATTGTGCATATATATAATATATATATATACACATAATAAAATACAAATGTTGTACAATAATGTATGATTACATAATAAAAATCATAAAAATCAAATAAATCTTGATTTAAATAAAAAAAATCTGATTTAAATAAAAAAAATCGATTTTTTTGAAAAAATAAAAAAAATCAACAACCCTGCGATTAACACTCTACAAGAAAAAATATTACAGCAATCTTAATTATTCTTTGTCATTACTTATAAATGATATTGGACTTCAAACTGAACAAAAATCAATGTGAAATTTTAAGGTATAAAAAACTTACAAGGCAAAATAGTCACTAATGTGTGATTTTTTCACATTTTAATGCTCGATTTCATCTTTAATCACCTGTAAATAAAAAAATATTTTACTTACTATTAACACTGACGTTCATCCCGTTCTTCATACTATCCCAAACATTTCCTAAAAATTTCTAAACAATATATTTGAAACTTAAGTATCACATAAACGGTAAACTGATTTCGTGAAAAACTAAGTTTTTAGAAAATCACAATTCAAGTTTTTCTTTTATCGAAAAACAAACTTTCATTATGCTTACAAGTCTAAAACGCCCCAGGATAGTAAGTTAGTCCTTCCTTTTCTTCAATCTGCAAACATTTTTTGTTTTGGCGTGCAGATAATTTTTTTCTCTGTGTTTTCGCTTGGGGCAAAGATTTTCTTTTTGAGTCGTGAATTAGATCAAAATCATTGGATTCCAAACCGCATAACATATATGAACCAGCATTTAAATATACTTATAAGTTACTTAAAACTGAAAGTACACCTTTAGCACCATCATTAAAATGTAGTACCGCCATATATGTACCAAGCTGCAGTGTTTTCAGTTCAACGAAATGAAGTTTTGGTATGAAAGTCCATACAACACCGTTAAAACTCTCATTGGCATTCTGCGTTTTTTCATGAAGACATTTCTGTAGCAACTTTTGATCACATAATTTCATGTAAATAGGTTTTACAACCTTCATTACACTTTCTGGAATTCCAGGGGATTTGTCATTATATCTTGTATTTAGTGCTTCAGCTTGTTTGACTTTGCACCAACTGTCAGATCCTTCGGAGCACTGGCCTTGCATTGGCTTTTTCTTGTTTGAACAACAGTGGTAAAACGAAGCAATTACTGCTTGTTGCATTTTTTTTTCAGGTCACCAATGTTACTGCGAATGGAAATTTCATAATAATTTAGGAGTTTGTCGATAAATCGATCTGTGAGTTTTCCTTTTCCTCCAAGTCCTTTCTTGATTTTTTTAATTTTAGAAGATGAGTGCCCACTCTTTTCTGTATGTGACATATATGCACTCCAGTTTATCAACAGAATCAGCACCATACGTGTCTTTTACTGCATTGTAGGCCTTAGAATCACAATCTCCGTAATATTCAGTATATAGCGTAGTTTTCTCGATTCCTTTGACCACTCAAAAATACGATAAGCATCGACAGTTTCCATATTCGAAGCTGAACCTGTATGATTATGACACGTGTGATTATATGGAATTTCAGATGTGGTTGCCCATATTCTGCAGAATTGAGGCATAGCTTCTATATCTAAAACCTTGCGATTATCAATTGAGATAGCAGTAACACAATCATTCAGCGAAGAATATCCACATTTCTGCCATGATCCATCAACCGAAACATTGCAATCCACTATCTTTATCTGAGCGTTTGAGAATCTTTAATTCTTTTGCAGTATTATTCATACCTACTATCTTTAGATGCTTTATATGCAGCCTGATAAAGTTTTAGTTCAATTTGTCTCAAAGAATTTTTAGAAAGAAAGGGCATATCTAGCATTGAGAATAGTTTTTTTCCTGCTGTAAAGTCTTTTCCTATAAGTCTTAAAGCATAAACAGTAATAATATTGATATTATTAGACTTGTTAGGTTTTTTTTTTTTTTGAAGATGAAAATCCTTTCGAAAAACTACAGTTGTTGCATTTTATTACGAAATTAGAGCACATACCAAATATCGAATCTTCAATCAATGTTAGTTCATTTTTCAAAAAACCTGGACAACACAATATTGCAAATACAGATATTAAAATTTCTATATCCATCACTCGATTTCCACAAAGGTCAATAAAATTTGAGTTTTTAGCCAAAACACGATCTTTTTTGTCTTCAAGTTTCGAGGAACTTGCAGTTTTAACATTACTGAAATCATCAGAAGCGATGTTCTTTCTTTTCGCAATATTATGCTGATTTCCGGCAAATTTTCGCTTTTTTGAGCGATATGTTTTGCATTTACCCATTCTTTAAGGGCTTTTTCAAACAATGTAAAGTGATTTTTAATCAAAAAAAACTTTTTTCTATACGAAATATCTAAAAGAAAACTGAACAAAATAGCGTCAACGCGATGTAAACAAACTTCAAGATCAAGACTCAAAAGTTGAATTGTTGCTAGTTTTGAGACGATAAATTAATAAGAAAGAGCCATGGAGTTTTTAAAAATAGTGTAAAAATATCACTTAAACTTCTAATAAAAATTTAATAAACTTTAAAGTCGTTAATAAGCGGAAAAAGTTCATTTTTAGGATAACTTCCGGTTTACAAGTCTAGCTTTCGGTTTCAATTTTGGCAGACGCGATGTTTTAAATTGGCTATAAATTGTTTTCTAATTGACGTAGAGACAAAAGGAAAACTGTTTTAGAAAGAAAAAAGTCCAAATTTTATAAAACACACACACACACACACACAAAAAAAAAAAAAAAAAAAAAAAAATCCCTATTTTGACGAAACTGATCCTTATATCATATATCTAATAAGACTACACAAGTGTGTACGTTAAAATTTGAATTTAATGTTTGATACGCAGAACTTCTATAGTGAGAAATACATGAAAAAAGATAGTGACTGCTGTTATCGCGCCCAGTACAGAACAGTACATTTTTGTTGAGTGGAAAGTGGGATGAATAAAAAAAAAAAAAAAAAAAAAAAAAGAGAGAATTTTATATTTTTTTCAGATGAACATTATAAATTCGTGTAAGGAAAGTAATGTTAACAGAAATATAATAAAAATTATACTACATACCTGAAATATCTTTCTGAAACTTACACAAAAACAAAAGCTGATCGTACGACAAACAAGAACAAGTCGTCTCGTCACGTCATAAGTCACGTGAGCAGCGGAGCAGGCTTCTGAGCGAGCATGCGCAAAGCGGTGTTCTGGACTAAAAGTATTCCCATGCGTTGGTTAAACTTTGAACCATGTTGAAAGATGAACCATGATCACATTTTTCGAGAAAGCAAGTGTTCCATTGTTTGGAATTTTCTCTTAGCTAGACCCATTCGCTGGTTCAACGTTGAACGGAAATTTTTAAGAGTGTAGGGCAGTTCCTTGTTTGTAAACAAACATCTCAACTTCTATGAGTGGTTGGCAAAAAGGCTTGGGAAAAGCATAGCGATGGCGATTACTTGATTACTACCAACGGAAAATCAATGGTGGGTGGGGCGCGGGAAAGTCGAGCGCGCTTTTTTGCCAACCACATGACGTCACGAGGAAATGCTCGTGAGATGTTATTATTTTCATATTTTAATTAATTGTAAGAAAACTAATCGAACTTCGAAGTATTGTGTTGTCACCGTGTTCTGAGCAATCCTGAAAGTTTCAAATTTCTAGCTAGTCGGGAAGTTAGTTAAAAATTGATTGCAAAATTTGTACAAGATATAGGGAAAGTGTGAACTAGTAATAGGAATTGAATAGACTAAAAATGCATTGACATTACGGAACAGCTTTAGTATAGGACCACTTAACGAAATTTGAAAACTGGCACCTAAGTTGATCGGGCGATTTTTGCAAAGTTTTTTTTTTTTTATTCAATTGCAATAGCCATTTTAATTCATCACCAAACTGGCAAAAGATAATAAAAGTCGCCAAGGGGATTCTTTAATAAAATTGTGCCTACTTTAGTTAGTGGATGTAAAATCAAGGGGAAAACCTATAAGACAATTCGATTAATTTAAATGAATATTTTAAAAATAAATAAATTAAATAAAATTTTAAAGCTATTATGACATTAGTTTTATCAGATATTTTTGTTAAACAGGTATAAATTTAAATTTAATGTTCATGTGTAAGGAAGTTTTTTTTTTTTTTTTTTAAGTTTGAAGTGAAAATGGGGTTTTTATTTAATATCTTGCAAACTAATTATCCTATTGATTTAAAAGTTACAGCGCTAGATAGATTTTTGTCTAGCTAATAAATGTACCAATTTTTGTAGAGATCAGTGAACTGTTTACTTTGTATAACGAAATAAAATCTAATATAACACATCCTGCAATTTATCAAAATAAATCACCGTCCAGAAATTTTTTTGGAGTGGTTTTACCTAACACCATTCTAGAAGCTTTTTGCTTAATAGTTTGATTTATTAATAAAGATCTGTCTTCCAGAAGGCTTAAAAATGAAATTCTTATACCTACTCAGTATTCACCGACACCGAGCACATACTGAGTTCTTGGTGCAGCACATGTAAAAGTATAAAATTTTAAAGGATTGTCTTTTGAAGTGTGTTAATTTTTACGTACATGAAAAACTTTGTAATGAAACACAAATTATGAAATAAAAAATGCTCCAACTGTTTTAGATAAAAATAATAGTACAACATATCATCACGCAAAAAAGTAGTCATAAGTTTTTCATACACTCTTGCATAACTTTTTTTTTTTTTTTTTTTTGCCTGATGAAGGGTAAAGGCTATTATGTTTACCTAACAAGGAAACATTCAAAAGGTGTCGTCTTCAAAAAATATTGAAAAAAATATGTGATTCTACTTTTCATAAAACACCAGGAAGTGAAAAAAATATCGGCTGAAATGAATTACAGCGACCACAAAAAATTATCAAAATTAAGCCTATTTGGCGATTTAGCGCTGTTAGGCGTTCAGTTTGCTAGCACCGAGATTGCCATGTACAAACAGAACCGCGTTTTGTTTCTGCACTGAGTACTCAAAATCAATCGCCAAATATGCTTAATTTTGATAATTTTTTGTGGTCACTGTAATTTATTTCAGCCGATAATGTTTTCCCTTTCTGGTGTTTTAGGAAAAGTAGAATCACGTACATTTTTTTTTTCAATATTTTTTGAAGACAACACCTTTTGAATGTTTCCTTGTAAGATGATTTTTTTTTTTTTTTTTTAATTTGTCGTATCTGCTAAAAAAGTTTATTTATTAAATTTGAATAACAGATTTTTAGCACATTGAACTGTTAGAATATGTAATAAGACTTGATATTAAACAGAAATATAACACTGAAAATGCCAACGCATTTAGTGCAGTATGCTATATGGTACGAAAACTGCAGTTTGCTCTTAATATTTTTTACATTGGCATTTTTAATGTTGTGCAAATATTTATACATTGAACTGTTATTTAAATTTATAATTAAAATTAACATAAATTGAGAAACTGACACAAAGTCCTTTTTTTTTTTTTATTTCACTACTGTTTGGATACAGTTTATTACCATCTAATTACAAGTACAGTTATATTCAAGTAGTAGTAGAGAAAACAAAAAGTTCCCTTTTACTTTGGTGTGTCTCTGTAATATAGTCATCTCAATTGAGCTTTCCGAGTCATAACAAAACTATCTTTTGATCAGGGATGTGATTATCAAAAAGACGAAGATTAAACTGTATTACTATATGCCAAGACAAGACATTGATATTAAATACATAACAAAATTTATTGTATTAGAGTATGAAATATCTATATATTAATAGGCAAGAATAAAATTTATAGTCCCTTTTTAACATATTAATTATGGGAGTAGAGGGTTGAAAATGGTAACATTCGAATTCGAAAGGTATGGTTAGCCGGAAGGTGCGAATACAAATATTATTTTCTTACGATGTCAAGAATATATTTAAAAATACATTTATTTTTTATGCATTTTCCCCTTTTATACACGTATTCCTTTGCATTAAAAAATACCTAAAAGTAGAAAGTTGTTAAATCTGGCAATTTCATGAAGCTGAAATAAAACCATAGACACAGTAATTTGTATGATGTAGCATCACTATATGCAAGCGAAGTGATGACGTCACTGTCTGTCCATGGAGCCATGAAAAAGTTTTTCTATGTTAATCGTCCATTGGATTTTTTGTAAAATATTATTAAAAAATAACGGAAATTATTCCGAATTTTAATTCCGATATTTGGGTATAGTTATATATAAGTTACTGTCTACATGTGTTTGATTGAGTTATTTTTTCTGTGAAATTGATAAAATTTTAATTTAAAATCACAAAACTCCAGAAAAAAAAAATGGCAAACTTCCAGTTTCGAATGTAAACATAAACATTTCATTTGAAAGGGTGATATTTAAACAATAAATATTCAACTAATATACTAAATAAAAGGAAAATGGATTTGTTACTAACTGCTGCATGTACAATTAGACGATACGGAAAAAATTCCTATTTCCGTTTTTTGCTGAATTTACATGTTTTGAGCTTTCTTTACGTTTCAATTAACTGAAATTGGCTACTTATTTTTTTAAAAAGTGTCTTTATTGCTAGCTTTTGTGGGTAGAAGAAGCAAGTAGAAGATACATAAAAACTTTTGATTTCCTATTTTCGATGAATTTACACGTTTTGAGATTTCCTTGCACTTTAATTAAGTGAAATTGACTACTTATTTTTATTTTTTTAAAAGTGGATTTATTATTCTTTCCTCTGCATATATAAGTAGAAAATATAAGATTCAGAAAAGTTTTAGATTTTCGGTTTTCGATAAAGTTACACGTTTTGAAATTTCACGAGCTCAATTCGACCATTTTTGAAAAATATCTTTTTTTTTTTTTTGTATTTTTTGTTCAAACACTGTACTTTATGAACCAATCGAATTAATTTAACAGAATTTGATACTTGGTTGGGCCTTGGTTTGACATTGTACCTATTAGCTTCTGGGCTAAATCACACAACAAGGGGCGTTTTCACGTTGCGATTTTCTCTCATTTCAGGAAAGGCTAACATCTACAGAGAGAAATATTTATATTAAGTAAAACTCTGCTGATTCAGATAGAGTGAATATCGGCAAACAATTGCCGCAGCTGTGTTGCAATTGCATTCCGTTTAGGACAAGGCAATAACTTTGCTTTGCCTCGCTTTGCAAACAAAAAAAAAAATGGTCGAGTTCCGACCACTGGGCGATACTAGTATTTTATAATCTTCAATTTTTAAAAAAAGAAATGATTTTATGATTTAGTATTCAATTACGTTTTATTTGATTAGCTGATTGAACAAATTCACACACAAAAGACAAAAAGTTAATAAAATAACATTTTTACGACAATATTTAATAGAAGTAAGTTAAAGCAACAACATAATATCAAGTAAAAATTAATTTCAGTTAAAAAGAAAAAAAAAAAAAATCAATTTAAACTTAAGTGAAAAAGAAAATATAAAATTACCTGTATATAGCGTTTCTTAGATGTGATCGATGTCCACTCATTTATTGCCAGGGAGAAGTGCCTCAATCGTGCAGCTTTTTAATACACACCGCACAATTTAGACACTCACCAGGCTTTTGACTTTAGTAACACTGTCCTCTGCAGAAGGGGTGCCTTAGAGGGTGGTCATTCAGAGTTCTGTAGGAGAGCTGCCTCAGTGTGGACTTTCAGAGTTCATGGTTGAATTGAGGAGAGAGAAACTTCATCTTTTCTTTCGCTCTTTTGAAAGTGAGTTATTTGAAAGTGAGGAGAGAGTAACCAATGAATGTTAAAGAATTAAGTGCTTGAAATATGAGTAAAAATAAAAAAGCAGGAGGAAATTAAAATATATATACATATATATAGAAATGTGACTTATTTGAAAATATAGACTACTATAGGGCCATAAAGCTAGCCACTCCAAGGATTGCTTCACCTTTATAAGTAATATTTTGGATTGAACTACAAAAAAATATTAAATAGCTTTATCTTATCCTCCCCCTCCACACACATATAAAAAAAATAAGAGAAACATATATTAAAGATATTTATTATACAGTATTTTCTTTCATCTATCAGTTATACAACAAAATTTATCACATATAATAATTAAATATCAAAAATAAAGTGTTTTTAAATAATCATAAGACACTTTATATGACTATTTTAGCAATGGCAAATTCTTCCGTAGTTTTGTTTATAACAGTAAGGAAAAATTATAGTTTCTCTAAATTATAATAATGATTTATTATTTTATACAAAAGATATGTGTTATTTCATTTACAAGAACTATTTTGAAAAATTAATTATTTTAGCAATAGCAAATCACAGTAATGTTTAGTTTAGTTTATCTATGGTAAGTGATAGTAAAAAAAAAAAAAAAAAAAAAAAAAAAAAATCTAACTGCACTAAAATAACTTATTTGTTTATTTATTTTTTAAGTAATTTAGTATAACCACATGAAAGATAACTAATAAATATTTTTACAAGATTTATTTTAAATGAATCTATAGCTATAAATATTTTAACAAAGGAAACTTTAGTCAATGTTTTAGTTTTCTGTGGCAGAGTGGAAATAAAAAGATAAAACCAAATTTAAATTGATTAATTTTACTTTTCTATGGTAACATACACTGATGGTGCTAATATATTTACATGAATTTTAATGTAACTTTTAACTCTTTTCTGCATTAGTTTATAAGCAATCAATTTTTAAAAAGTGTCACAAATTTCAGCAGTGTCATCGATTTTATATTTCATTATTTAATCTGTTTATTTCTTTCATTTGATATTTTTATTTCATTTCGCTGTTTTCATATAACGCTCATTAAGAGTTATCTGCTAAATTTGGATATTTCCCCCTTTTTCATTTTTAATAAAAAGACATGAATATGTTTTTCTTTAATTATAACTTAAATAAGGTTCAAAATTTCGAGTACATGAAGCAACAATAAATTAACATATAAGTATGGTTAATATATATATATATATATATATATATATATATATATATATTTTTTTTTTTTTTTTTTTTTTTTTTTTCACCCAGAACAGTAAAAAAATTATGCAGAGAGAGAGAAACCAAACCAGGTTTTTGTCAAACATATGCGGGGCCTGATTACCCAAAAGGCTCGGGAAGCACAAGCTTCCCCTCTAAAATTTAAGAGCGGGCCCCAAAATGACTAAACACTGGGTCTTGAATTTTCTGTTTTATATTTTCATACCCTCATAAATGTGAAAAGTGTTCAAAATCATTTTCACAAGTTGGACATCTAAAATCACTTCTTCTGTGTCATACTAGAGAGAAACTTCATAAATGTGAAATGTGTTCAAAATCGTTTTCATTGGTTGGGTCTCTAAAAACACATCTTTTGTGTCATACTGGAGAGAAGCCTCATAAATGTGAAATGTGTTCAAAATCATTTTCACAAGTTGGACATCTAAAAAGACATCTTCTGTGTCATACTGGAGAGAAACTTCATAAATGTGAAATGTGTTCAAAATCATTTTCACATGTTGGAAATCTAAAAACACATCTTTTGATTCACAGTGGAGAGAAGCCTCATAATTGTGAAATATGTTCAAAACCGTTTTCACGATTTGAACATCTAAAAACACATCTTCTGAGTCACACTGGAGAGAAACCTCATATATGTGAAATGTGTTCAAAATCATTTTCACATGTTAGTAATCTAAAAACACATCTTTTGTGTCATACTGGAGAGAAACCTCATAAATGTGAAATGTGTTCAAAATCATTTTCACAAACTGGACATCTAAAAACACATCTTTTGAGTCACAGTGGAGAGAAGCCTCATAAATGTGAAATGTGTTCAAAATCGTTTTCAAGAGTGGAATCTCTAAAAAGACATCTTTTGTGTCATACTGGAGAGAAACTTTATTAATGTGAAATCGTTTTAAAATCATTTTCGCTGGTTGGAAATTTGAAAATACATTTTTTTTTTTTAACGATATACGTGTTCTGAATATGAAAAATGATTTTCAAGTAAGCAATGTTTAAACACACATTTCCTTTTCCATGCGGAAAACGCATTGTAATGTGAAGTACGTTCTAAGGGATAACCAGAGATAAAACTTTTCAAAGAATGCCGTTTTAAACACACAAACAAGAACAACAGAAATTCTCGTGTCCTGAGTGTATATAAGGATCAATACAAAATCCCTTAATGAGATAATATTTTGTGATGCAGCTCTACAATTTATGGCTATATGATTTCAAAATTGTGGGTTTTATAAATATCAAATTTTGAATGACGCTGTGTATAAAAGCTGGATTTTCCCTCTTACTGCCTGCTCTGATTTATCACAGAAGTGGACGGTAAAAAGCACATTAGGATGATATGTCATTAGTTTTCAGGTTTTGTGGGAATATGCCTTAAAATGTAAAGAATGTTTTCAAGTGTTAGTAGAAAAGGGTCTGAAATTTGTAGTACTGACAATGTTACAGCAGATATGTAGGAAAATAATTCTGAGATTGTTTTTCTACGCCTAACACATACACAACAAGTATTTGTTGAATAATTATTTTTTCAGTATAAGAAAAACAATAATTAAAACTTTTGAATAAATTCTTGAAATAATTTTAAAGTACGGTTGGTTTCCCATTTTTTGCACAAGTTTGAGTCCTCCTCGCGAAACAGAAGGTGAAATAATAATTATAACTTCAATTTCAATATCTTTACGAGTATTACAAGAGCAATTTACTGTACTGTAACTTGTTTTAGCCGTTTATTATAAAAATTCATACAACGTTTTCAATGTATACGACGGGAGCTAATAGAGGCTGCATAAGAATTTAAAGAATATTGCCCATTCGTGAATGACTAAAATAGTCCTCGCAATCGAATTTCTTCATACTAACCAACTGAATTATAACAATTTTAATAAACTTAGAAAGATAATAAGACATTGAAATTTCGCCGATTCAGAGATCTGCATATGAACAGCATGCAAATATGTACAGATAGATAGATAGTTTCAGAAGTATCGCTTTTACACTGTTTTCATCGTGCCTTCTTCTTTTTTTCTTGCTTTTTTTTTTTTTTTTTTTTTTGTAATGAAAGTTCGTGATACGAAACAATTTTATTATATTTAAATTTTTTATGATATTTATATAAACAATTCTTAATTTTCGACGTTCAACTGATCACCCAGATATTTATTTATTTATTTTTAAATGATTTTAATTTTTATTGCTAATTAAACTTTGAATTTTTATTTATTTATTTAACCTTAATGTCCTAGGTTTTAAATTTTATACTTTTCCCTACATTTCTCTAGGAAATGAATTGTACACTTTCTGTTGGTTTCTTTTTAATATTTGACTTTACGTATGTTACAATGTTACGTATGTTACGTACGTTATAATGTTCTTTTGAACAGAAGATTAAAAAAAAAAAAAAAAGTAAATAAATGTTAGTTGTTAATATTTAAAACCTTAACAATTAAAAATAATTTTCTAATAATAATCGATGTTCCCGATTGGCAATATATATATATATATTTTTTTTTCTAGCCTAAATCATGCTTAAAATAATATATGATTTTAAAGGTATTTTTCCTATTATTTTTTTAAGAAATGAAAGCCGAAATACATTTTTAATTTGTTTGTTTTTTTAAATCACCAATTTAAAGGTTAATAAAGATATTTTCAGTTTGAAATTGTCGAAAATGGACCATATTCCCACTTTGGGTTCGAGGCTACAAGAATATCAGCTGGTTAGGAAAACAATCCTCAACTCTACCATAGCAAAGCATTGTGCCTTGGAAATTTTTATCTTGCAATATAATTTATAAGAGTTACATATTATATGAAATTGAAGTAAGAGTGATATAGTGATAACTTTGTTTTGTTTTTAATCCAGTTTTAGTAATAAACTTTAATATTAATCAACATATGTAATATTAAAAGTTGCCATGTGAACTGTGGCGATGTTAAAAAATTTAAATGGATGTTCCATTTAATAAATTCCTTTATTAAAGTCATTGAAATTCTAATTATTTAATCTTTGTTGTCTCTATATATATGTGGGTGTGTATAAAATGTTCTTATTAATCTTTTATTCATTATATATATATATATATATATATATGTGTGCGTATACATAAAATGTTCTGCAATTTTACGCTATGGAATAGTCCTAACTTTATCATTCTATTCAGTTGTTTACATTTCTCTTTTGTTCTTGTTCGAACAGATATCTGATTATTAAGTTTCACTGGAGAAATATTTAGGAAATTGTTATGCGTAACAATAAAATGGCATCTTGAATCTAATTTGTTTACAAAATATCGGCCACGTGTTCGGCGATTTTACCTACTGTGACGTCACAGGAATATTGTCCATTGAACAAAAGAGAAATAAACAAGTTAATTAATCATGTTTGTGATATCATTTAATATATTAAAATATATCTTTACCAAACAACATATTTATATATGACCATATGTATATTTAATGTAACAAAACAGAACATTCAGAAAAAAGAAGGGGGTGTAATGCATAGATTATTGAGAAATTTTAATGTATTATTATTTATATGAAAGATCCATGTTGTGTATTTTCTACAGGAAATGTTGTAAATATTGTTTGTGCTTTTTCAGTAGGGTTTCACTAAATATTCTGAATGTATTGCTGCTTCTGGTATGTAGTTAAAGAAATAATGCTAATATATTTAAAACTCAAACAAGTTATAAAGGAATATTACAAAGGAGTTACATTGGATTATGATAATCGTAGAATTTATAGTTCTTTTCATTCTCAAATTGAAGAATTCAGATACATTTGGATGCAAAAATTGTTACTGTTTCAAACATATTTTTAATGCCATCACACTGTTAAAAACAGAAGAAATAATATATATTTGTTTATATGTGTATATATATATATATATATATATATATATATATACATATACATATATATATAGCATATATATACTGCTACTATATATATACAGTCGGTAACAAAAGTCTCCGAACACTAGCAAAAATTCCTATATGAAAAAAGTACACTTAATACAGTTTTGTTAAATAAATCCTTGTCGAATCCTGTTTTTAGACTGACTAAGAACAATCTTCGACAAGGATTTATTTAACAAAACTTCATTAAGTGTTCCTTTTTTATATAGAAATTTTTGCTAGTGTTCGGAGACTTTTGTTACCGACTGTATATATATATATATATATATATATATATATATATATACTAGCAGGAGACTCCCGCTTCGCTGGTCCCTATTTTTAAATGAATCACTATAATTACTGAATTCTCAGAATTGCATTAATTTTTATCACGTGAAAAAAAAAAAAAAAGAGAAACAAAATCTGATTAGGAAAAATGTCGCACCGGGTTCTCACTGCCTTCGAAAAAAATTCCCAAAATGCACTAAGTCTTATTTCTATTATTTTCGCTCCGCCCCCTCCCGTCTATCCTAATAATTTTCAAAATTCGAAAATATCCGCAATCGATTTGTAAGTATCAAAAACCTCTATGCACCAGTTTTGAACGATCTATCTCTATTTTTATTTTTTTGCCCCTGCGCTCCCTCCCCCCTTCCCGCCCCTTCCAATAATTTTCAAAATTCAAAAATATCCGCAATCGATTTGTAGGAATCGAAAACATCTATGTACCAATTTTGAATGATTTAACTCTATTTTACATTTTTTGCCTTTCCGCTCCCCCTTCCCGGCCCTTCTAATAAATTTATACTTTCGAAAATATCCCCATCCGACTTGCAAGCCTCTAAAACCTATCTGTACCATTTTTGAACGGCCTAACTGTATTTCTATTTGTTTTTGCCCATAGTCCCCTTCCCGCCCCTCCTAATAATTTTTCAAATTCGAAAATATCCGCAAACGATTTGTAAGTATCGAAAACCTCTATATACCAATTTTGAACGATCTAACTCTATTTTTATTTTTTTGCCCCCTCTCCCCTCCACCATTCTCGCCCATCCTAATAACTTTACACTTTCGAAAATATCCCCATTCGACTTGCAGGCCTTTAAAACCTGTCTGTACCAATTTTGATCGGCCTAACTGTATTTCTATTTGTTTTTGCCCATAGCCCCCCCCCCTTCCCGCCCCTCCTAAAAGTTTTACAAATTCGAAAATATCCGCAATTGATTTGTAAGTATCGAAATCTTCTATAAACCAATTTTGAACGATCTAACTCTATTTTTATTTTTTGCCCCCCCCCCTCCCCCCTCCTCCTTCTCGCCCCTCCTAATAACTTTACACTTTCGAATATATCCCCATTCGACTTACAGGCCTTGAAAAACCTATCTGTACAAATTTTGAAAGGCCTAACTGTATTTCTATTTGATTTGCCCCTATCCGCCGCCCCTGCGTCCCCACCTGGGGGCTGAATTTCTAAAATTCCAGAAATTGGTTTTGAGATATTTGCATTAGCTATATTTTAGAGCAAAAATTTCACGTAATCTGTTTTATTTGTTTGAGATACATAGGAGTATGTGAAATCCCATTTAACGCATGTGAAATCACGTTTCGCCCCCTCCCCCCCCCCTTGGGGACCGAATTTCAATAATTCCAGAAATCGATTTTTAGACATTTGTATTAGCTAGATTTTAAAGCAAAAATTTTACGGATATCTGTTTTTTTTTTGTATGAGATATGAAGGATTTTGTGAAATCACGTTTTGCCCCCCTCCTCCGCTTGGGGGGCGAATTTTGTGAAATCGCTTGCGGCGTTGAGTTTCTCGGGTCGTAAACATTAACAGTGCCGAATTTGTCCCGATGGGTGAAACGGCCTAGGATTCTATAGCGGACAGATAGACTCTTCTCTTTTATACATATATATATATATATATATATATATTTTTATGGAAAATTAAGTATGATTTTTTTTTCCCATTAATCTTTTATAAAACCAGTTATAGAATTTCAATTAACATTATAATATGAGAGTCGCAATACATTATGGAGCTGGATAAGATTTTATAGATATTGCACACTTTGAGCTGCCTTTAATTTGTTCATATTAATTTTATACATTAAAGTTTAGCTCTACATATTATGGTTTTATTTTGCCAATTATTATGAAAATTTGATTTTTGTGTTGGAATTTTTTTTGTAATTTATGTGTGTGACACGATTTAACTTTACTTTTTTGTTGTTGTTCGTAGAACAATGCGTAGTATAGTTGTCTTCAGAATTAACTTTTATAACCACCACGTACTTGAATTTACCATTTACTTCATAAACACACACGAATATTTGAATCATACATTTCAATCAATTTTTAATAATAGCTCCTAAACCCTTTTTTGTGCTCCGAAGAAATTAATGAAGTTATATATATATATATATATATATATATATATATATATATATATATATATATAATACGATGCTGACCAGGAATCTTAGTTTTATGTATGCAAAATTATATGCGGGTCTCATTATGTTTACTGAATTTTGTAAGTTTATACAAGCCAAATATTCCTCCTGTAGATAACCCCCATTTCCATCCCCCCTGAAAAAAAAACCCGGATTTTTGTTTTGCCATACTGAAATCCGGCAGCCCCGATAAATCGTAAAAGACGTTGCCATATTACAAGACTTTTCCCGACATTTAGTGTGGCACTTTTCTTAAAATTGCCTACATTCATCATTAAAAATAATTTTAATAAATAATTTGTATTTGTACTGTGTGAATTGGTATCCGCGTTTGTAATGATGGATAGACGGCGCTTTTTCAGCTTTTGTTGTTAGTAAATACAATAGCCACGTGTATATCTTATTGTTCTATTTGTATTACTACTTAATATTCGTGCTATAATTTCCCCGACATTACATCATGGAAAATTGATTGCTTTTGGAAAAAATATTTCAGCTTATTCAAAGTTCGATCGGAAGTAGATTATTAACAGAAGCTGAACAAATATTAGTTTCAAATCATCTGATTAATTCCTTACTTTCATTAGCCGAAGCAACTGAAATTTTAAATTTGTCATTTGGAAATAAATGTAAGCTTAATTCTGGATTTCTTCATCTTTTGAGTTACACTTTTGCACACAACAGTATGTGTTATCTTTTTTAGCGGATTTATTCAGTTTTATTCATTATATATATGTGAAACTAAACATCGGCATGCAATGGCGTCTTGATGAAAGCCGAAAGCTATCAGGTTAATTTTCACCTTAGTCCATCAGAGGGCGAGCATTTCATTACAATCGCGGATAGAAAATTATGCTTTTTATTTATTTATTTTAATGGCCGCGACACACTTGTTTTACTTTTTTTCGATTTTCATTTTGAAAAGCTAATTTTATGAGAGCTGACACTGTAAGTCGTAACGTTTTATTTATTGAAAATTTAATTATAATGAATTTGAATTGTGTGTAAAAATTTCGTTTGTTACATAAATCTATTTAAATAATATCTTTAAATAACGGTGTCTAAAATAATTTTTATGTACTAATTGAATAGTTTTGCATAAATATATATATTTGTTTAAATGTAGTCTCTAGAGCCAAAAATATCATTTTCAGACATTTAGCTTGATTCTTCTCTTTGACGAATATCGTCTACATTCGACATTGAAAACAATTTCAATAAGTAATTTGTATTTGTACTGCGTAAATTTGTACAGGAAAATGTGAAAGAAACTTTTGTAATGGCCGCGACGAACTAGTTTTTATTTTTCGCATTTTTCTTTCGTTTCTTTTTTAATTTTTTTCTTTAGAACTGTTAATTTAATGAGAATTAAGACTGCACGTCGTGAAGTTTTCTGTATTGGATATTTATCTGCATAATGAAATTGAGTTGAACATAAAAATTTATTTTCTTACAACATAAACTTATTTAAATAACATTTTCGTAAACCGTTGACTAGAATAATTATTATATAGTAATTAAGCATATTTACATCAGAGAAAAAGAGTTTTCGTAAACATGCTGAATCAGTTACATATAAAAATTTGTAATTTACCTAAAAGCATTATTTATGCTTTTTGCCAGTTAATAAAAATGAAAACTGTGTGACATATCTTTTGTTTGTTTCATTTTGTTTTTCACTTGAATTATTTTACCATTGTAAATTGTTTGCTAAAATGATGTTACATTCAATTAACAACTCTTTCATTTGTATATATATATATATATAATATTTAATTTAAAAAAATCACTTTTATTCCTAATGTTTCGAATCAAAGCTGTAAAATTTTAAATGCTTTTGTTAGTGTATATATTTTTTATTATTTAATTTTATCGTTAATGTTAATAACATTAATGTAATAAGAAATGATTTTTATTTATTTATTTATTGTTTAATATTATTTATAAACTACTTGTTTTTTTTTTTGTTTTTTTTTTTTTTTTTTTTTTTTAATGGAAGAAAAAAAAAAAAAAAAAAAAAAGAACCAATATACAAATCTTAATGCAATACATATGTGTTTATTTTTCGTTTTCTGATTCCCGTTTCATCTACAAATAATTGCAGTATATATTACTTTTTTTAAGTATTAAATATTTAATCACAAAGAAGTAGTGGGAAAGTACAAGAAAGACTTATATTTTGCAATCGTTTGTGGGGAAAAAAATTGATAAAAGCTGACTAATCGCGACCATTGTGTTTAGCGGCCCCTGGGGTTAGGAAGTAAATAAAAAAGCGTAAAAATACCTAAATACTACTGGTATAACTATTAATACAGTGCAGCTATATATCTTAAAACCAGCAGTGAGGACGCGTCCAAAATGTTGGAGGGAGGCCAACTTGACCGACCGTTTGAAATTTGAAAAATATCCAGTAATTCCACGCTCTGTTATTGCTCATTTTCTCTCAGTCAGATGGACTGTCACCCTTATTTCGAATCGTTACGTTAGTACTTGCGCAGATGGTTCCATGAAATGTGGCCACACTTATTTAGTTAAAGATATTCATCTTGACAGTATATTTGAAATGTACAGAAAAAAATTGAACACTGGGCATGTTTTCTTTCTTGTTGACCAGTTTCAAAAAAGGAGGAGGTTCTCAATTCAAACCGTATGTTTTATTTTTTTTTGTTGGTGTTTCTTTCTTTCTCAGCTCATAACTTTTCAACGGATGCTCCGACTTTGATACTTTTTGTTTTGTTGTAAAGGATTTGGTCTGAAGAAGGTCCCATTGTAATATCTTTTTGATTTAAAGAAAATACAGGGTGCCCAGAAATGTCGGTCCCAACACTTTTAACTGCTGAACGGCTGCAGCTATAGTCGTAAAAGTATGTACATATAGTAAAGTGGCCATGTACCTAGAGATGCAACTGCATATAGCGCCACCTGGTGGAAAACAGTGTAGTTAACGCTCCTATCTCGAAAACGTTTCAAGATACGGTAAAAAAGTGAATTACAAAGTTGTAAAGCATAAACCATTCAGTATGAAAATACAATTTGTAGACATTAATGCTAGAAATAAAATGCTTAAAACGTACAATTGTTTGCTCGCAATTTCCTGTCCTGTGCGCACATGAACTACGTTGCACACTCTGTAATGGGTGGCATGTATGTTATTCCATATACCACATTTCGTACCAGGAATGTTCTAAGAACGTCACACTGCGTTACATTCCAAAGATGTCGCGTTGCATCTTATTAACATCCCAGCAATATTGTATGCACGGCAAAATGTCGTTGCCTAGCGACATCACATTTCAACATCCATAGGTCATCCCATGAAACATCTATAAATCGTAAAAATGAAAGATTCATAGATTACAAAGCGACATCTATTCGATTGTATTTATTAACATCCTAGCGATGTTCTATGCAAAAAGAAACGTCTGTGCCTGGCGACATCGCATTGCAAATCCATAGGTCATTGCATGAAATGCCTATAGATTATTACATGCAATATATATAGGAGAATACAAATCAATGTCTATGCGTAGGTATTTATTAACATCCTAGCAATATTCTATGCATGATGAAATGTCCATGCTCAGCGATATCCCAGTGCAATATCTATAAAGTTAACAAATGAGAAGTCTACAGATTAGAATTTGTTATAAATATTGCAATAGACAATCTATATAGACTTTTTCATGTATTAACCTACAGATATTCAAATGGAATGTTACTGAGCATGGATATTTCATTCTAAATAAAACATTGGAATGTTGATAAATGCCTAAACTAAGAATTTACTCTGTAATCTCCCATAAATATTGCATGTCACGAAATGTCTATGCATAGACAGTTATAGACAAGTCAGCAATGTTTTGTGGACAGCAAAAACAGCAGCAATGAGCCCAGCAACAGTCTCTATAGAATGGTGCTTCTTTTACCACACACGGAAGCATAGAGCTTTACTATATAATAATGCATTTGGCCAACACATGAATTGTTCATAGACTGTTAATAGAAATTATAAATCAAGGATCCACCAAAAAATATATGCTTTTCATATATTTAAGTAGAAAGGCATAAAAGTAAAACATATTTATACAATTTATTAAATTTTATATATTGTTAATTTTTCAAATACAGCCTCTTAACCTTTATGAACACGCATGGGCTATTGTAACTCCGAAAAAAAGGAGTAAATAAAATGCAAGTTTTAATGATGTGGTTATTATGGATGTTGCAGCAGTTTTTTACTAACTGGCATACGCAGTTATGCCACCCGTGTTCTTAATGGTTGACTGAATCTACACAATTATGTGAGTTAGATACTCAAATATTTCTACTTTCTGAGTAATAAACATCCAGAGATTTCTACTTCTGTATACAATAAACATCGTAATATGTCAATTGTGCAAGGCTCCTGAAGCTCAGTACTCTCTATTTTCATATGAGTTGCCAGAAAGATCAAAAGCTGCCTATGAAATAAAAATTTTAATATAAAAATGTCCTCAATCTTAGCCCTTTAATTATTAAGCCTTTTTCCGTTAGGCATAGGTAGTCTAAATAAAAAAAAATTATGCAACAAAATATCGAAATAAATGTTGCATTTTTCAGGTAAATAAGATTTAAAAAGATTCTTTTGACAGAATTTAATTTAGTACAACAGGACTCATTTATACATTTCAATCTCGTAACTAAAAAAAAAAAAAAGTTATTAGTCATTCTGCCCAATGACAAGCCTGACATTTCTCATATAATAATCGTTGCAAGGTCATATCTGCAATCTGTAAATGCAGATGTAACGGCTATTGCATGAGAAATGTCGAGCTAGTTATCAGACACGGTGGCTCAATGGAAGAGCATCAGCATGTTAAGCAAAGTGCCTGAGTTCAATTCCCGCCTCTGGTACTTTTCACATAGTTGGTTTAACAAAAATCAAACTTACACTCCAAACTACTTAAAATGAATTTTCACAGCTGATGAGTTTATCAATAAAATTTCTAAATATTTTTAAATAGTTTAAGAAACAAATAGTAAAACTAGTTTATTGGCAAACATCCTGGCATATTAGAAATGTGACAACAAAAAAATAAAGTAATTTTCTGTGCTTTTTTTTTTTTTTTTTTACACTGTTCTTGATTAAGAAAACAGAAACAACCAATGTTTCAATTTAATAACCATGCTTGTTCAGAGATCTCTTATTTTGTAATTTTGTATCATTCATTTTACAGTATTTAAATATAATTAATTACTGTATCAACTATTATAATGGATCTTAAATATTCAATTTAGTTGAATAAGTATTAAGTAGTAAAAATTTGTGTGGAATAGGCTAGTAAACCACAATTAAACATTTCAGTTTTAAGAATTATGACTACATCAAAAGGAATAATTTGCAGTTATACTCACAGTAAATTATGCAACGGTTTTCTTTTTTCTTTCTTTTATGTGTCACAAAAAATAAATAAATAAATAAATAAGTAAATAAATAAAATAAAACATTGAAAAATCATTTAGATCCAGGAGAAAATTGGGTTTCTTTTGCTGCCTCTTCACAAAATTTCAGATCATAAAAAGTGACCCTGCACAAAATTTATTTTCAAATGATCCTTTTAAAAAATATTTTCTTGTTTTCAGCATTTTTATTTAGTTTAACTAAACTGCTAACTTGATATTAAACACTATATAAAGTGAGAAAAAAAAAAAAAAAAAAAAGTCAATTTTTTTTTCCCACAAAAATAAATAAAAATATTACAAAAATATTTTGTTTTTCACGAAAAAGGGGGTTCAAATATTAAAACCTGGATCGTCACCTGCTGCTCATCATTTAAAGATCAAATAAGGTGCATTCAGTTGGAAGAACTCAGTGTGTAAGATTTTCTCTCATCATCATACTTTTTTTTTTCCTAGCTCACTCTCTAAATCTCTCTCTTTTTTTTTTTTTTTTTTTTTTTTTTTTTTTAGCATTTTAATTAAAATTTTATAATTGTATTTGAATTATTTTAAATTGCTTTAGTGAATAAAAATTTTAAGTCAAACAAAAAATGCTGATATGTAACTTATATAAGATTAAAAAAAAAAAGGCAATTGCTCTCTATAAGAAAAATTCTCACTCTAGCAAGTTCTAGAGTGACAAGAGGTTAGCACGTTCTGTCAGGTTAAATTGTTTTCTTAAAAGACGTTTTAGACATGAATCTGCTTTATTAGATTTATTTCTTTACTAAATTTGCAGTTAAACATCAAAAGACATATATTTATTCAAATATAATAACTGTAATTCAGAGCAGCAAGGAGATTATTCTTCTGTAATTGAAGTTTTCTTGCCTAAACAGAAAAGAAAAATAATAATAATAATAATAATAATAAATAAATAAAATCTTTTTTCATAATAAATAAATAAAAAATATTTAAATTTAAAAAAAATATTTAAATTTTCAGTTTTTTCTTTTAAACATCATTAAACAAGAAAGGGATAAAGAGAGAGAGAGATATAAAGAAAGATTATTTTAAAAACTGAATTAAGAACTGCACTCCAGTAATTTTAATAAACAAAATTTTTCCCTTTATTTATTTATTTATTTATTTTATTGTTATTTTAATATTTTGACTAAATATAGTAAGAAATTTAAATCCATAAAATAAAACTGTAGTGGTTCCACTCGATTTTCTGAACAATTATATATATATATAATATATATACATACCATTTCACACTCTCTCTCCATTGTTCAGCACGTTGCAGTCAACTGGTGATTAACCTTCCTACTTCATCTTCCGTCACAGTAGTGAAATTTGCAATTAAGATGAACAGTTTCTTAAAGTTAAAAGAAAAAGTAAATTAAGGGACTAGTTTTATTTCTTCAGTTATTAAATATGATTATTTAAAAAAAAAAAAAAGTCTATTTCTGAGGATATGGCAAGTATAATGAGTATAGTAAAGATCCACAGAAAACATTCACTGAGGTTGCTACTTTTTGGCAATCTAGCGCACTAATGAAATAGCCAAATGGAAGAGCCTACCTAAATTAGAACTTATCTAAACAAAGCACAGATTTTTAAAAATGCCACAAACACTGGGTATAAATTTTGTAAAAGCATCTGTTACTATTTTTAAAAACACAAAAATATGCAATAGAAACTAGCTGGCAGTAGCGGAAGTGGGGGGGGGGGGGGGAAGTACAGACATTCACAACGGAATATTACAATTGTGAACTTTTCATTAATCTCGAACCCCCCCCCCCTCCTAAAAAAAATAATAAGTTCTGGAGCCGCCGCTGCTGAGTAGGGTTTTTGACATGGCAAGGGTATAATACTAGTTTAAACTGTCAAAAACTCATCAGAAACTTCTCCTGTCAAAAACCTATATCGTCAAAACTCAAAATCTGTAGATTAGCTAAAATCTGTTTAGTATTAGAAATTAATAATATTTCCCATATATAAGTTGACATCTAAATATTATACTGTTTATGGAGTAGCAGGCCTTAAAACAATTTTTAAATGATAATTAATAAAAATATAAAAATATAAGTAATATACTGGTTTCAAACCTAAGAAATATATACAAAGAGTGCGTAGACTTTTTTTTTTTTTTTTTTTTTTTGGTTTATGCTTATTTATGTTAGTATTTATGAAATTCTACAATTCCAAATGTTAATTACGAATTTTAATATCTTATATAAACTTAAAAGCCAATATTACTGATTGTATAAATGTTTGTGCCTGTTTACAGCTTTAAATAATAAATTTAAAAGAAACCTATACGAGTAAATATTAAATAATAATACATTCTAGAAAGAATCTATATTTCTTTTGTCTCATGGTAATAATCAGAGTTTAAGAAACAGTTCAGTTTTGCTTAACATTCAGACTGTTACTGTTGTTTCTAAATACTTGCAATCCCAGCAAAACATGGAAAAAAAAAATAAAGAAAAATAAAATAAAGAAATACAGTGTTAAAGTGTCAGAATCATATAAAAATGTGTTTTTCAGAAAACATCTGTTTATTTACTTTTCAAAACTTAAAATATCTTTATAAACTATATTTTGTTAAACTAAATTTTTAAATAAGAATTAAATTATAAATATATCTTTTTAACAAGACAGTTTAAACCGTCAAGAACTGTCACATGTCAAAAACTTGCCAACCCTGGATCCTGTTCTACTCTTCTCAAATCCTAATTAAAAGCACACAAATTATAAAAAAAAAATTAAAAACACCAATATAAACAACTTTTTATAAATACCAAATCCATAAGACAATTTAATCCCTGTAAATCATAATTTGAAGAAACAGTCTTTTCAATGTTAATTTCACATTGTGTATAATCTTATGCTTGGAAAATAGCCTCATTTAAAATACATATATCCGTAACATAACATAAAATTTAATCATAGTTATAAATATACTACACAACATTTACTTAAACATGACTCACTAAAATATTATTAAATAGAATATCAACAAATTCATACAACTTACCTCTAAACCACACAATAAAAAACAGTTAAAATAGCTTGCGTCTTAGGAGCCAGAAAATTTTTCTAGGACTAGGAGTCAGAGACAGTGAACTAGAAAAAAGAAAAGAAAAGGAACAACTGCAATATTTTTCTTCACTGTGGAATACTAAAATTTTATGCAAATAAATTGATAAATTTTTAGATAATTAATGGATTTACTTGGATAAATGTATTTATAATCTGCATAGAAGTGTTGTTTTATTCTTTTTCTTTTCTTTATTTATTTTAAACTGATATATATATATATATATATAGTAATACATTAATATAATAATCAGTGCCAATTTTTTTGAAATTTAAAGATGAATTTAACTTCAGTATTAAAACAATTATTTGGATCACATGCGAAGACTACCAATATCAAATCAAAAAAGAATTAAAGAAAAATCGAAATGAATATTCGAAATTGGAATGTGAAAAAAGCATAATTTGCTTTCTAGCGTTTTCAAGTGCCTGGTAGAATACAAATATGCTAAAAAATGGATGTTTTTCTGTCACAAAGAAAGCAAAAGCTAAGAATTTCTTTGTTCACAGGCCCGAAACATCCATAGTAAATCCATAAAAATGCTGATCAAAATAAAACTATTACCGAATATGATCATCCAAGACCATTAAAATTGTAGATTCAAATAAAAATACAAAAATACAAAATTACTTAATAAAATATATTTGAAACGTACACAACTCAAACGATACACATGTAAAGAAACATACATATTCAATCCAGAAAAACTAAGATCATAATAAAACCTTTAACTAAAAATAAAAATCCTAAACCATATAAATGGAAGATTAAAATAAAAACCATAAAATTGTAGAATAAAATAAAGAATACTTTAAACTTTATAAATGAAATTGAAGCAATAAACGATACACATGTAAAAAATTACCAATCAGATATCAGTTAAACAACACAGTTAATTAGTTCAAAATTGCAGTGACCATGGAGTAATATAAAGGATTCACAGTGGTATTCATGTAAATTAAGGATTCATATAAGCATTCAAGTCCTAAAAACTAATCAGAATATTATTCATAATTATTGTAACGTGAATAGTGCTGCCATCTAGAGTAATGAGATGAAAATAATGGAAAAATGAAATAAAATGAATAAAAAAATAAAAGAAATAGATAATAAAAGAAAAAGAGAAATAAAATGTACATAATGTCTGTACAAAATAGCCAGTAAGCATGGAACAAAGTAAAAGAAGACCAAAACTTTTTATTTGTTAGGATTCAAGTAATGAATGTATATTATTGAATACTGTAGCTATCTACGATTGTAAATTGCTACAAAGTTGGAAAGTTAATTTAGATACTAACCATGAAACAATACCTAATTTTTAGACCTAAATTTAAATTGGAATAAAAATTATGAGAAAAAAAATAATAAATTAAATAAATAATTAAATAAATAAAAAATAAATAAATAATAATAATAATAATAATAATAATAATAATAAAATAAATAAATGAATAATTAAAAGAATTTTTGAATTAAGTGTTTTGGATAGCCATTAATTAATGCTAATTTTTTAAAGAATCGAAATTGTACTTTTTGATGTTTATCAGACACTAAATATTCCATCCGTAGATTAAAATTAAGAAGAATATTGACAAATACTGATTTACGTAAACATGTTTTAAAGTTAGCAAAAAAATTTACCTTAAAGGGGAAATCTTTCTTTTTATCATATAAGTCAAATTCTAATTGGCCATTACTATTAAGAATAATTTTTAAATCTAAGAAATTAATGACACTAGATTCCAAATCAGTACGACTTAGAGACAGATTTTCAGGATAATTAACTGGTAAGTCTAGATTGGTGTGATGTTTATCCGAATATAATATAATTATATCATCTATGTATCGTAGTAATTTAAAGTTAGTACACTCAATTTCACGCTCATAATAATATAAGTATAGATCAGCTAATATACTAAAAGCAATGCCACCTTGTGGCAATCCTAAACGTTGTTTATATAAATAATTATTGAATAAAATATAGTTATGGAAAAGGATAAACATATTCAGAGTTTTAAAGTTTGAAGGAGTTATGTTAACATTTAGATTTAAATACTGCAGATTTTCTACAAAAAGTTTATTTATAATATCAAACATATCTTTAATAACAATATTATTAAAAAGATCATTGAAATCAAAATTTTATACCAGTAATATCAGTAAGATTTTTAATTTTATTTTTGGGTTGAAAACTATTTTTTAGAAAAAAATTACACTTGTTAGAAACAATATAACTATGTAATTTTTTAAGGATATGTAATATCATAATATTAGCATTAGAAGTATAGGCATTACAGGCAACAGTAACAGTACGAAATTTAATGGGATCTTTATAAAATTTTGGAATTACAACTAAATAAGGATAATTATAGTTATTATTATTAGTTTTTATCAACTTGTATTAATTAAATATATGCCTATTTTTAATTTCTATACTGTCATTAATCTCAACAAAAATATTACTAGTATCCATAGTATCAAAAAGAAGTTGTTTATAATACTGTTTGCAAATAATTGCATAGTTATTAGCCGCCGTGTCAACGTAAGTAATAATAAATTTAGACTGTAAGTCTAGAATTGCTGAATTAATTTCTTTGAAATTATAGTACTTGATATTAGAAAGATGATGCATATTATAAAATTAATCAAGTGTAAATTTCTCAAGTAACTTAAATTTCCACTCATTTAAAAATTCCACTGGTTTATTATAATCAATAGCAATTTTGTAATATGTATCCAAGTCTAAATTAAATTGAGTAATGATATCAATAAATTTGAATTTTGAAGGCATACTAAATTTAGTACCATACTTCATCAAAGATCTTAGAGTTAGATTTTCCACAATATTGATATTACCAGTAATAATATGACCATGAGAAGGATTGAAAAAAGATTTATATTTGGAATGAGAACAATAGCACGGAGGCTGATCATTAGAAGTAAGAAATTTAGAAAATTTATTGTAATTAAATAATTTTCTGCCTAAAGTAATATTGTATTTAAAAGTTTTTTGAATGTTGAAGTTTTTGAAATACGATTTAATAGAAACTTTCTTTCTTTCCTTTTTTTTTTTTTTTTTTTTTTTTTTTTTTTAATGATAGACCGTGTTTAATTCTTCATTTATTATAACTTAAAAAAAAAAAAAAAAATGAAAATTATTTTTGCATTTTATTTCAATTAAGAATCAATCTTTAATTCTCAACAAACACAACAAATAAAAATAACAAAATTCTGCCTAAGTATAAGAATTTGATAGTCACAATTGCAAAGTTCTAAAATAATACTTTTCGAAGAAATATCAAAGTTTAAATTAAATTTTCTCCAAAGGCATATTTTTTATAATTTATTCATGAAAAAGACATGTAATTTTAAATGCATTCTTTAAATAATTTTCTGTAAACTGAATTAAAAATTAAGAAATTTAATTTAAATTATCTAAAATTAAGCTCAGAGGGAGAAACATTGTATTTTTCTAATATGTATTCACATTACATTGCTCATGACTTTCTAAATTTCAGTTTACCTTCTTACAAACTGGTTAAAGCTTTTTTTTTTTTTTTTTTTTAAGTTAAGAAACATGAGCATAACATTTAAAATTTCTATTATTAAGAGATTTAGAGATATAATTTGCGCAAGTTAAAAAATATTACATGTAGAGTGCAGAAAATTGAGTTTAAATTTTAATAGTGTGTAGTTACTAAAAGAGACTCTTAGATCTGGGTGATGTACTGTCCCTACGGATTCTTTCTAAATTATACCTAGATCGTATTTATGCACGTTTCTGAGAAAACCTTGCAATTCCAAATGCATATGCCGATGAAAGTGACCTGGTATCGAACTCAGCAATTCCTGTCTACTAGCTTCCAGATATGTAAATTTTGATATTCCATTGATCAGAACATTGGAGAATTTTGCAATTAAAGTCATAAAGCATCAATTTTTGAGATAAATTTATGTGACTTTTTCTATAATGTTAAATTTAAGATTCGTCATCAAAAAAACTTTTTTTTTAAAGATTTGCGTTGTACATACCTCCTTCATGTTTGTTTTTATGCTTGACAATCAATATTATTGTTAAACGGCGCACCATACGACGGGTTGAGCCCTACCTGTGAAAATTTGTATGAGCCGCCATTGCATAGAACTCAGCCTTACATGTACATTACAAACACAGAAAGTGACCAAATGGAAGTGCAAAATAGAAAAATGTTCTCTTGCAGCCTTCTAATTTTGGCAAACTCGCTTGCACAAACACAAAATATTTCAATTAGAAGAAGCACATTTGACTGAATCTCACCCAAAATTTTGAAAGCACTTGTTTTATAAATTGTTTCAAGCAATGGTTAAACATTTATATTTATATCACACCCATCCCCCCCCCATCCCCTAACCACCCCACCTCCTCAAAAAAAAAAAAAAAAAAGTCTAATTTTCTGCATACAATTATTATTATTATTATTATTTAGGAAAATCCTGATTTCTTACAATCAAAATGCTATTTATTTTCAAAATACATTTCGTTTAAATTAAAAGCTAAATAATTTATATACAAATATAAAGATCGTGAATCTTATACAGTAAAATATTCACTGCACTATTCTGCCTAGAAGTATTTCACCGGACAGAAGAAATTTTAGTAATTAACCCAACTAGTTGCACTGCAAGAAGAACATCATGAAAATGAAAAATTTCTAATTTTAAAAACATGGAGAAAATAGAAATTACTTCCCTCCTTATGTAGCAATAAACTATTTGTAAATTTAAATATATGAAAACTGTTACGTTTTGTTTTATTTTCCAATATTAAAATGATATAGTACTTGACATTTTCAAAGGAAAGTAAAGCATTTCCTCTATAAATAATTACTTAATAATTAAAATTACTTATTTATCTTTATTTTTTTAGGTGAACATAAAATTATATAAATAAATAATTTTCATAATGGGGGGAAAAGGTAAAAAAATAATAACATACATATCACAATACACAACCTTTATATATATCATAATTTTAATACTTAAAAAGCCAACGACAGAAAAAATTAAAATAAAATAAAAGTAGAATTTTTAAATAAGTTGAAAAGATTTCATTCCAAAATACGTCGACTGTATTAAAAACATTTCCTAAAACTAAACAATCGTTAATAATGTAAGGTTTATCTTAATAGTTATACTTATTAAGATTAGTTAAACCAAACCGATATTATTTTACTTTGTAAAGTAAACACAGATGAATCACTTCAGAAACTGAAAATATAGTCATCCATATTAAAACATGGAGTATTTCAAAGCATAAGTGCATCGAGTAACAAACATTTTGAAAATTACTATTTCTATTACAAAAATAATAATAATAAATATAATTTGAATACATGACAATACTTACGTCAGTTTTCAGAAATATCCTTATAGTAAAGACAATAATTCACTAAATTAAAAATATCAACACATCAACAGGTCGAAGCGCATTGGAAAAGACAACTCACCAATGATTCATTGATTGATTGCGCATGTGTGGTGCGACTAAACCAGTCTTAGAACCCCTAAACCCCCCTTAGAACCCCTAGCTCGTAAATATAGGAGCTTTAGACAAGTCCGTTTTACTAGAGCCCCTAAATAAAATAATAGGCCGGTGCATCACCACCATTTTTTTGCCTCCGAAGAGGACAGAATTCCCGCTTGGCGTCGTTATCGCTTCCATAATGATTTTAAGAAATCTTGATCTGAAGCTAATCCGGTCAAGATAAGAGCAATAAGCAACAATAGTATTCCTAAAAACACATTTTTTCCACAATACATTCTCAGGATGTCATTTTATTCTGAGGATTTCCTATGGATGTACTGGGGTAAGATGTGTTGTTAGGGCGGTTTCTGTTTCTTTCACAAAATGTCGCCAAAACTCAAATACACAGTAATAGAAGGTCTGTGAATACTTTATATTCACTTCTTGAATGATTATAGCAATTTATCGCTAAACAAACTTCCATATCATAGTTTACTTAGCTAAAATTATGAAATATAATAAAACAAGTTACTCTAAAGTAACGTAAGACAATAAAAAAAAATGTTTGTCGTTTGTTTATCAGAGAAACTCTCTGGGTACATGTGGCAACCCTAAGGCAACAAAATGCCTGATGCGCCAGCTCGTATATACAGGAGCCTTAACCAGTCTGAAACATTCAATGCACGTCACAGTGATTTCATACAGTTCGTCACAGTGACGTCCGATTTCTAAAGCCGCGGCTGACTCCTATATGATAAGAGCTGGCGCAGTGTCCGCCATTTTCTATCCCGTCTGTGAAAGGGTTGGCGGTAGAAAAAGCTAGGTTACCTGATTAGCGTTGATATCGCCTTTAAACTTCTATACAGATCAAGTGAGCTAGAACTTATCACGAAACAAACAAGTTGGCAATTTTAAGAACATCGCCAACATTCTCAAAACTGCAACACTTCACGTTAAAAGAAATGTAATATTAAAGTTAATTTTAAAAGAATTTAAAGTAATAACTTAATAAAACAGTACATTCATATTAAATTTGTCAAAAAACTGAATATAAAATGAAATAATTTGAAAATAAGGGAAACCTTACGCTACAAAGCTGTGCTCCTGCTCCGGGTATCCACGAGTTACATCTGCAATTTATAATCCAATTTTTCTTTCTTTCTGGATTAGAAGAAAATATAAACAGGTGGTGCCCTTTTCCGGAGTTATTCCTGCAATTTCTTGCCGAAAAACCACCAATAATAAATCATCAGCCGGTCTTGTGGGATAGAAAATGTCGGATGCGTCAGCCTATCTATGTAGGAGTTCTAGCCGCGGCTAGAACTCCTACATGGAACTCCTTATCATATAGGAGTTTTAAGGGCCGAATTCAGGTCAAACGCCACAACTTTACGATAACCAGCTCACAAAGTGGGAGGGGTTGCGAGAGAAGAGGGGAAAGCACTGATATTAGTGATTCAAGCCAAATGGAACTGATTTCCGCAACTGCTGACGTCAGGAAAGTAAGAAAAGGAAAATTCGAAGAAAATACTCGAATTTCATTCAGATATTGTTCGTTTTTAACCAATGAGAATCCGTATACAGTTTTAAAGGGACGATTATATCGATTGCTTCTAATTGTTTTTATCGTAACTTATTTTGGTTTATATTACTTATTAGTCAGCCAAAGAACTTCTATATTCTTTGAGTAAGGTATTGCCAACATTATTGTTTCAAAATAATTGAATATTTATTTTAGTAACTATCAATTTATTCCTATAATCAGGGGCCTATCTAGTCAAAAATTGGGATAATTTTGCTGCTCCTTCACGAGATTCAAATTTATAAAACTAGCTCTATCGCAAAATTTCATTTAAAAAAAATGAATGTTTTATTATTATTATTATTATTTTTATTCTTTCAGTATTATTTCAATTGATAGTCTCTATACTTAGTTCAATGAAATACTGTTAACATGATATTTAACATTGTAGAGTGACTGCTAAAATGGGAGATTTTACATGATAATACCTTTTTCAGAAATATACATTTAAAAAAAAAGAAAAAATGTCCTTTCAAAAAAAAAAAAAAAAAAAAAAAAAAAAATAGACACTAAAAATTAAAACATGGATCCATCCCAGAAAATAACTATTTTTCTTTATCTTCCGATAAATGGATATGCATAGTTTTCAGTGTATCTCTTCAAATTTCATAACCAATGAGATTTTTCTAATTTTTGCATTTAATTGATCCTATAATCTATACATATAAAAGAGTACTTCCACTCACTCACTGACTCATCAAAGCACAGCAAAATCTACTGGAGCCACTGACTCGAAACTGGGTCAGATTATAGAACATATAGTGTAAGAACTCCCTAAGAAGCGATTTTGCGAAATTTGCCCACCAAGGGGGTGTAGGGGGCACAATGTGATTTCACAAAAACCTTCATATCTCAAAGAAAAAAACAGACATCCGTAAAATGTTTGCTCTAAAATATAGCTAATTTAATTATCTAAAAACCAATTTCTGGAATTTTAGAAGTTCGGTCCCCAAGGGGGAAAGGGGGCAAAACGTGATTTCACATGCGCAAAACGTGGTTATATGTGAAATTTTTGCTCTAATATATAGCTAATACAAATACCTAAAAACTAATTTCTGGAATTTTCGAAATACAGCCCCCAAGAGGGGAGGAGAGGGGGCAAAACGTGATTTGAAATAATCTATACATATAAAAGAGTACTTCCACTCACTCACTCACTCATCAACGCACAGCAAAATGTACTGGAGCCACTGACTCGAAACTGGGTCAGATTATAGAACATATAGTGTAAGAACTCCCTAAGAAGCGATTTTGCGAAATTCACCCACCAAGGGGGTGTAGGGGGCACAATGTGATTTCACAAAAACCTTCATATCTCAAAGAAAAAAACAGACATCCGTGAAATGTTTGCTTTAAAATATAGCTAATTTAATTATTTAAAAACCAATTTCTGGAACTTTAGAAATTCGGTCCCCAAGGGTGAAAAGGGGGCAAAACGTGATTTCACATGCGCAAAACGTGGTTTCACATTCTCCTATATATCTCAAACAGAAAAGCAGATATATGTGAAATTTTTGCTCTAATATATAGCTAATACAAATACCTAAAAACTAATTTCTGGAATTTTCGAAATTCAGCCCCCAAGAGGGGAGGAGAGGGGGCAAAACGTGATTTGAAATAATCCTTTATATTGCAAACAGAAAAAAAAATATATGTGTAAGATATTTTTACTCTAAAATATAGCTCCCATAAATACATAAAAGCTAATTTCTTTAATTTTAGAAATTCGTCTCAGGTGGGGCGGGAAAGGGGGACTATGGTGTAAAAAAATAGAAATACAGTTAGACCGTTCAAAATTGGCACAGATAAGTTTTAGAGACCTGCAAGTCAAATGAGGATATTTTTTAAAGTGCAAAGTTATTAGGAGGGTCAGAAAGGTGTGGTTGTGGGGGGGGGGGGGCGGAGGGGCAAAAAATAGAGTTAGCAGACCGTTGAAAATTGGTACATAAAGGTTTTTGATACCTACAAATCGATTGCGGATATTTTCGAACTCGTAAAGTTATTAGGAGGGGCGGGAGGAGGAGACGGAGGGACAAAAACTAAAAATAGAGTTAGGTCGTTCAAAATTGGTACATAGAGGTTTTTGATACTTACAAATCGATTACAGATAATTTCGAATTTGTAAAGTTATTCAATTGGTACATGGAGGTTTTTGATACCTACAAAACGATTGCGTATATTTTCGAATTTGTAAAATTATTAGGATAGACGGGAAGGGGAGGTGAAATGGAAAAAATATATAAATAAGAGTTAGAGCGCTGAAAATTAGTGTTTTAGGTTTTGAAGCACAATAAATCGATTGAAGATATTTTCGAAAGTACAGAATTATTACGAAAGGCAGGAAGGGATCGGGCGCATGTGTAAAAATAAAGAAATTCAGATAAAATGTTGGAAATTAGTAATATTAGGTTTAAAAGCCCGAGAGAACGATTGAGAGTATCTTTTAAAGTCTAAAATAACTAGGTGGGGCGGGAACGGTACGTGAAGGAGCATGCGAGCCTCGCGCGCCTGTATGCGTTGCCGCAGGCAGTGGTGTCCCGAACCGATTATTCCACTGATGAGAGAATTTTATTTATTTATTTATTTATTTTTTATTTATTTATATTTTTCCCCTACGATAAAATAGTGATTCATTAAGAGTCTTGAACATAACTGCGCACGCGCAGCACACAATTGCGCTGCCAAATGTAGTGGGGACCCTTTGCGACATTTTTTACAATCACATTTTTTTTCTTCTTTTTTTTTCGCATGATAAAACTTGATGCAATTTTGAGAATTCATTAACTATAGTGATTCATTTAAAAATAGTGACCAGCGAAGCGGGCGTAGCCTGCTAGTCATGTATAAAACAGTTGATAGGTAAAAGAAAATAATCGAAATATCACATGAATTGAAAGTAGTTTAATATCTTTTGCTAATTATGAATTTATTATTTATGTAATGAATTAGTTATATAAATCTTAAAACAATTTCTTAAAAATGGGTCAATTTAAAATCTTCCTTTTATTTATTTATGCATTTTGAAATAAACATTTTATTTATTATTATTATTAGTTATTTGTAAATCTTGACAAAACTTTTCATCCTTAGGAAGTGTAAAATAATAATGATGAAAAGATGTGCTACCCATATATTTTCATCACTAAATTTTGCTTTTTTAATTTATTTTATTTGTTTTAACCATAAACGAATATATGTAGTTTTCCTAATTTATATTAAATTTTCCGTGATGGTATTCAGAGTAACTAATGAAGATGAAGAGAAATAATTCTATTTAATTTAAGAATATTTGAAATAAAAGTTGTGATGCATCACTTCTTTTGAATTTCATTATTATAGAAGTTTTCTACTATTACTGGTTCACTGAAATGCACAGTACATATGATATATACTAGAAAAACAAAAACAATATTTATTTTTGTTTATTTTTTTTTTTTTTTTTTAGGAAACAATAAATAAATAGAAACTTTCATTAAAAAATCTATTTACTGTATAAACATCAAATGACAAATAATTATTACTAGTTGCTAATAATTTATAAATAACAATAAATCGTGCTATATACAAAATGTTAAATTGTAATCTAGTCCGGTCAAGTTAGACCAAAAAATAAGAGTGAAAATACGTAAAGTTACAACAAGCTGATAATCAGTAAAATTGTTCAAAATATAATTATAAATACAATTTTGAAATTCCCCACAATTCCGGTGTATGGAAAATTTTTTTCTCAAGGTCAAAGGTAAAAAAAATGAGTTTTCCGCGATTTTCAGCAAAACGGTAAGTTTTATCACAAAAATACGTCAGACAAAAATTGTAGATCATAAAATTATCTACAAAAAATGTATCAGGTGTACAAAGTAGGCACGAGTGTTGCAGATAAAGCGGCAACACAGTGGTGTCCGTCACTGCTGTTGTCTGCAGCACTCGTGTCTGCTTTGTTCGCTTGACGAAGGGTCATGTTTTCTTTCGAGTCGAAGTTGCGCGTTTTTTTGCATATTTCGTTTTAACGCTAGCCCTCTGGTGCATTTTTATTATAGATAATGTTGATTGTTAAAAATGGTGTATAAAACTCTAAAGTTTTCCACAAATCTTTAAAATTTCGGGCAGGGGGAGTGGTTTAAGCTCGTGAAGTTGGACTTGCTTCTATAGCAAAAATGACAGGACTGACATTCAATAATATTAAATTAAAACGCGCTGACAAAGTTGTTCCTCTTTTAGCTATGACTAGTACCCTAAAAGTTCATGAAGAGAAAATAACTGTTGACCCTGTATTATTGTTCCAACGCATGAGTATTACTGCAGCATTTCAAGATGAAATAGAAACATATTTTGAATATGAATTAGCTCCCTACCCTTTAACGTTGTTTGATGAGATCGGAATGCGTAAAACACAGAAGTCTGCCATTTACGATTGTTTTGAAAAGGTAAATATTGATATTAACAACACTAATGCGACATACATCATTGACGGAGGATATTTACTACATCGCGTTGTGTGGGATAGCGAAGAAACATTCAACGTAATCTTAGATAAATACGTTCAGTATGTACGTCGACATTTTGGTTCCAGAGTTAAAGTCGTATTTGATGGCTACAATGACTACACGAGAAATATCAAAGCTGCAGAACAACGTCGTCGAACTTTAGCAACATCTTCATCTTCTGATATTTTATTTGATGATTCATGACAGTTCCAACCAGTCAACAGAAATTTCTTACAAATACTCACAACAAGTCTCGGTTCATTTCAGTGTTGAAAGAAAAGTTTACTGCTGAAAATGTATTGGTGAAACAAGCTAATAATGATGCTGATGTACTAATTATTGAAACAGCAATGGAGCAATTCAATGTGACAAATATAACTGTTGTTGTTGGTGAAGATGTACAGTCGGCTGCAAAATTATTCGAGCACTAGCAATAATCCCTGTCTAAAAAAAGTACACTTAATACTGCTTTGTTAAATAAATCCTTATCGAGTCATGTTCTTAGTCAGTCTAAGAACATGATTCGACAAGGATTTATTTAACAAAACAGTCTTAAGTGTACATTTTTAACATAGGAATTATTGGCTAGTGCTCAAAAAATTATGCTGCCGACTGTACACTTACTCGTATTACTCACTGCTCGAACTCCAACAGCCAAAACTATTTTCTTCTTAAAACCAGGAAAATCTCAACATCAATCGGAAATATATTCTTCAAAAAGTTTACCTACTTTTGCAAAGAGTCAAAATCATGTACTATGTACACGCAATAACTGGCTGTGATACGACATCTGCATTTTACAGGAGAGGTAAAACAACAGTTTTCAAAATGTTTGAAAAGCAAGATTTAGTTCAATGTGCTCAAGTTTTTAAAAATAGTAATTCAACCCAACAAGAAGTCATCACCAACGGCATTCGCTTTCTTTTTTCTATGTACGGAGCTCCTGAAAAAACTACCTGCTTCGATAAGTATCGATATGCATGTTTCGTTAAAAATACTAAAAATAAAAAACAAGTTCAATTAGCTCGTCTTCCTCCAACCTCAGATGCTGCTCATCAACATCTTTTTCGGGTATATTATGAAGTTAAAGTGTGGCTTGGTTATCAGCTAGACCCTACAAAGTGGGGTTCGAAGTTGGTCAACAATACATTAGAACCAGTTCAAACTTTTCTCCCACCTGCGCCGGAAAAACTGCTGAGCACAATTTTTTGCAACTGCAAAAAGGGATGCAGCGCTAAATGTGGTTGCAAAAAAGTTGGACTGTTTTGTTCTCTGGCATGTACAAATTGCCAAGGCCGGTCGTGTTCCAATGTTGAATCACCAACAGTGGAGGATTCGTTTGATTCTAACGAGATGACATGCGATATGTCGCTATTAACGCAATTTACTTGCTCTCAAAATGAAGATGAAGAAGAGGAGGAAGAAGAACAAGAACAAGAAGTAGAAGAAGCTCAAGAAGAAGAACAAGAAGAATTTGAATAAGACGAATAAGCTTCATTACTTTTTTTTAATTGACATCGCTCTTATTTTATTACAATCTTTGCTAATTTTCGTTATTTTGCAAAAGTTACAAATTAAACAGGATCATAATTGACTTGTGGAATAGGCCTACTGGTGAAACCACGTTAAAAAAAACGTGCTAAGTACACTACCTCATAGGTGGCGTGGAAACGTGTGCATATTATGACGATTACAACTTTTACAACTTTTTGGATCGTAATATCTCAGAACTTTTTTTTTTATTATTATTAGAGTTGATTCTCTGAATGCAAATTTAAGCAGCATTTGAAATATTTCATATATCAATTAAATATAGACAAGTCATTAAAGATAGGGAGGGAAAAACAGACATATTAAAACTTTCATACAATGTACATCTTTTGCAGAAAATAATATAGAAATAAGTTTTTATACTATTACACTTATTTTATATATTCTGAGATCTGAATACAAAATAATGTAGTGTTAATTATATATGTAAACATTACGTCGGTGATGCAAATATAGAAATACTAATATGAGATTACACTGCATATAAGCACAGATTAAATAAATATTTTTAGTTATTTGTACGTAATATGGAAACAGATTAGATACATCAATAACTAAAAAAATAAATAAATAGCTTTATTATCTGCTATTTATGTTGATGATTGAACCATTAGTATAATAGAAAATTACTACTGATTCAAAATTCGTTGTATGTATTTTTTTTTTTTTGAACAGATACGTCATTTTAAAGGAAAAGCAATAAATCTGTTGATTATATAAAATAAATTGAAAATATACGTATAAGAGGTAAAGGATTAAATTAAATTTTTTAGATTTAATAATTTTTAGTACATTCCTACATTGTATCACGAATACTATTAAGTTCGGTTTGACTTTCTCTGCGTATGCGTATCTCAGGGATGGAACACGGGCGCAGAATTCATACCACTATCAATGTAAGAAAATTGTCTACTTCTTAAATCAACGACATTATAAGTAGAGAAATTTCTTAGACGGATTCCGATATGAATTCTGCGCCCGTGTTCCATCCCTGGTATCTGTTTGTTAATGATAATGAATTTCTGTTTATATGTAATTGTCTTCTAAAAAGTCAGTAGTTTTGCTAATGGATAGTCTATTTCTTGGCCATGTAAAACATCTAAAAATAGGTGCTAAAAATTTGCATAGAAATGTATGTAATTTTTTTTTCCTTATCTTTCTTTTTTTCTTAGACTAGGCCAGGACATATATTTAAGGGCCGATATTTAAGATGTCATATGGAGCCAGGCCAGGTTACCAAGGAGCCAGACCTAGGCCTAAAAATTCTGGCCCGTGCAAACCTAACTCGTCCTATTTTCCCCGCCAAACATGGCTAGAAACGTCCAAAACTGCTCCAAAAACGATGAGCGGCTCCCTATCCAAGTACAATCTAATCATCCCCCTGAAACAATAACAAAAGGAAGGGGACCAAAAAGTAATAGTTTGATCGTTTTTTTCTGGGCCAGTTGGTGTATCAAATATTTAAATTTGTAGAATTTTAAATTTTTACTTGAAGAATATTAAGCATATATTGACAGTAGTTTTTTGCACAAATAAAATTAATGGAGATAATTGGAAAAATATCATTTGGCCCATTTTTGGCAGTTGGTCAACCTGGCGATCGCCGGGTAGCCCAGTCTGTCCCTGTTCCCGACTATTCCATAATACCCTCATCTCCTCTATAGCGCTGCACATAATCTTCCTTCAGTGAAGGTGTTACTTATGTGTGACAGCATTAAAAAATGAACTATGTCCAAGCATTTAAAATGTATTTATACAACCTATATATATATATATATATATATATATATATATGCATATGCAAAAAGTACTGAATGTAACTCTATACGGTTTTATCTATAATGTACAGTAAATCATGGGATTATATATATATATACATATATATATATATATATAAGGAAAAATTATAATTACATTTTTACTAACATGTCGCACTATATTTGTAGTATCCTCTCGAATTTTAAACAGATTCACCTGATCAAATGACATACTGCGAATACTGAAGCTTTCCTTAAGACAATTTCCAATGCACAATGCCTGATGGTCATTCTAATGAATGACAGCTTATCTAATATGAAAAAAAATTTACGTAAAAAAAAATATTTTTTTAATTCAGTTATTAAAGAAGATAAGTGAACTATTATTAATAAAAAAAATTAAATAAATAGTGAAGTCAACAAATGAATGCAATTATTTTTTTAAATCATAATTTATAATTTAAAAATAAAAAAAAATAAAAAAATGCATAATGTAGAATAGCAATATTAACATAATCTCCCCCCCCCCTTCTCAGTTACTAAATTACTTTATTTATTCATTTATTATTACTTTATTCATAGGTTTATTTTTTCCAAATAAAATGTTATAGAAAATTAAAATGGTTTAAATTGATAGATGAGATTTAAGTTTCCAGACATTGAAAAGATAGTTAAAAACTCCTGTTTACATAATTTAAAAATATAACTAACAATATTATATTTTATTTTTACAAATACTGAACTGTAAACATTGAATGTAACATATATATATATATGACTACATCTATGACTACAAATCTATTTTTATGAATAATGAATAATATTCAGTGTAAATACCCCCTTCCCCCTCCAAGTAAAAAAAACAGTAATGCTGTTTAGAAATTGTAAGCTTGGAATGGGATAGCGGTGCCTCGTTCTTTAGTCTTATCTTAAATGTTAGGAACTTTCGTAGAATGGGCGTGGTTAAGAACGATCTTAACTTGGTATTGCGGTGCTTCAAGCGAAAGTCCTCCGCGTGTCCTCGTAAGAGAATGCCAGCCAGCCAATGGGAGACGCAGAGCGAGCTATGTTGTGATTGCGCGAGGACACGCAGAGGACTTACGCTTGAGGCACCCCAATACCAAGTTAAGATCGTTCTTAACCACGCCCATTCTACGAAAGTTCGTAACATTTAAGATAAGACTTAAAAACTAGGCACCACAATCCGAGCCTTAAACATAAATAATAACCATAAATGCAGTAATTTAATTATAATACGGTATTTTATGGTTCGAATGTTCATATAACTGGAATTTTTATGTTAAAATTAATATTATATAAAGGATAACTTACAGTGCAAAATTGAGCGTGAAGTCCTGACACCCAGTCAATTGATAATCCACTATTTCTTCTCGTTATTTCCGCCAGAAATTTGAGCATTCTGTTTCCTTTTAGGGCGTGATTAGCACAGTTTATCGCAGAGCAACCCCAAGGACTAACTATGTCGGATGATTAAGCTCGTATACTCTATCTCTGTTACCCGAGAACTTATAGCGAAAGTAAATAATGCAACGTGATTCTTGGCGTTACTGTTGAATGACTGGCGTTGGACTGAAGGCAAACGGCGTGTTTCTAACATGGGAACTAGACCCCTTAAATAAAATATATAGGCCGACGCATCGCTGCTTTTTTTTTTTTTTTGCCTCAGAAGAGGACAGCGTTTCCGCTTGGCGTCCTTTTCGTTTTTCTGTGATTTTAAGAAATCTTGATCTGAAGCAACTATCGGTCAACAAAAGCAATAAGCAACGAAATAATTCCTAACAACACATGTGTTTCACATTACATTATCAGGATATCCTGTAGATGTATTAGAAATAAGATGTATTATCAGGACTCTTTCTGTTTCGTAGATAAGATGTCGCCAAACTCAAATACACAGTACTAAAAAGTCTTCTTAAATCAATTTATCAATATTAATATAACTAATATGATTAAAATAAGACACTTTTCTATATTTTTACATTAACACATGTCAGAGATATAAATATAAGTAATGTTGTTTTATTCCTCTTAAATTATCTTATGGAAATATGAACATTTTATATATATAGGAGCCTTAATGCGAACGACTTCTATTTTCGTTTGTGTACTTCGTAGTGGTGTTTTCCTTTCTTCACATGTTTAAGTATGGAAAATGAAAGCATGGAATAAAGTGTTTGGAAGGAAAGATAAATGCAGTCAATCCAGAGAATAGTTTTTAAAAAGCTTTCACAAACTATAACTCACTTACAAGGTATGGAAAGCTAACCTTCGGTCATTATAAACAGAATCGCCCATTCAGCGAGAAAACGTAACTATGACAAATTTTGGTGATAAAACAGCAACCCTTTATGTTTACTTTAGCTATCAGTTCTCCGCGAACAGAGTTTTTTTATAGTAAGCTCTAATCTGTCAGTGTTTATGGCAGTGACGTCACGTTCCCCTGCTCTATTTTATAAATGGACTAGTCTAGAGCCCCTAAAAAAAAAATAGGCCGGCGCATCACCGCCATTTTTTTGCCTCCGAAGAAGACAGCATTCCCGCTTGGCGTCCTTATCGCTTCCCTAATGATTTTAAGAAATCTTGATCTGAATCTAATCCGGTCAAGATAAGAGCAATAAACAACAATAATATTCCTAAAAACACATTTTATTCACAGTACATTCTCAGGTTGGTTAGTTGGCTTTTTGTGGCACAAGATCCAGAATTGGATATGTTGCGCCAAACTTTATACTCTGGATGGGGGATCCCATCCATAGTCTAAAAAAGAAAAAGAATAGAAAAGATGTGTATAATAATAGATAAAGATAATAAAAAATAGAGTAAACAGTGTATAAGATAAAACAATATGTAAAGATTATAAACAATGTATATAATAAAATGAGATGTAGAAAATGGCAGTGTAAATGATAAAATCAGCGATGAAGAATGATAAAGTAAATAATAAAATCATATATCGTAGTATAAACCTGCCTCTTTTAAAAAGTTGGTCAGATGATAATGAGGATTAATACCCAACAGGTTAGTCAAATTTAGTGATGATAAATTAAAATAGCGCCCAGGGGCGTAGCTTAAGGGGGGGAGGGGTGGGAGTCTCCCCCCCCAATGTTTTAAAAAATAGGGCGGCATATTGAAGTTTCTGGGGGCGCTGTTTTGCGACTTAAAGTTCATTTGAAAGTGGATCATAATTTTGTTAATTATCGTTAGTTACCAAAAACACTTAAGAGTTTTATGTATCACAAACTGACTAACTGGTTCACCGACTAGCAAAAAAGGTGTGTCTGACTGTAGCAAACTCCCGTTAGGTGGCGCCTGCGGCGCCCTCTAAACTAATTAGACGCCTAACACAGTCTGTTTTTCTATCGTGCAAACGACCCTTAAAAATTCTCATCATATTCATGACGCTTAAAAAAATCTGATCATAACAAATTCCTGTTTGGGGGCGCCTATGGCATGAGTTCCCGTTTTGTTCACTTACAATAGCCTGTTCGCTTGCCTTACAAAAGACAGTTGAAATTTCTAATCGTATTCGGGACCCTTTAAGAGTAGCAAACTCCAGCTGAGCGGCACCCTTCCCTGTTCAGGCACCTTCAAAGGCATAATGAGGTTTCTGGGGCGCTGTTTTGCGCCTTAAAGTTCATTTGAAAGTGGATCATAATTTTGTTGATTATCGTTAGTTGCCAAAAACACTTAAGATTTTTATGCATCAGAAGCTGCCTTCGGCGACCAGCTGGTTCACCGACCAGCAAAAAAAGTTCGCATTAAAATGTCTGACTGTAGCAAACTCCCGTTAGGTGGCGCCCTCTTAACTAATTAGACGCCTAAAACAGCCTTTTTAAACGTGCATAACAACCTATTTTCCTACTGTGCAAACAATCCTTGAAAATTCGCTTCATATTTACAACCCTTAAAAAAATCTGATTACAACAAATTCCTGTTTGGGGGCGCTTATGGCATGATTTCCATTTCAAACACTTACAATAGTCTGTTCGCTCACCGTGCAAAAGATTGTTGAAAACTTTGATCGTATTCTGGACACTTTAAGAATAAGTTTGCAAACTCCAGCTGAGCGGCGCCCTTCCCTGTTCAGGCACCTACAACAGCATGTTCGTTTACCACGCAACGACCCTTGAAAATTTTGACCTTAGCAAATTCACGCTCTGTGGCGGCTGTGGCGCCCTTCTCCCATTTCAGATACTTACAACACACTCGTAAGTATGCAGAATCGCTTTCTCACCTCCAAAAACTTAAAATTACGATTTTTCAAGACCTTAGCTCGAAAAAAAAAAAAAAAAAAAAAAAGCAGTTTATTGTACGTTATGGCTATTGTATAAAAACGAAATTAGATGAGGTTTGATTTGGTTATAACGATTTCTCACTAACAATTTTTGATTCTAAGTGATCTTTTAAGCAAATTTTTTATTTTAGTTTCATTGCTTACGGGTTTTGAAATATTTATAAGTCTATAGAATTCAACAAGTGTTTCTTGACATGAAATAGCGCGAGGAAGCTGATTTAACGTCGCATTAATAGGCACATATTGGGCAATTGGCGACGGTTTGGGATTAACGCCCCGGTGGCGATCCGAAGACAAGCCATCACAATTTTTATCTTCTGCGGAAGAGGGCTCCCCCGCTTCAGTATCTTCCAGAGGTATTATTTGCACGGAGCATGGAGGATATTGCAGCTACAACAGAGTTTATGTGCACCAGAGACTGACTTTCATGATAGTCTTCAATTGGGTCAATTATTGAATCCGCAATCTTTCTGTCAAGCTGGTAGACGTGAGGTGCCGGGTACGATCCCAGGTCGCGCTTGTCGGCCTAGTCGTTCGGAATTTTCCATGGTTTTCTCCGAAACTTGCGTAAATACGGGCTAGGATCCCATTGAAAGACCTCCACAGAAGGCATTCCCCCTCAGGCCTAGGACCCTAGAGCAGTCACTCAGAATTTTTCCCAAACACCGACACCAACACCTAAGTAAGATATAAATTTCTGTATAAAAAAGATTTAATTTTGGACAATGGGACTCTTTTTTAGTTTGCTCTTCACATAAAGGCATGCGGTAATTCTGTCGCGTTCCTTAGCAATGGCTACTACATTTCTTAAAATATTTTTCACACAATATGAGAAAAAAGAAAATCGTTTTTTAATTGGTTTAAATACGTAAAATAAGAATAATAAATAAATTACTGGTTTTCTTTTTCCTTAAGAGTGAACAATACCTAATTTCATAAGAAAACACCACAGACCTGGCGTTTATAAGCAATAATTACAAAACTTTGAATAAACACCATAAAATTCAATAAACTTGCAGTAATTGTTTCGGTTCGAAAGAACACACGATCCTTCGTCAGGCAAAAAAAGTAGGCACAAGTGCTGCAGCCAAAGCAGCAACGCACAAAACCGTTTTAAGTGAACAGCAAAAATATATACAGATGAATACATAAATACTGGTGTGAGGAGAATAGTGCTGACTCTAAAATAAAAGGGCCACCTGGGGGAATTCAATAAAAAGGGGCATTATTTGCATAATTTGCGGTGTTCTATGTTATTTTTTTTTGTACGTAACAAAAGTAAATTACTAATTTTCCTTGTATATATATATATATATATAGGCAGTATGCATTTGTTATTCCAGGAATGCTGAAGAACTATTGCTAAGAAAGTTTAAAAGTCAGGGAAAAAAGAAAATCTAAAGGCCTCTAAACATTTAAAATGTTAGAAAAGGCTACTTTGTACCAAAATATTTTTAAAAGGGCCGCCAGGTGCTAAAATATGTTGAAAAAGGGCCACGGGGTGCTAAAAACTTTTTAAAGACCACCATGCCAAATTAGCCTAGTGTCAGCCCTACATAATTATGAAATAAAAGAAGAAAATAAATAAATAAATAAATTAGATTAAAAAATGTAACAAAATCTAAAAATTTCAAAATTAAACGAAAATTGAACTTATGTGAGTAATTTCATAGCATCAGACAAGAATGAAGTAGAACAAATATCATTAACAAGATTTTTCGAATTTTTAAATATGTAAAAATCTTCATGGATATTCAAATGGGAAGAGAAGACAGGAGATGAAATTATGTTAGTTAAAAAAAAATCAAAATGATGACAGTGAGCCCAGCAGTGGGAAGCAATAGAAGATTTGGAAATCTCTTCATTGCGAACATTTCGACGATGCTCATTTATTCTATATTTCAAACACCCTTCTTATTTGATCAATATAAACTAAATTGCACGACGAACATAAGACTAAATAAATGCCAGAACGGTTTTCAGTAGGATTGGATTGGATTGGATTAGGGAATATGGCCGATTGACTGCTGTAGGTCCAAGCCTTAGGGGGAGTGCCCTCCGTGGGGGTCGTTTTAAGGGATCCTAGCCCATATTTACGTAAGTTTCGGAGAAAACCACAGAAAACTCCGAACGGCTAGGCCGACGAGCGTGAAGGTCTTCAGTAGGAATGGGATCTTTAAGAGAAGATAATTTAATTTTGTTGACGGGTTTTTAAATGACTTTAAAACCAAACGGAGAGAGAATTTTAGAAGTTTTAAAAGAAAGTGATAAATAAAAAGGTAAAACAACTAGAATGAGACTGTGATCGTTCAATTTGGTATCAGAACGTTTAGATTCTTGAATTTATATAAAGCTTTATTAATAATAGAGTGATTATAGCCTCGAAAAAGAGCAAGAGATTTTAAGTAATTAATTTCTTTCGAAAGACTAGACGGATAAGAACAAATGTGTAAGGCTTATGTTTTTCTTACTCATTTTCAAAAAATTGATAAAATTTTAATATTTCATTTTGCGGTTAAAAAAAAAAAAAAGAAAAGAAAAGAAAAAAGAAAAGAAAGAAAGAGAAAAATGCACATATTGAAAACTCAGATTTTTGAACTTAGAATTACATTCAAAATAAAAAATAAATAAACGATTGTAAATTTTTTGAATGTGAAAACAGAATTTAAATCTACATTATGTAATGACAATGAGTAATCATGAAATCAAATTTTCCCATAGAGTAACATGGGCCACGGCTGTCTTTGAGATTAGGTATTATCCACTCTAAAAATATAAAGTTGCTTTCCTTAGCAACAGTTACTACTTTCATTTCTTAAAATTTATTTTGAAAGTTTTATGTATTACCTGAATTATAATGTAATATCTTTAAACTTGTTGGAAAAGGGGGAAAAAATCTTTTCAATTATTCTACTTTATCTCAAACCAATACTCTGGTTGTCCTAAGAAAGATGCTTTTGCTTAGTCTCATACGAGAATATATATATATGTATTTATTTCTGCAAAGCACATTAAACATATCTTTCGAACGATACTACTTGTAAGCCTTTCCTTTTATTGAATAGGCTAAAATGTAAGAGGAATTTCATGTCTGCGTATTAATATATAGATTCGCTGAAAAAATTTAGAATGCTCCAAAGAAGTATTAAAAAAAAGTTACTAAATGGAGGGGGAAAAAACAGCTTTTTTTTTTTTTTTCTTGGCAGATTTTAGGAATATGCCCCGAAGAAGAGGGGGGGGGGGCACGTATTAACCGACGAGAGGGCCTGTGCCCTCGATCCCAATGGTGGCAACACTCTTGAAAGTATGTGGGTGGCATTTTCAGATGTGGAATACGAAAGGGCGCCAAACGTCGGGTCTCCCCCCCCAATCAAATTTTCACGCTACGCCCCTGATAGCGCCTATAAAGATGACGAAGGCAAGATCAATCGGTGAGGATATGGCTAATGGTTAGTAAGCTGAAGTGGCATTTGGGACAGGTAGGTTCCTGTTCTCCAAGAAGTAAATGTTTGTGTGTAAGTCTCGAATGCCCAATCCTGAGACGAGTGATTATCACACCATAAATCCTAGGAGTATGTGTCGGCCAGACTGAAATGTGTGGTTTGATTCCCTGTAATTTATTATTTGTCTGACAATTCCACTCTCTTTGCCACATATTTTTTAAGAAAACTTTAAAGGAGTGCTTAACATCCTCATATGGAACTAGACAGTTAATATCGATCAATGCCTGTCTTGCTGCTTTATCTGCTAATTCATTGCCCTTGATGCCAACGTGACCAGGAACCCAACAGAATAATATGTCAAAGCCTTTTCTTAAAAGATCATTATAAGTTTTTAAAACTGACCTAAAAGAAAGCTCACAAGCACTAGAGGAAAGAGAATCTAGGACACTCTTAGAGTCAGTGTAAATGATGAATTTCCTGTTGGGATGAGATGAAATAAAATTAAGTGCAACTTCAACTGCAAAAAACTCTGCAGAGAAAATGGAGAATGAGCAAGGAAGTCGATAACTAAAAATGGTTTCACCTGAAACAACACCACAACCAACCTGATTGCAAGTCTTAGAGCCATCAGTAAAAATCTCAATATAATCCTGATAAACGCTGCGATGAGCAGCATAAAGTGCCCCAAAAATTGAAGCATCTGTGTCAGATTTTCTAAAACCACTAAAAGGATGAAGGTGAGAAATAACCTGGAAGTTCCAAGGAGTCACATTTAAAAAGGAACGAGGACGAACTTTTGTGTGAAGATGAGGGGTGCCAGCAAGAAAGTTTTTAATCCGAAGACCAAAATGTGGAATGCAAGATGGACGAATCAGAAAAAGATTTTCATTGTTGTTATTTAAATGGGGATGAAGTGGATGATTAGGATGTGAACGAATGCGATAGTAGAGATCCAACGATAGTTGTTGTCTAATATTGGCAAGAGAAGGCTCCACACAGTCAGCATAAAGACTAAGGATTGGAGAAGTGCGGAAAGCCCCTGAACAAAATCTAAGCGCACTATGATGTACTGTGTCTAATTTCTTAAGATAGGAAATGGGAGCTGAGCCATAAACTTGACAGGCATAATCTAATTTAGAACGGATAACAGCTCGGTAGATTTTTCAGTAAGGAACTGCGATCTGCTCCCCAACAGGTATTTGAAAGTACCTTTAAAAGATTTAATGTTTTATCACATTTTGTCCTTAAATTTAAAATATGTGGCATAAAATTCAGTTTTTTGTCAAAGATAACGCCTAAAAAGCGGGCAGTGTCAACTACAGATATAATTCTATTGTTAATAAAAATCTCTGGATCGGGATGAGGACCTCGTCTGCGGCAAAAATGCACACAATGTGTTTTGTCAATTGAGAAAGTGAAACCATTTTTATCTGTCCATTTGGTAATATTATTGATGGCTAGTTGAAGCTGGCGCTCAATAAAACGCATATCATTTCCCTGGCAAGAAATCTGCAGGTCGTCAACATACAGGTTCCCATGAACATTTTGAGGTAGTTGTTTTAGTATATTATTAATTTTTATAGAGAAGAGTGTTACACTTAAGACGCTTCCTTGAGGAACACCCTCCTCCTGGAAGTAAAAGTCTGAGTACACTGATCTAATTCGAACTTGAAAGCGTCTCACCTTTAAAAAATTCTCAATGAATATAGGAAGATTGCCCCTTAAGCCCAAATTAAAAATGTCCCTTAAAATGCCATTACGCCACGTTTTGTTTACGCTTTTTCAATGTCGAAGAAAACTGACACCAAATGGTTACGTCTAACAATAGCATTCCGTATATTAGTCTCAAGCAAGAGAATATTGTCAATAGTAGAACGGCCTTGTCTAAAACCACTTTGCCATGGAGAAATTAGATTATTTTTTTCAAGATAGAAAACAAGTCTAGTATTTATCATTTTCTCAAGCAATTTACAAAGGCAGCTAGTGAGGGCAATAGGTCTATAATTTTTTGGGTCAGTAGTATCTTTACCAGGTTTTGGAAAGGGTATAACAATAGCATCGTGCCAAGCAATGGGGAAGATATTTTCAGTCCAGATTCTATTGAAGAGATGAAGTAGATTTTTGAGGGAAGCTTTGGAAAGATGTTTGATCATAAGGTAACTTATACCATCAAGACCAGGAGCGGAGTTATGAGTGTTTTTCAGGCTATTGTTCAGTTCATTTTCTGTAAATGGGCAATTGTATTCATATAATGAGCGAGATCTGAAGTTAATTGTAGTGCATTCAGAACGTAGTTTGTATGATAGAAAGGGCTCCGAGTATGAGTTTGAGCTAGAAATGTGGGATAAAGTTTTACCAATAGTGTTTGCAATGTTTTGGGTGGAAGTGATTGTCTGACCATTATCTTTAAGAAAAGAGATACTGTCATTAAAATATATACCCATGGCCTTCTTGACACGATGCCACAATTGTTTGCTACTGGTATTCGAGGTAATGCTGGATACATAGTTAATCCATGATTCCTTTTGGGATTTTCTTCGAATCCTTCGTGCACTTGCTCTAGCTTGTTTATATGCAATATAATTTGCTGTAGTGGGATATCTCCGAAAAATCCCCCACGCTTTTTGTTGGCGCCTTTTTGCAATTTTACAGTCTTCATTCCACCAAGGTCGAGAGTGTTTAAAAGAATATCCAGATGATTTTGGAATCGAAATGTTAGCTGCATTAATGATACAATGGCTGACATTTGAAACTGCACTGTTAATATCGCCCTCAATCATGGTAGAAGTAATGGAGGCATTATAAGAGAAAGTAGTCCAATTGGCTTTGTCATAAATGTAATGAGGATTACTATGATTAACTTGATTGAAATTATAGAGAGATAGAAATAAAGGAAAATGATCACTGTTATGCAGATTGTCAGAAACAAAAAAATTAAAATATGGGTAAAGAATTGGAGAACAGATTGCGAGGTCTATTGCGTGAAAAGTCCTAGATGGTTCGTGGAAATAAGTATTGTCCCCATTGTTTAAGAGACATAAGGAATTATCATTGATGAAGTCTTCAATGACTTGTCCACTGGAATTAACATTGGGGCTCCCCCAAAGCGGGTTATGTCCATTGAAATCACCGAAAATTAAGAATGGGGTAGGGAGTTGCAAAATTAAATTATTCAGATCTTGTTTTCGTACAGACATATTAGTTGTTAAATAGACAGTACAGATGGTTATTAGCATATTGATGTGGATTTGGGCAGCTATGGCTTGAATATTTGTGTTTAAAGTACTCATTTTATTATATTTCATAGTTTTAGCTAAATAAAGTACGATATAAGATTTATTTAACGATAAACTACTATAATCGCTCAAGAAAAGAACATAAAATGTTCAGATTTCCATAAGACAATTTCAGACGAATAAAACAACATGACTTATATTTTCCTTTCTATTTCTGACATGTGATAATGTAAAAATACAAAAAAATGTGGTATTTTAACCATATTATTCACATTAATAGAGATAAATCGATTTAAGGAGACCATTTCTTACAGTGTATTTGAGTTTTGGCGACATTTTGTATAAGAAACAGAAACAGCCCTAATAACACATCTTATTTCCAATATCTCCACAGGATATAATGATAATCTAATGTGAAAAAAATGTGTTGTAAGGAATATTATTGTTGCTTATTGCTTTTGTTGCCCGATCGTAGCTTCAGATGAAGATTTCTTAAAATCACAAGAAAGTGATAAAGACGCAAAGCGCAGCGGGAATTCTGCCCTCTTCTGAGCAGTGCCTGATTTAAGGCAGGGCATTCGGGGCATGTGCCCTGGGCCCTCTCCCTGAGGGGGCCTCCAAGAAATTCAATCATTCATTTAAAAAAATAGTTAAAATGAAAAATGTCCAAATTTTGCTATAATAATTATTGTTTTTTGTTTTTTCGTCGATGAATGGAGGTATTAATGTGCTGTTATATAAATCAGCAGTATAATCTTTCAAGGAAACTATCAGTTCATTGAAAAAATTGCAATATTTTTGCTAAACGCAAATACTACTGCATACTACCGATACTGCATTCCAAACTCTTACTAAGGCTAACTAAATCCGAGGCGCGCACTGCAGTGCAGATACACGGGTGCAATGTATGTTGATCCGATAGACAATCATCGGATCAATCAGACAATCGTCGGACAATCATCGGTCTTACCAATAAAATGAAAAGTGGAGAGAATTTTTAGACGCGTGAATCAAAAATATGCGGTTTGTTTTGTTTGTTGTAATATTAAAGTACGAGGGAAAAGGGGCCCATTGAACATGAGTGCCTTGGGCCTCCAAGTGAGTAAATCGGTCTCTGCTTCTGAGGCAAAAAAATAGCGACGATGCGTCGGCCTATATATTTATTTAGGGGGCTCCAGAATATAGGAAACTTTAACCGGACGTGATTTGCACCTACGTCATCAGTATTTCCGATTCATTTCTTGTTTGATGTAAGGAGCTCAAGTTTGGTGTAGAGCCCCTAGAAATTTTCCGTGCGCCTTAGTTTTGAGAATTATTTTGTGACGACGGGCCCTGTCAAGCTTCGCGTGATCTATAAAACTTTTGTCGTGACGTTGAGGCACTTGCTGTGGTAGTATGTCATGCTTCGAATGACATAAAGGATTTCAAGAAAGCGAGGAAGATGCATGAATGAAATGAAGCATTCTGTGAAATGTTGTAGTGAGTTGTGAGGTAGATTGTTTGTCATGTCCACATGAATTGAAAGAGTTGTTTTGGCATGAAGATTAATTAGTGTTAAGTAGAGCCCCTTAAATAAAATAATAGGCCGGCGCATCACCGCCATTTTTTTGCCTCCGAAGAGGACAGCATTCCCGCTTGTCGTCATTATCGCTTCCCTAATGATTTTAAGAAATTTTGATCTGAAGCTAATCCGGTCAAGATAAGAGCAATAAGCAACAATAATATTCCTAAAAACACGTTTTTTTCACAGTACATTCTCAGGATGTCACTTTATTCTGAGGATATTCTATGGATGTACTGGGGTAAAATGTGTTGTTAGTTGTTAGGACGGTTTCTGTTTCTTATACAAAATGTCAGTAATAGAAGCTCTGTGAACACTTTATATTCACTTCTTGAATGATTATTGCAGTTTATCGCTAAAAAAAATTTCCATATCATAGTTTACTCAGCTAAAATTATGAAATATAATAAAATAAGTTACTCTAAAGTAACGTAAGACGATAAAAAAAAAAAATTGTTGTTTGTTTATCAGAGAAACGCGCTGGGTACATGTAGCAACCCTAAGGCAACAAAATGCCTGATGCGCCAGCTCGTATATATAGGAGCCTTAGTGTTAAGAGGTGAGAAATCCATCGAGCTTTAATTTAGGTAGAGAGCGAAATGGCAACCCCTTTGTGTGGCCAACATCATCCAGAAGTGTCACGTGACAATAACTTTGAGATTTCTCCTTTCTCCTGTGCGCGTGAATACTACCATGGCGTACTTGATCTATAAGGCGTGTTCATTTGCTTCGGAAAGGTGAAGCCAATTTTATTTGTAGAGGGCGCTCGCGAGCCTGCACCAAATTCAAAGCCTGCCCGTATTTTGCTATTGTTTTCAATGGGAACAGCTGCTAGAATCAAAGTGCTTCAATCAAAATTGGTTTAAATATATCACGTATAAAAAGAAAACATTACGTATTTATAATTTTTTTTTTTTTTTTTTTTTTTTTTTTAATTTAATAGCAAAAAAGTTATTTTTTTAAATAATTAATTTTTTTCAATGCATGTAAAAGCAGTGAGAAACAATTTATAACATTTCACGTTTCATTATCAATGACAAAAACTGAAATTAGATAAAATCTAGCAATTTTTAAATTAACCCACAAAGAGCATAGTTTTCGTAAAGCCATTGTTTAAACGTCATATTAAGCTTCAAAAACATTTTCATTATTTCTTTAACATTTTCTTTTTCTATCTTAGAACAATATAACACATAAAGTGTTTCAATAACGTAATGACATGTGAAATATTTGTTACTTAATATTTATAGTATGTTTCGGAAAATATTTACTTAATAAACATATACGATTGAGAAGTGATCGACCTTTGCGATCGCGTAGACACGTAAACAAAAGCCAGCTGAATCATGGGAAATTGGGGCAGACCTCAGGAGAAAACGGCTTCACATTTTTCTCCTTTTTTTCGCGAAATGAACACGCCTTATAGATCAAGTACGCCATGCTACTACCACTACGGTATTGTGTTAGCCGAAAGCCGAATCATAGAGGTATTGCGCCCGCGTGGTTTGTGATCTTTCCTCGTTGTGCGTAAGCGCATAGCGTCAAGCCACAGTGTGCGCCAAGCGTGAATTCTCGCCAAACTCACTTAGCTCCGTAAGCTCCGTAGAGGTCTGCCACTACAAAGTGACGCTAGTAACATCGAAATATAGTCTTGATTTTCAATTCTCATAGGAATTATGTATTAAAATAATATTTTTAATTTTCATTATTGACGATATTGGCATTAAAAAAAAAAAAAAATTCCCATTGTCATAAAAAAAATAAACCCATCAAAAATCGGAGCAAAAATTTATAGGAATATAATACTTTCATCTAAAACTGTAAAAGAAATCACATTATAATAATATAAAAAAGAATAGGACAGATTCTATTTTTTAATGCCTTCATAATATTTTATTAATAATCTAGATGCATCATTATTTAAGATATTTGTTTTGTTTTTTATTCTCTTCTTTATATTTAAGAGGAAAGTATTCGATTAATGGAAAGTTTTAGTCACTGGTTTCCAATGAATTTATACATTTTGACATATCCTGTACACGATTGCACTATTTTAAGTGTCTTCGTGTGTGCCTAAACTTTTGTGGATTCTCTATCTCATGAGTAAGTGGACGAAATTTAACTAAACTTGATATTTAGTTCTAACATCGAAAATTAGTGCTTATAAGCTGTTACTGAAAATCGCCTACCAGCGACCGAGCGGTTCCGCGCTCAAAGCTGGTAGACGTGAGGTTCCGGATTTCATCCCAGCTCGCGCTCGTTGGCTTAGTTGTGTGGAGTTTTCCGTGGTTTTCTCCGAAACTTGCGTAAATACGGACTAGGACCCCTTAGAAAGAACTCCCCCACGGAGGGCACTCCTCTTTATGCCTAGGATCCTAGGGTAGTCAATCAGCCTTACTTCCAAAATACCAAACGCCCAATAGGTAGCGCTGTTATCCCGTATATATTTATTTTATTGTATTTATATATTTGTTTCAACAAAGTACGAAACTTCGCATAAATATGCACAGTGAAAATTGTTTTTTAAAGAATTTTTGTGAATTAAAAAGAATTGTTTAAAATAGTAATAACCAACTATGAAAAAAAAAGGTAAATGTAAATGCATTACTTTTCACTTGGGGGGGGGGGGGGTCTATGTAAATTTTTAATATTAGTGTTTCTGAAAAGAACCCATCAATACCTTTAAAACGAATGGTTGAATCATAAATATAGAATAATTAAAAACAAATTTATCAGTTTTGTTTTTGTTTTTTCGTTTTTTAATAAATAAATAAAAAACTTATGGAGAAAAATTCAGTTTTTAAAATATGAATGTGGTCTATAGGACACATAATAAACTTTCTTTAGCCATTATTATATATATCTCTCTGAAATGAAAATCGTTTGCATTCATCATGAAAAGAAATTTTAATAAAAATTAATTTTAGTTAATATCTAATTTACATTGTGTGTATTTGCATAAGAATAATATAGAAGAAAGTTTTGTGATGGCCACAACATACTATATATTTGAAATATTTTTATTTCTATATTTTATTCAAAAGATTTTTTTTTAATCTTTTTTAAAATTGTAATTTATTTGAATAAAAATCGCTTAGCAGAGTTTTCATTGGAAAAAGAAATAATAATTAGAATAATAAATACATAACTCTTCTAATATATTTGTCAAAGAATATCTAATGAGATAATTATTCTTTGGTATTTTAAACCTAAAAATTATTTTTAATGGGAAACAAAATATTGCCAAGAAGGCGATAAGTAGCGAAAAAAAGTTAGCACGTGATACATGTTGGACACGTTTTCTTCCGTTGAAAAGAATAGGGATTCTCCCTCTACTAGTATATCTGCTCGATGGAGAAATACACATTCGGTAACTATAACTACAAAAGAGTGAACGAAGATGCATGAATGAAACGAAATATTGTGTTATCCGAAGTAATACAGACTGTTGGCCCAATTGCGATTTATTGTTAGTTCGTTGGGGAATTGTTATCGTTCGGGAAGGTGCTCAAAATAAAAGTGGGACAACAGTAAATAGTATTGTTGGCCCAACAGTCCTCAAATACTCTTTTCCCAACAGCAAAATATAACAGTTGGGCCTACAGTGTCATTCAGTTGTTGGGCCATCTGCAAAACAAGGTGAATGGGCCAACAGTATTCAACTGTAGTTGGGCGAACTGCAGAATATCATTGTTGTAAAGGTCAGGATACTTGTCCATTATAGCAAATGGCTGCCCAAATCATCACCGAGCCCCCTCCTTATCTCCGACTGTAAAAACCTGGAAGTTACTTCCGCAATCATTCCAATACGATGACCAGACATCTATTTCGTGTTATGTGAAGTAGTTTAAGAGAGAACTACATATCTATAGAACACTAATAGAACATTTACTTGACGATTCATACAAGACCGGAGAATGCATTTAGAATAAACTCAAAACTAAACATCGAACATACAGTAGAAGTCGTAGTCATTACATCAGTGATCGCAGTATCTGCGACAACGAGGGATTCAGTTGGTAAGTTGCAATCACACGACATACCTTCAACCAAGTCTTTTAAAGTTTCTAGAGGTTGAGACGATCTGGTTTTTTAATCAGTCGTCCACTTGTCATTTTGAGTTCAGCGTCCACAACTGGCATTTTATCTGCAGTTGTTGAGGTTTTCATGGGAGATTTTAGTGACGGAGAAGATTCTAACTGGCTATCAGCTGGAACTGTTTCTTCTTTATCATTAGAGATATGAGCATGGAAAAAACCCGGGTTTAAACCGGGGAATAAACCCGGTTTTTTGGGAAGGGAATTTTGAAAGTTTTCAGAAGTTCCGAATTTAGCAATGTACTTTATATATATATGTATATATATATATTAATTCACTATTTTGACTGGAGTCAATGAATATTCTCGACTATAACAATGCAATGCTTTTTCATCTCACTAGGAGGCTCTGCCCCCTACTCGCTCCGCTCACCAACCCCCGAAGGAGGCTTCGCCTCCTCCCCGACTCACTTTACTTATTAACACATGCAGAACTCTGTCCGCCTATTCGTTGCTTTCTTTCACTGAAAAGGAATATTAATAGTGCATATTACAAGACAAAAGGAGAAAATTATTATGGAAATCATCATATTCAATGTCAAATTGAAATATATAATATTTATATATACATATTTTGAACAGAAAGAAAATCATAATATCTAGACCATTTTGCATTACAGCTTTAGTATGTAAAATCCTTTTATTTCCTTATATTAACTTATCCTTTTATTAACTTAAATTTAATTATCCTTTTATTAACTTATCCTTTTTATTTCTTTTTTACAACCTTAAATCCGGACCACGGTACCTCAGTATGTTGAGCACCGAGCTCGTAATTGGAAGATTGTGGGTTCAGTTCTCGAGCCGATCAAAGACCGTCGTGTACACTAATGGTGGCTGGTGCACGTTAAATATATCGTGGCCGCAATATCCTCCGTGTTACCATCAAAATTATACCTCTGGGGCCACAGAAGCTGGGGAGCTACCCCCTTCGTGTAGGTCCAAAACTGCGGTGGCATGTCTCCGGAACATCCGTAGGGGCGTCCCAGACCGTCGCCAATTATCCATAGTACAGTAATGATGCGACGCCAATCATAACCTACCCAATTATCTACCTACCTACAATCATTGATCATATTTTAATTTTCTCGTGTAAGAAGATTAATTTTCTAAAAGTAGAGAAAAAAAGTTGATATTTATTTTCTTTGTTTTATCATCCATGGTTTCGGGCCGCGGTACCCTAGTCGGTAAAGCGCTCAGCACGTAACTGGAAGATTGCCGAATCGATACCTGAGCCGGCCAAAGACCGTCGTGTACACTAATGGTGGCTTGTGCACATAAAATCTATCGTGGTTGCAAAGTCCTCTATGTTCCCATCCCCCACTATACCTCTGCGTAACGATGCAAAAAAACCGTGAATTTAAAACCAAGGAAAAAAAAAACGGGAGTTTTGGGGGGGAAACTGGGAAATTTGGGAATTTTACGAGGAAAAAACACATTAGATATCTCTAAAGCAAATAATAAGTTGTTTACTTAATATGGCTATTTTAAAGACTTTGATATACTGATAAGCTTATAACAATTTTAACTTATCATTTTATTTTCAATTTATCAGAACTGCAGCTAAATCATAATTTGAAAAGAAACTTAAGCTTACTTTATTAAATTAGCACTTAAGAAGAGAAATAATTTAGGTTTGAAAACTTCTTTAAAAATTTCTATTTTTAAAGAATTATTTAAAATAATGAAGTGGTTTTTAAAAAGAAGGGATGACGTTTTATACAATTACTACAGTGGTATAGTTTCTTTTACAAGTTATTTTCATAAATATTTCTAATTAGAGTTTGTAAAAAAATTATGTTAAATTTTCTACAATGAAAATTTTTTAATGAAAATTTATACACATATTGTTTTCCTGATTTTTATGCATAAAAAAAAAAAAAAAAAAAAAAAAAAAAGTTTCTGCATTTCTAACACAAGTTGGAATATTTTAGAATTACTTATATATTTCCCTAAAACAAATTAAATTTAAGAATTCTTCTTCTTCTTATTATTATTATTATTTGTAATTGAAAAAAAAAGAAGAAGAAGAAGAAGAGAAACAATTTAAAAATTATCAGGTAACAAACTAATTTCATAAATACTTCATTTGAGTTTAATGAAATATAAATTAAGATGTGTTTGTTTCCTAAAATCTTAAGTCAAATTCTCTAATTGTTTTGTAGTACATTCATAAACAAATTATGAATAAAAATAATAAAAGGTTATTGATTATCATTAAGAATGGAAAGGATATCTCAAGAACATAACAAAATAATATAAACGAATAATGACAGAAACTTACTGTTAGTGTTAGCACCGCATTCATTATAATTAATTATGTTCTTCGTTTTCGAAACAAACATCGAAGATGCTCGAATTAGCGGGAAAGTGAAACGAAAAGGAAATCTATGCAGGAATTAAAGTTGAAGTTAATTTAAAGATCGGAGGCAAAATAATTAACAAAAGTTATAAAAATATTCATAATTTAAAATTCCCAGTTTTGGGGAAATTTCAAAATTCCCAATTTTGTCTCAAATTTCCAGGGAAAAAAACCCTTTTGTGAAAAACCGGGTGTTTAGAAAGCCTTGCCTCTGGGGATCACCATAGCGGAGGGGGATCCCCTCCGTGAAGGTTCAGAATTGTGATGACATGTCTCCGGAACATCTCTAGGGGTGCGACAAACACCGTCGCCAATTACCTATAGCGCAGTATTGCTACGACGTTAAATCCAACCAACCAACCTACCTACGTACAACCATAGATCATATTTTAATTTTCTCGTGTAAAATGACTTCATGACAGAAGAACAACGTCACTGGCAGAAACTTTTTTCAAAATGGCAAATAGAGTACCTTCATAAACTTGTCGTTTTCAGTTAATAACTTCTTCAATTAAAATGATAGAAATTTCTAAGCGGCTGAAATGTCTGCCTTGGAGTACTCGGAACGCATTGATACCTCTCATGACGCGAAGAACCCTGCCCTCCGTTAGAAGATAATGTCGCAGAAAAAAAAATTGACGCCAGTGATAGAAACTTTTTTTTAATATATAGAGAAAAATATACAGCAAACAGGTTGACATATTATTTTGAAAATAATCCAGAACGACAGCGCTACAGTTCAAAAGATCGCCAAAAGAAAAATTGCCAACTAGAATTACAGACCAGCCTGTTTCTAACATTTAAATTAATATATATATTTTAAACAACATAAGTTAAAATGTGGTCTATAGGAGATTTATGTGATGATTATTTTTTGGCCTAATTAGGTATATGAAATATATCAGAAATATTTTATTCCGTAATATAAAAAAATTATCATTGCGAAATTATAAGATTTGATTTTGATCTAAAATATATTTTATGCCAATATATATCCTATATATTTTGAAATATTTTAAAAGGCCTACATTTCGTTAGATATTTTAACAAAAATGGAATAGAATACTGAATATTTAAAAATCAATCAAGTTATCTTCATAAAAACTTCGAAATACAGGTTGCCATGGTTGTAAAAATAAATAGCAAAGAGATTGAAATATCATTTTGTTGATAATCCAAAATGATATCGTTATCGCTCAAAACGGCACCAAAAGGAAAATCGCAAAATAGGGTGCTGCCCGAAATTTCTACCATATACATAAATATATATTTTTTAAACGACGAAGATTAAAATGCGCTCTATACGAGTTTTATGTGATGATTATTTTTCTTGCCATAATTAGGTATATGAAATATATCATAAGAAATATTTAATTCCGTAATATAAAAAAATTATCATTGCGAAATTATATTATGCTGTCATTTTTAATTGTTTTGAATTTAATCTAAAAAAAATTTTTTTTTTCAAAAATATATCCTATATATTTTCAAATATGTTTGAAAGGCCTAAATTTTGTTAAATATAATAGCAAAAATAGAACAGAATACTGAATACTTAAATGTCGATCAAGTTATCTTAAAAAAAAAAAAAAAATTACAATACAGGTTGATGCGGTCCTAAAAAAAAAAAAAAAAAAAAAAAAACATCAAACAGGTTGAACGTATTACAGACATATTTTTTGTAAATAATCTAGAATGACATCGTTATCGTTCAAAAGAGCGAAAAAATAAACAATGCCAAATAGATTTGAAGACCAGACTGAAAATTCTAACATATAATTTAATATATATATTTTAAAAAACATAAGTTAAACGCACTCTATAGGAGATTTATGTGATAATTTTTTTTTCCATAATTCGGTATATAAAATGTATCGTAGAAATATTTAATTCCGTAATTTAAAAAAATTATCATTGAGAAATTATAATATGGTGCCATTTTTAAGTGATTTGTTTCTGATCTAAAATATATATTATGCCAAAATATATCCTATATGTTTTTAAATATTTTTAAAAGGCCTACATTTCGTTGAATATTTTAGCAAAAATAGAATAGAATACTGAATATTTAAATGTCGATCAAGTTTATATTATAAATATGTGTAAAAGGCCTACATTACGTTAAATATGATAGCAAAAATGGAATAGAATACTGAATATTTAAATGTCGATCAAGTGTATCTTCATAAAAATTTGGAATACAGGTTGCCATGATCATAAAAATAATCAGCAACGAGGTTGACATATTATTTTGCAAAGAATTCAGAATGACATCGTTATCGTTCAAAACGTAGCCGAAAGAAAACTCGCCAAATAGGGTTATGGACCAGCCTGAAATTTCTACCTATATTGTATATGCATACATAAATATAGTACATATATTTTAAACGATTAAGGTTAAAATGAACTCTATAAGAGATTTATGTGATGAATTTTTTTTCTTGCCATAATTATGTATATTAAATTTATCATAGAAATGTTTAATTTTATAAAAAATATACAGGAAACAGGTTGACATATTATTTTGCAAATAATCCAAAACGACATCTTATCTTTCAAAACAGCGCCAAAAGAAAGATAGCTAAATAGATTTTTGAACCTGCCTGATATTTCTAACATATAAATTAATATATATATTTTAAACAACGTAAGTTAAAAAGCGCTCTATAAGAACATTTTTTTTCCTGTCAAAATGTTTAAAATTTATTATTGCGAAATTATAAGATGATGTTATTTATAAATGATTTCAATTTGATCTAAAATTTATTTTATACCAAAATGTATCCTATATAATTTAAAGTATTTTTAAAAGGTTCTTTTTTTTTTTTTTTTTTTTTTTTTTTTAAGTGAGAAAAAAAAAATTCACTTTACAGACATAAAGAAATAGTGATCAAATGGCAAATGATGATAATTTGAAAATAGAACAAATGATCCGACATGAGACAACCCTAACAGCACACTTATCCATAGTACATCCTGATGATGTCCCTTAAACATAATTTCATCCATAGGATATTCTGAGGCTGTCGTGTGGATGAGATGTGTTGTTAGGGAATGAAACAATGATCTTTTGGAAATCAACTTTTCAAGCCTAATTTCAGTTAATTTTTTAAAACTTTTTATAATACAAATGTAGACATAAAAAAACACCAAATTAAGTGCTTACTTATAATGTATTATGCGAAATCACGACAATTATTTTCGAGAGAAAATATTTAAAAACAAAAAAAATGCTAAACAACAAAAGAAATTTTAAGTAATAGAGATACTTTTCTGATAGAAACATCTACATTTATTTTATTTTTTATACCATGGATCATATGTTAACTTTCCGTGTAAAGTGACTTCATTACAGAAGAATGTCTTCACTGGGAGAAACATTTTTCAAGGTGGCAAATAGAGTATCTTCGTAAACCCGACGTTTTTAGTTAATAATTTCGTTAATTAAAATGATAGAAAATTCTAAGCAGCTGGAATGCCTTCTTTGGGTTTTTCGGAAGATATTGATACGTCTTATAATGCGGAGAACCCTGCATTTCTCGAGAAGTTGCTGTCGCAGACAAAAAAATTTGACGCCAGCGACAGAAACTTTTTTTTAATATATAGAGATAATAATTATCATGTTTTTGCCTTAATCTGAAACATGAAAATTTTCACCTTTTTTTTTTTTTTTTTTTCTTTAGGATATTTTAACAGAATGATTTTTTTCTTCAATTTCTTTTTTTTTCTGGAGTGTCTCTTGGATTTCTGCATTTCTCTGGTTTTCGGTCACATCTTTTCTTTGATGTGGGAGGTTTTGCTTAGATTCGTACCTGTTAAAGAAAATAACACACGGAAATATGTTAGATGTTGAAGGTTTCGATTTTTCAATAGGAAACAAAACAAAGACATTCACTTCCTTCCTGAAAAAAAAAAAAAAAAAAAAAAAAAAAAATTAATCCTATAAATACGGATCCGGCCCACTCCGGCCGATATTGGCTTGCCACTTAAATACTGAACTTTCAAAACAGAAATCTCAGAAAGTGGACTCGACTGTCTGCACGTGAAAGAGAGGGGAGATAGGAGTTTCTGAAATGTATCTTGATGCATTCCCACGAGATATTCCTTGTACGATTGCCACGAGGACACAGAACACGCGCTTGTTTGGCAAATGTATATATGAAAATGTTTCAATTTTCTTTCAAAATTATCTTTGAATATATATATATATATATATATTGCACTTTATTTTCTTTTTATTCCCCTTACAGCATTTTTTTTTTTTTTTTTTTTTTTTTTTTTTTTTTTTAATTATTATTATTAATTTATAAATTTTATGTGAGAAGTCCCCTTGTAAATTAATAGAAGTATAAAAAGTTATTTAAAAGAAAATATTAAGGAAAAAAGTGTCACCGGTAAATTTTTAATTTAATTTTGAAAGTATCAGTTTTATTTATTTATTTATTTATTTTTTTTTTTTTTAATGTAAATTTTAATTTTTACCTATAACAAAATCGCGCACACACAATTTAAATAATAATAATAATAATAATAATAATAATAATAATAATAGAGATCTTTTATTGGAAAAAGTAATAGATTCGTTGACATCTGCTTTAGAAACAATCGATACTTAATAATTTATTTTTATTTTTATAATTTTTTTACGTATTAGACAGTTAACATTATAAAATTTCAATACAACACTTTTCTAACGTTAATTTTCTATATTTTTAAAGTTACCATAAATAACAAAGCTTCAACGAGTCATTATCAATAGAAATAACCACTTTTCAATAAATTAATATCTCGAAATATTCCCATTTTTCTTATATTTCATGTGCATAGACAGAACTAAAGTGAAGCTATGAATATATATACATTACTTAAATATTTAATCCAGTTTGATTTGTGATTAAATATTGATCTTTACATTACAAAAGAAAGAAAGAAAAAGAAAAAAAAAAAAAAAGAAAGAAAGAAAAGAAGAAGAAGAAAGGAAGAAAGAAACTGGTGTGTTTGCCGCTTTCATGCTACACTCGTGATTATCTTTTTCAATCAAAATAATTTATGTAAAATTTAACAATAAAAGACATTCTATTTGCGATTTTTTTTACTTATTTAACTTACAATAAAAAAACGTTTTTGATGCATTTTACTTTGATTTGTCAAAGAATTGCACTGTCAATTTTTTTTTTTTTTTTTTTTTTTTTATTCCACTTAAAAAATGTGAATTTCTTAGAATCTCTTTTGGAGAATTTCTAAATGTATGAAATTTGAAAAATCATTGTTTTTAAAAATTTGAAATCGAATGTTTTTTAGTTCTTCAAAAAATAAATATGTTTTTTAGAACGATAAAGATAAGCTGCTGATATAAAGGAGAAAACAAGAATGGACAAACAGTTCTGCAAGAATGATTGTCAGAAACATAAAAATGTGTATTTGAGTGAATACAAAATTTTAATTTATTTATTCAATTTAAGCACATTGTTAATTTACCTATTCTTTTATTCACATATGTATTTTTATTTTTTTAAATAAATTTTGTACCATAATAGATTGTTTAATTATCATTATTATTTTAGAAAACCGTTTTTTATTGCAGATACTACTCTCTGCTGAGAGGGGAAAAAAGTATATTAAATATTGCTTTATTTATCTTTTATTTGTTACATGTGTTAAGGATTACAATAAAAAAAAAGAAAGAAAGAAGAGAACTATAATATTTATAGATTTTTTTTTTTTTTTTTTTTTTACAGAAAAAATACAGGTTTGAATATTTACAGACTTTTTTTTTTTTTTTAAATTCTTAAAAATAAAAATGCGGTGTGAGGATAATATTGCCTAGGAAACAAAGACAGTTAAAAAGAAAATAATATATTCACAAATAGATAGGGCATAGTTTCGATTTTTATGGAGAAAGAAATGCAAATGCGTAAGAAAGAAATGCATAGAAAGAAATGTAAATGCGGAAGATTAGTAATCCATAATATCAAATCTTAGTGTGAAATATCTATAATTACACTGCTCGGTATGAAAATCGGCCCCAAAACCAGTTTTGCAAATTCTTACGGAAAATGACTTCTTAAAACCGAATAAGAAGCACATTCTGCCCTATCACCTCCCGTTTTTCTGGGACGATCCTTATTTTTATCACTTTTTGGTAATTTTATGGCTATAAATTTGATTTGTAGGGAGAGAAAGGATTATTCCAACCGTTAAATATCTTTTGCGGGCTGCAGAGTTTGAAAATTCTAAAACAGGAACATTTGCAGCAAGAGGAAAATTTAGGGGAGGGGGGGATTCTCAACTTGAATTATGTATTATATTTATTATATTCTTTTAATTAATTATTATTATAGTTTTTAAATGTTAAAATAAATATCTTGCTTATCTGAGAAGTAACAGGAACTACTTACAATGATTGCGAGTGGGATGGGGGAGACAATCCATCAATGTCATCCAGACAAAGACGGGCGATGTAACAGCACTCCCCTGCGGAGAGCAAGAAATTTTCTTCTCCTTATTCCTCCCTTCCACCCCTTTATTTTCAACGTCCGCTCCGCCCCATTCCGGCCGTGTCAGGAGTTAAAGGTGGTAGAGCTTTCTTATCGTCCGTAGTGAAAGAGTTAATGGAGGGATCTTGTCTTTCAGTCACATTTCAACTTACATATTCATCCTCACTCAGTGACTATGTTTTGATTCATTAGCCATATGCCGGATATACGAAAGCCTGATAGAATGTTTACAGGAGTAAATGCCGACGGATAGGAGTTGCCAAAATTTTCAGTAACGTCTTATATAGTGATTGGTGTATCAGGGTTTGTCAACATCCATTGACTGGCTGCTGTACTGTGTTTCTTACACTTTCGCGACCGCTGTCGTAGATTCTCGTCATTTGAAAATATGAAACTCCACCAGTGGGCGTTTCTTTTGCAATTTGTATGTTATTTGTTTCTAAAAAATATACACAATATTCATATTCGTAAAATCAGTATACTATGGTTGCAAATACTTTGATTAGACTAGACAGAGTGTGATTATAATACGTATCCATTTGTAATATAAATGCGATTACGGAAAATTTTGTTTTGAAAAATTGTAACTTATGAGAAAAACGCCCACAGGCAGATCTTACTGTCAAAAAGACAAAAACATGCGATCGCGAAAGTGTTAAAAGGTCCAAACACACTGGCCTTAGGTAGAAGACAGCTATGGGGCCCTAGGTACAAATTTTGGTAACTTCATTCAAAATGCCTTCCACTAAAAAATTCGCATGCAGATAGGACTAATAAAATATCTCATTTATTACTCAATATAAGAAGTAAAATTATACACTAAAAAAAGGATGAAAAATATTTGACTTGCCTTCGTAAAATAGCAAAAGAGATGAGCTGCAAAATTTTACAGTCGGCCTTTTCTTAGTCAGTGTAAGAACTTGATTCGATAAGGATTTATTTAACAAAACCGTATGAAGTGTACTTTTTTTACATAGGAATTTTCGCTAGTGTTCGGACACTTTTGTTACCGACTGTACTTCAAACCATATAAATTCGTTTTCTACATGTAACTTGTCAAAACTTTCTCCTCAGAAGTTCCGAAGTATTTGTAAAAGTAGGTATTGGTATTATTACTCGCCCAATTAAGTATTAAAACTTAAAATTAAATATTCAAATAAAGAGGGGTCGCCCTAGCTACACAGGTCTCCCCTACATCTAACAGAAAGAACAAGACATCTAAACATAAGTTTAAATCTGTATTTCCATGACTCCCACAAACTTCATCACTAAACTTGGAGATTTCATAGAAAATAATACGGAAAATATATGAAAAGAGGCAACAGTATGTAAACACAGAGTTCGTGTGGGTTGTGTGTCCAACAGCAGTTAACAGTTACAGAAAATAACTGTTTGCGACGTCACCTTGCACAGCTCTATATATTAAAGAAATTTGATGAAAAGCAATAAACTGAAGTTTCATGTTTTTCAAAATGATGGAATACAAAAACAATAAAAGCTCATAGAACAAGAATACATTGTCTTATTTTCCTATTGTATTTTGAATCTTCAAAGGTAGGCCAGTGTTGCCAAATTCAATTTTGCTATATCCCTACGAACAGTTCAGAATGTCCCTACACTGATGATAAACTTTAGGGCTTAGGATGTCTTTATAAAAAACTTCCATTCTCGGGATATCCAAAGGATGTCTTCGGGAGAAACATCACCCTTAAAAAAAAGAAAGGAAAGTCCAAGGGGCAGAAAACTGATAAAGTCTCTACGCGTAGGAATAAATCCCCACAGTTGGAAACAATGATGTTTGCTTTATTTTGTTAGTATTTGGCCCGATTTGGTTCTATTTAGGAGAAAGTCTGGCCTCGTTTGAAAAATATCACCTAGCAACCCTGCTGCATATACACATTCAAACATTCTGCGAAACACACAAAATCAGCTCGTGATCACCAGTTTGGAAACCACTGCTCTAGAACATTCTTTATGCACACATGTTTTGCCTAGGGTATAAGCGCGTATATGACGTTTTAGGAAGCATTATTTCTTTTATTTTTAATACATCCATGGCTTTTCTCCTTTCTGACATTAGTAAATGCGAACATGATTTTTTACACCACTCAATTTAGGAAATGAATTAGAACATACTTTTCACATATACAGTTTTTCTCCTTTACGAATGCGGAGATCATTTTTTAGATGACTTAGTTGAGAAAATGTTTTAGAAAATTCTTCACACTCTATGGCTTTTCTCCTGTATGAATGGAAAGATGTGCCATTAATGGGATCTTTTGAGAAAATTCTTTGGAACATTTTTCTTCACACACGTATAGCTTTTCTCCTGCATGGATTCGAAGATGTTTCTTCAGATTACCTATTCGAGAAAATCCTTTAGAACATTCGCCACACACATATGGTTATTCTCCTATATGAATGCGGAGATGACCTGTTAAAGTACTCTCATGAGAAAATCCTTCAGAACATTCTTCACATACCTATGGCTTTTCCCCTGTATGGATTCGAAGATGTTTCTTTAAATCACCTGTTTGAGAAAATCCTTTAGAACATTCTTCACACACATATGGCTTTTCCCCTGTATGGATTCGTAAATGTTTCTTTAAATCACCTGTTTGAGAAAATCCTTTAGAACATTCTTCACACACATATGGCTTTTCTCCTGTATGGATTCGAAGATGTCTCTTTAGATCACTTATTTTAGAAAATCCTTTAGAACATTCTTCACACACATATGGCTTTTCTCCTGTATGAATGCGAAGATGTCTCATTAGACTGCTCTTAGCAGTAAATTCTTTAGAACATTTTTCACACACGGATGGCTTTTCTTCCGTATGGATTCGGAGATGTTTCTTTAAATCACTTGTTCGAGAAAATCTTTTAGAACATTTTTCACACACATATGGCTTTTCTCCTGTATGAATGCGAAGATGTATCATCAGACTGCTCTTAATAGAAAATTCTTTAGAACATTCTTCACACACATATGGCTTTTCTCCTGTATGAATGCGAAGATGTGTCTTCAGAGTACTCTTAGCAGAAAATTTTTTAGAACATTTTTCGCACACATACGGTTTTTCTCTTGTATGAATGCGAAGATGTGCCATTAAATGGCTCTTATAAGAAAATCCTTTAGAACATTCTTCACACACATATGGTTTTTCTCCTGTATCCATGCAGAGATGTTTTCTTAGTCCCTTATCAGAAAATGCTTTAGAACATTCTTCACACTTATGGCTTTTCTCCTGTTTGGATTCAAAGATGTGTCTTTAGATCACTTATTCGAGAAAATCCTGTAGAACATTCTTCACACACATCCCAGACAACACAAATTCGTCCAAATTAAGTCTAAGTACGCTATCTGGATATGTAGACATGTCCATATTACAGCCAGATTCACGGTCGTATTCACCGTTTACCTCAACCTGCGGTTAACCACGAAAGCCCGACTAGAACGCTCAAATGGTATTCACCAATAACCGTAGTTAACATTACCGCGGCTGAAAAGCGACTTCAGGCTCAGAAACTCTACCTAGCTCTAGAGGAAGGTTAACCGTAAATTTTCGTTACTGAGCATGCGTAATAGCGTAAGTAAATGAAGCGAGAAGCGAAGCAAAATATAAAAATAATAATGGCGGTGCGGCTTGAGTGAGAAAAAACCTTTTTCTTTCCTTTAACTGTTAATTATTTTGTTAAAAAAATGGAAATATGTAATGTTTTAAGATAACTTCTTTATTTGTGTTTATGTATGATTCGTTCATTGCTCTGAATTGTTTACTTAAAAAAATGCTCATACTGCTTTAAAAGTAGTAATGTCATTGTATCAAAATTTTAAATAATGATGGTTAAAAACAAATCGTATAGTTTCCACGGTATATAACCATCTCTGTACACTAGAGTCCTGCGCGGGTCGGGTTTTACCCGACCCGAACCCGACAGATGAATTTTAAATCAACCCGAAACCCGACCCGAACCCGACAAAAAACTTTTCTTCAACCCGAAACCCGACCCGAACCCGACAAAAAACTTTTCATCAACCCGAAAACCGACCCGAACCCGCAACAGAGAATTTTTTGTGACCCGAACCCGACTTATCTAACCCGAACCCGACCCGAAACCCGAAAAATAAATCAACATTACTTATTTATCTAAAAATCATGCAAAACAAGGTAAAATGATATAACATGACATAAAATAAAGTAAATTTTCATTGTCACACAGTTGGTACATTATAAAAAAAACTAGTATGTTGTGGCCACCACAAGACATTCTTCTATATTTTTCTGTCAAACTCACTAAGAGCGAATAATTTATTAAAACTATTATTAAAAAGTTTAACGTGATGAATGCAAATAATTTTCATCTTAGGGAAATATAACACTAAATATCCAAAGAGAGACAGTTTATCGTCTATGAATAACTTCTTAAACAATGCGTTTTTATAACGGTTATCTCGCATATCATGGTTCGTAGAGTTATATGGCATAGAAGTTGAGATATAGCATATAGCCATACTGTTATCGATGAAATTTGCAGTATAACAACGCCACCTATTGGCCGTACAAGCATTCAAACTGAGTCAGCATAATGTCTCATAATCTCACCTTCTCACATATTAAGTTTTGTTTGATGATCAGTGGCGGCTCGTGGCAGGAGCTGCAGAGCTGCAGCCCCCCCAGAAATATTCGAAAAAAATATTTTATCAACTTTCAAAATATTTTGAAAATAAATATTATTATATTGTATAGTATTATGCGTATAGAAAAGCAGATTACTTCGTTGTCATGAAAAATTGTAAAAAAGTTGAGAAAAATTAACCATTTTTAAACGAAATAGCACCTCGAAAATTCGTAAAGGGACTGTTCATTCATGCAGCTCCCAAAAAAAGGGATTTCTTTAGGGAAAGAACAGTTACAACCGCCCCTACTCGTTTCCCTACCAGTTTTCGACCATTGCGTTGGAGCTGCATCCCATGCAGCACCGATCTGATTAGGGATTTCGGTAATGCTGGAAAAGAACAATTTCCCTTTGTAATCTACTTTTTTTTTCTTCGCAGTTTTTAATTCGGTAATCGTTGTGTTTGAAGATTATTTATGTATGAGAGGTAAAAAAATTTAGCATGAAGGTTATTCACGATTATATGAGAAAATAGAAGTCATTTTTATTTATTTTTCAAACAGATTTTTATTTTATATTACATGGAAATTTCGCACGGTTTTTCGGTTTCTTGCTTTGCCAATGACAGAAACGTTGAATAGACAGAATATCAATTTTTATATAAATTTTCCCTTAAACATAATATTTAAAATTTATCAAATATTTAATCACTTTGTCTATAAGGTTATAATAATAATAATAATAATTTTTTTTTTTTTCACTTGTATTTTAGTCACTAATGTTTTTCTATTTTGATGAGAAATATTAGCTGTCGAACCTTTCTTAAAAACACGAGATTACTAAATTTCTAATTTCTGACATTTTCGTACAACGAAGTTGGAAAGCATTTATAATTTCTTTTCATCTGTCTTTCTATTTGAGTGAGAACTTTCAGAAATATGCTCGGAAATTTAAGCATTTTAATATCCGTTCTTTAGATTGACCACACTATTTTTCCTATTGGAAATGGGGTACGTTTCGTTCACAGTTCATTTAGAGGAATGCACAAAAATTTCTTACACATAACACTTTATAAGAAAATTAATTTAAATACATTTTAGCAGTGTTATTTTGTTGCAGAATCTAGGAAATTTATATAAATTATTCTAATGCATAACAAACTTATCCATTTAGAAAATGTTGTATTTTTCATTTATACTTCTTTTACGAGAACACACAAAACATCCAGAATGTTTGGATAATATTTTAAACCAAATTAAACTGATATATACTATTCAAATCTTTTTAAATATATCTAAAGAAAATAGTGTTTTAACATTTGTAATTTTTTTTTTTTTTTAAATGCACGGCAATAAAGAAGATATCGGATACGTTACTGACTATGTGCAGCAAATTTTGGAAATTCATTTTTAATTATACTAAGGTTTCATATCTAAATGAAATTTTAGTTTACTGTACCATGTGTGTAAAGTTCGCATTTAAAAAAATATATAATAATAAAATGTTCGTAATATTAGACAAGCATTTCATAATCTATGTGATGTGTAAGATTTTACGTCAATGTTAATTCTTTTAATTAATATTTCAAAGGATGTTCTAAATAAATTAATGAAACGCATCATTATAACTGCACTTTTAAGATACGAGCATTACATTACTATAACATTTTGAGGTCTCCTGAACTCATTTTAGCTATTTTTACAGTGCTATATGTATAGTGTGAGTAAGTGTATATATGTCAGTGAATATCATATTATCTAAATGCTTGGTTCGATTGAACTGAAAGCTGGTAGGTATGTGAAAGGTCAGGTCACCATCAAACGAGCTGCATAGAATTTGATGAATGTGAGACTTATAGTTCTGCTACAAGGGCACAAAGAAAATTCCTTATCATTTTGATTAATGGACTTAACTTTATGAAGTGCGATTGCGCCTAAATATTTTACCCAATTGAGCTAAAAATTAGTAGGTAGGTTACAGGTAATCGCCACGCAATTTGTATTGTTTTGATGAGTACTGGACATATAAGTTCTTTTACAGAGACACAAAAAGAAATTCTTAATCACTATGAACTATAGATTCGAATTATTTGCACTTATTAGCGCAAGAACTGTACAGATCTACATAAGTATGTAATCAAACTATTTATTATTATTTTTATATAAATCATTGTGTGTATCTTTTTAATGTGCAAAAAAATATTTTGTTGGGGGAAAATTTATTATCATTAATAAATAAAGTTAACAACATAAAATCTCCAGATTTTTTTTTTTTTTTTTTTTTTGTAATGAATGTCCAATAATATAAAATTTTAAATCTATGCTGCATCCTGTATTGCTCTGATTCTTGCTCAGTCTGCGCATATAAAACCCGAAGACCCCGATTAAAACAGATTATTTAGAAAATCATTTTCGCTTTTTCTTACGTAGACATGCAGCTATGCAGCCCCCCTGTAAAGGAATCTCACGAGCCGCTACTGTTGATGATACACAATAGAACATCAGGGATGAAAGTTTTCCGACTTTAGGCGGAACTCTTCCTCCAGAAATTTTTTACAATAATCTGTATTCTATTTAATTAAAGGATATTAGAGTAAAAATACGCTCATCTTTTTTAAATAAAAATAGTGGTGCCGATAAAGATAAACACTTTCATCCCTGGAACATGAGATATTGCTTTCCTTGTAATTGTGGAAATCGCTGTGTAGCAGCACCATTAGAAAGACTCAAACGGAGGGCATTCCCCCTATAGGCCTAGGACACATCTGAAGTCAATCGGCCTTAAATCCTCCAACCAAACAACCAACCGATACATGTCTAGTATGTGCAGAATGTTTAAATTAGTTACATAGTTGTAAATATGCCTATAAATTTATGTTTATAATTGTAAAAAATATTTTGAAAGGTGTTCTCAAGTCGACCCGACTTGTTGAAAACCAAACCCGACCCGAACCCGAACCCGACCCGCAAGAAAACAAATTCAGTCAACCCGACCCGAACCCGACCCGCACGAAAAAAAGATCAGTCAACCCGACCCGAACCCGACCCGCAAGAGAAAAAATTCTGTCAACCCGACCCGATGCAGGACTCTACTGTACACATACGAACCTTCTCCGTGTTAACGCTGTGATAAAAATTGAAGCTTATTAATATCCGTAGTACTTGATTCTTCTCTGCTACATACCATCCGATATAAATTATTTCAATTTATGTCTTTCTCTTTAATTTATTGTTATCGACTTATATTCTACTGCAACATATTAAATTATTGAATAAGTAAATAACGAAAAAGAATAATAATCTGCAATCTCATAGGTAAACTGTATACTCACATAGAAGCTTTAATAATAATAGCAAATGCTTTATTAATAATTGTCACAACAAGCTAAGTGCAGCTGCATGGATTTATTTTCTTAGTCCATGTAATCACACAAATTTTTTAAAAGGGGGCATTAATACTTTAATGATTAATATTCAAAATCTATGTATGCTTATGAAATTGGAGAAATGTAACTGAAGTATTGGGATATAACTGTATATTTACTTTTATGAAATTGAAATTTTTAATCGAATTAATTATATTTGTCAAAGCAAGTTTATTTTTTCATTTATCGCAAGTAAATATTGGCTCTTCCAAAGATGATTTTAATAGCAAAATGGCAAAAAATTTAAAATAGCAACATATACAAATATATATTTAATTTAGCTAAACTTTCTATATTTCTATAAAAACATTTGTCACATACTTTGTAATCTTGGTGTGATTAATCTGAATATTTCCTTTTAATGTGGATAACATAGTATATGGCACATCATTTGTTTCCATATACATTTCATTGCAACTGCATATTTTAAATTACAATATTAATTTAACAGTAATATGTTATTCTTTTTAAGTTCATCATTTTTAGGTTATGTCAGCGCATTATCTGTGAAATATGCAGATCCTACACATCAGATGGTATTAAATCAAATGCCAAGTGAGTTGTTCTGTTGATGCCTTCTGTTTTAATAGAAGGTAAATGCAATGGGATAGCTTTCTTAGCTAGTTTTGCTGAAGTTTGGGCAAAGACCAGTTGTCTACACTACAGACGAGGTGGAATGCTCTTCATGGAGGTCTTTCTAGGGGACCCTTACCCAACTAATCTGATTGGTAAGTATAAGAGCTCTATTTTTTTAATACTTTTGTCTGCGATTCTAATTTTAAATGAATAATTTGAATAAAAAATAACTTTGTAAAAAATGCATTTAAATGTTATGTAGGGGAACCAGGGGCAAAGTGGAATAGTGAGGCAAAGTGAAACGGTTAAATAGTTGTTCTGTATGTAGTGCTATCTGGCTGCCGATATTTTAATTATTTTGTTTCCCATCTAGTTGCTTAGTATCAGTCAGAAAATTTTACAAATATCAATTACATATGATGCTAGTAGCCATTTTCCAAAATGGGTGGTTACATTGTAAAATTATTTGGTAAGTGAATAACATTTTTTGATACTATATAATGACGAAGTTCTCATTATTAATATTTTAACTATTAATTAGATATTTCAGCTGCTCAGTGAAGTATTTGTTTATTTAATATTAGACTTACTTTTGGTTTGAATTTTGCATTAACATTTGTTATGCACATGCGGGGCAAAGTAAAAGGGGCAATGTGAAAAAGCTATTCAGAGATGGGGCAAAGTGAAGTAGTACTCTATTTCACTTTGCCCCTACAATATATTTATATTTTAAAAAGATGAAATCTTTGTGATGATACCATTTGTGATGATAATAGTGAGACAGAAGATGAATTTCAGATTGTAGAAGACAAGGGTGAAATAAAGCTTGCTGCCAAAAAAGTGGAATTTAATGAAATAAACAAAGGGGACTTTCTTTTGATTGAATTGCAGTCAGATAAAGGCTAGGGAAATAGGAAGCAGTTTGTTGGCCAAGTGATTTCAGGTCCCTCGCAAGATGGACCACACATTTTATTATTTTTTTTTCAGTAAAGTTCATGCGGCCATATAGACAACAAAAAGACGTTTATGTGTGGCCTACAACTGATGATATTAGTATTGTATACTTTAAAGAAATACTAGGAAAGTTGTGCAAAGTAAAAGAACTGAGACATGGATAAATTTGTTTCAGCATAACTTCAAAAGAATTATAGAAGTTCATGTAATGAGAAAAATATTTTTACATTTCACTTTGCCCCATGGCTGGGGCAAAGTGATAATTTTATACTATCATCTTTCATCATAAATACACTACAGAAATTCAATAATAAAATTTCAAGAAAATTTCTATTAAAAACCAAAGGAATAATAAATTACATAGTGTAATCTTTTAAATAAATTTCCAATTTGTTCATTTATGAAATTGTCATTCTTTTTAAGTATTTCACAATGCCCCACGTTCCCCTATATTTGGAGTCTTTTCCTTTGAAAATGGAGGTTACACAAAGCTTTTGATTACATATTTTTTTTTTTTTTTTTATGATTAAGTGCAGTGCTATTATATTGCGGTTTTTTATCAGTATTCATTTATGAAAAGTTGATAACCAGTGCTTTTGAATGAGATTGGGGGAGGGGGATGCTATTTCTTATACTATTATTTGTTCTTGTTATTATTATTTCTATGATCATAACTTGAGCTTTGAGTTTTCATATGCACAAAGAATTCATACATGTATAAAAGTGATTGTTGTAACATGTAATTTTGTGCAAAGCAATGTTGCGATACAAGTACTCAAGATGAATAAGGTGAGTACATTAAAATTATCCCAATTTTAAGCTAAACTGATTAAATTTGTACATTTCTGTTATTATAAATAACTCATTAAATTATTGAAATATTTTTCTTATACAAAAACTTGTTGTTCGCAGATGCTTATTTGTAAAAGTTTATATAATATATATATGTATATTTAATAATTTACGTATCAATTATATTACTTACTTAGCAAGCTTTGCTTGTCACTATATATTTAAGCTTTTTCTTGTTTAATTAAATAAATAGAAATGTTTAAATAAATATATTTTCATTAGCATTTTAAATACTCAGCTAATCCAAACTGTGTCAAAGTACTGTGATATACAGCTGTTAATGAAACATAAATGGCATTAAATATTCGAATTTTATTATGTTGATAAGAAACAAAGTTAATTTTAAATCAGCGTGTATAGTTAAGCTCATCAGTGCCTTGTACCATGTCTGTGTGTGAACGCAGGTTGCCACCTAATTTTCGTACTCATTTTTAAAAATCTGCCCCTTTTTATTGCCTCTTTTATTTGGTAAATTATTTGTAGTAACAAATTTTTGATTAGATTTTTTAAAATTAATGAAAATATGAAAATAACAGCTTTAAAATAGAAATTTAAATTTTTTATTGTTGCCATTTTTTCCCCAGCATAAAATGAAATATGCTTTCACATGAAAAAAATAAATATTAAATTTGCTCATGCATATGAAAAATGACGTCTATAAAATAATAATTTTAAAGGTAACAAAGAGATAAATAGAGTGTGAAGATTTTGCACAGGCTTGCTAGCAAATGAATTACTTGAAGTGAGAAAGAAATAAAATGAAATGATCACTTTTCAACAGGTGCCTTAGTCGCCCTACAACTAACTAGTAAATAATAGGCATTCTCATTAAGAGGGGACAATGCCTAATCCCGCGAACAGCTGTGGACAATGTTATTCTATGGGAAAATTTGTTGCGACAATTACACATTACCTAATGTATATATTTTAATTCTGTTTTCGCAGTCAGAAAATTCATAACCGTTAAATGAGTACTCATTTTTGAAAAATTCATTTTTTTTTTTTCATTTTAATTTTGAGTTCAAAAATGCGATTTTTCACAAAATACATTTTTCTCATTTTCTAGTTGCAAAATGAAATACTAAAATTTAAAAAAAAATCAATTTTTGGAAAACAAGTACTAATTGAACGCGTGTGAATTTTCTACATGGGAAAACAGAATTGAAAAATATTCATTAGGTAATGAGTAATTATGTAAACAAATTTTCCCATAGAATAACATGGGCCAAGGCAGCCAGCGAGATTAGGTATTGTCCGCTCTTAAGGAACTGCTTTAGTATTTGGACCCTGTAGGCAAAATTTAAAGTTTTAAACCAATGTAGGTTTGATACTTTAGATTTTTTTTTTTTTTTTTTTTTAATATTAATTTCAGTTAATCGAATACTGTTATTTATTATTGTCACAATTTAGTTTGTAAAATAATATGGACACATCTTTTGTGTAGTACCTCTTTGGCAACTTTTATTCTTTGCCAGTTTTGCGATGCATTAAATGTGAATTATTTCAATTGCGTAAGTACAGACCTTACCAAAATTCATTTGAACTACTTAATTGCGAAATTTTTTATTTCACTAAGGGGGTTTTATATTAAAGCTGTTCCCTAATGCTATTGTGAAATATCAGTAGTGTATAAGCATCATGAAATAAAATTCAGACATTGTGAAATGGTTATAAGAAAGCGCCACAGGCTGGCATTTTAAAATAATAATTACAAAACTTTTAATAAACACCGTAAAATTAAAAAAAAACTCACAACAATTGTTTTGAGTTGAAAGAACACGCAACTCTTCATTAGGCGAAGAAGGTAGTCATGAGTGCTGTACTCATGTTGCCGTTTTAACTACAGCCTACTTTCTTTGCCTGACAAAGGATCTTGTGTCCTTTCGACCCAGAACAATTGTTGTGAGTTTATTGCATTTTATGGTGTCTGCAGTTTGAAGAAGGTCACACTTAATTAACTAATGCTGAAAGGCAAGAAAGTCAACAAAATTGAGCACGGTGTAGCAGGTGGAAGGTATTATATTACGTATCAGCAATCACAGAGTGAGCATTAAACACATTGCACAGGAATTGTGAATATCCATAGACCTTATATAGATAGACGACACCCCCCCCCCCCTCATTATTCGTCTGCGACATGAAGTAGCTTCCCCAGCGAAATTATCACGTGATGCGGACCTGGAGAGAGAGATGATAATGAATATTATTTGATTGTTCCGTAGGAAAGAAAGTAGTTTTGAGTTTTATTAATTTATGTATTGTACACACACTTTTTATTTAAGCCTTTAGATTTACGCGTTGTTGGAAAGCTAAAATGTCATAGGTTAATTAAAAAAAAATTTCTTTTGTGAGAAACCATTCTAAAGGGGAGAATTTTTTGTTTGAATTCTGATAAAAATAAGTGCTTTCTTATGGAAGAATCGCCCTCAACTCTATGTCACGTGACATACGGAGCTGACCGCAAAGGATGAAGGTTTCAGATTACACCCTCATGTTGAAGACATTCACTATAACGGGAAGTCCTATTGGTGGCGTAGTCTATATATATAAGGTCTATGTGAATATCTGTTGGCGATGTTCATTGTATTGTCCATCACCAGTTTTAAGCTGGCTTCAGAACCAAGAAGCGAGTTTCTATCATCAAAACTAGAAAATGTACAGGCTAAAATTTTGGGGACTAGGCTGGATCCCTACTAATGCTTTGATTATCCAGCCTACCTTTGTTTATTTTTAATTTTGCAATGTAAGGCTTGGTCTAGACAAAAAACGATAAAATCAGGATCGACCTGATTAATCTTTTTTTTTTTTTTTTTAAGGTAAATATAAAACCCTATGCCCTGCACAAAACAGAATTTAATTTAGTATGACAGGACTTATTTCAATCTATTCTTCCATACGAAGGCATGCAACAACTGTGTTTCATTTCCTAGCATCGGTTACTATATTTATCTCTTAAAATTTCTATGTTATAGTTTTAGCATAAGAGCGCTTTAGAGGATTTTAAACTTTTGTTGTCGTTTTGGCGATTAATTAAATTAGTTATCACAATTGCGTAAGAAAAGATAATGCCAACAAACGTCTGAGCTAATTTGGTGCGAAATATCAGAGTTCCATACTGAAGTTGTTACATTTTTTTAGCATGATTTCTCTCAATTTTAATTACTTTTAAAAATGTTTCTTTTTGACATCAGAAGAAATTATTTATTTTTGGCATGAATTTATTTTTTCTTTTTAAATTTTTAAAGTTACAATGGGATTTTGTTTAATATCTTTTGAACCAATTATCTGATTGAACTAAAAGAATATGGCAGTAGCTAGATTTTGCCGTAATTATTTAGTATACCAACTTTTGTTAAAATCTAATAATTTTGATACAAATAATGACAAACTTTCAGCTTTATACATTTAGGTAAAAACAAAAATGTTTGCACGTTCATTCAAGGTGACAGATCGAAAATGGTAACGATGGCAAAATCACTGTTTAAAAGAAAATAATACAATCTGCAGTACTAAAAGAAATAGATGTATTTTTAAAAAATTATAACTTTAAAAAAAAAAAGAAAGAAATTGCCTGCTGAGCCCAGCCCCGTGCAGACCTTTAATCATTGCGTCTAACAATTACTTCAATGTTTTCACAAGTATCTGCAGCAACTCAGAAATTATGTACATAAATAGCGTGTCGTATTGTAGTACGCTTCTAAATAATGTGTTTTTTTACTTTCAATGTTAAAATGTAACGTACATCTTAAACGCCTCAAGAAAAATATAATTTAAGTCTTATTTCCTAAGTGACTTTTTCAGATATATTTAAAATTAAAAGCTCTTACTTTGAAGCTTCACAAGGCTTTTGTCACGGTTCCACAACTTCATCAGGAGCAGCTTCACGTAATATGTAGATCACTGTTGAATTGGATTTGGGAATAAGGCCGATTGACTGCTGTAGGTCCTGGGCCTCAGGGGGAATGCCCTTCGCGGGGGTCTTTCTAAGGTGTCCTAGCCCGTATTTATGCAAGTTTTGGAGAAAAGCATGGAAAACTCCGAATGGCTAGGCCAACACGCACGACATGGAATCAAACCTGGCACCTCACATCTACCAGCTTTGAGGATAGTACCTCGGCTGCTGGTGGGCCTATGTAGATCACTAAAGTAAACATAAGCATCTTCCTCGTCCTGTTGTTGCAATAGATGGCACCACTTACAGTCTATGTTCAGCAATGGTTTGTCCCTGTTGCAACTGTATCATTTTTTAAATTTTTGGAAGTTTCGTGATGTATTGTATAAACATAATTTTTGTAATTTGCTAATTTATTTGTATTATCAAAATTTATTTTTATAAAGATTAGTTAGTGCAATGGTTGTTCTATCGAATTTAATATCAGATTTATGTTCTTTTATTCTATTTTTAATTTTGTGCTTTGTCAAGCTTCAAAGTAAGGCCTTTTAATTTTAACACACTGGCTGCTGATCTCACATGACGGGCATTTCAAACAGCATTCCCCATCATGCACTGGCGCGAGATTAGCCGCCAATGTGTTAAACATGTGTAATGAAGATTTCAATGTTAATTTAAGTGATTTTTTTTTTTTCTTTTTTTAAGATTTTTGAATAGGAAACTATATGAAAAATGCCAGAGCCGGGAATAGAATCCGGGCATTTTTCACATGTTTGGTTTATGAAAAATTTAATCAGCCTTTATACTCCAACCTATTTAAAATGAATATTTTCAGATGATGAATTCATGAATAAAAAAATTTCTAAATTGAAATTTCGTGGTCTATGGAGTTGTGCTACGATTAACATTGTCTCACCTGTTACATCTGCGTTTGCAGACAAGGTGACCTTCAGTGGTGTCGCCAGAAAAAATTTCAGGGGGGGGGGGCACAACCTGAAAAAATATTTTTTTTTAAATAAAATTCTGATAGCATAGTTTTAAATTTAAAGAAAAAATGCTTAGTAGAATTTTCCAGGGGGGGGGCATGGAATTAAGGCCCCCCATGCCCCATTCTGCCGACGCCCATGGTGACCTTGTCAATGGTTGTTATCTGAGAAATGCTAGGCTAGTTTTCAGCCAGGGTGGCTCAGTGAAAGAGCATCCACACATTAAACGGAAGGTGCCGGGTTCGATTCCCGGCTCTGGCATTTTTCACATAGTTGGTTTATGAAAAATTTAATCAACCTTTATACCAACAACCTATTTAAAATGAATATTCACGGTTGATGAATTAATGAATAAAAAAATTTCTAAAGTTAAACTATACTTATAAAATTAATTTTAATTGTCCACGTATGAATAAAATCTTTCCATTTACAAACATTTCTGTGACAAAGTTATCAATATTATTGTACACCTCATGTATTCCCTAATTAAGGGAGGCTGACAACTTTTTTAGCACATTTTTATTAACTCACTTTCTTGTTTTTCTCTCCAATATAAATCTTGCAATCGATTTTTAACTAACATCTCGACTAGCTAGACCTTTGAAACTTTTCGAATAGCTCAGAACATGATGACAATGCATTCTTTGAATACTTTTATTCAATTAATAAATGTTTGAAAATTTCTTCTATTGCTTTCTTTATTACACATTTGATCATTTTCTTTCAAGTTGGTGGGATAATTCATCAATTTTTTTTTTTTTTTTTTTTTTTTTTTTTTTTTTTTTTTAAAGTACTTATTAATACCTAGAATTGTCAAGTTTATATGATTCAACAGAAAATTTAAAAACGTGGTATATAAAATATTCCTTTTATCTTGTAATTATTTTAACAAAAATAAAAAGTATTTCGAGATGTGAAAACAAATATCCCTTTATGCAAACATGATAAATTTTACCAAAATTAATAAAATTTTATTAAAGTGAAAACAAGAAATTTATTGTAATAATGAATATTGTTAAAGGTTAAATACATTATTTTGCAGTAGGTAGGCAAATTATGGATGATTGTTTTTACTGTTTTTAATATTTTCATCATAGAAAATACTGTCATAAGCATTAATGCCCAATATAAAAATTTATCTGTTATGATAAGTTCATACAAAATAAATAAAAAATACAAAAATAAATAAATTACATTTCATGCATAGATAAATTTATCAAAGAGAATATTCTCTTGGATATTATTTTATTTCTTTATATAAGAATTTATTATTCTGTAATTATTTTGAGGAGAATATTCTTATTCTTTGAAAATAACTTCAATAAGTTCAGGATTATAGTGGTGAAACTACAGAATGTGAAATTTATTTAATTCTATTCTAAACTTCAATGTTTTATTTATTTATTTTTCAAATCACTGTCTGAAATGTTTCGCATGCTGTAATAAAATCTAAGCACATAAAACATTTATTTGTTCTCAACAAAAATAGTTTTTTTTAGAGCAATTACAAAGATAATTAACATTTTGACACTGAGAACTGCAAAATTTTCCTTTTCCATTTCTTTTTTTTAAGTAACTTTCATGAAGTAAAATGCATTTTTTATTTTATTTTTTTAAATAAATTATTCAGTAATTTTTTTTCATACACTAACGAACTCTTTCCATCCATTTTTATGTAAGATGTGTGCAATTAAAAAAAAAAAAAAAAAAAAAAAAATGCAAGTTAAAATTCAAAGCTTATTTTCGATCGTTTCGATAAAAATGAATGTAAACACAAACTACTCCGTGACACAAACAGAAGCTAAAAACATCGGTTATCACGTGAACCTTTTGGCCAATAAGCGTTCATAGTTTCAAGCGGGTTGAAATACCCTCGGATCAACAACTTTACTTCCCAAGTAAATGGTGAATACCGATTTGTCACTCCCGGTTATTCAGGACCGACCGGCAGCTTCTGAACCGCCAGTTCTACTGGCGGTTAAGGTTATCGGTGAATACGGGCGTCAGTCTACATTTCATCAGATTTTGTAGATATTATCCCACACAGCACATACGTCCAAATTTTGTTCATTTCTCGTCGCGTACGTCCAAAACACGCCCCTCCAGAGAACTGACATCCCATTTTTGTTACATGCTCACATAAACTCAACCATCATGTTGAAAGTATGTGTCGTGAGTAACCAAATTTGGACATAAATTATTAGAAAAATATCTTGGACGTAATGTGTTCCACAATTTAGCGAATTCATCCCAATGAAGTGTCCTTTTACGTTAAATTCAACAAGCATACAAAGTACTTTTTACCAAAATGGGACGAGCAACTGGGCATGCGCATTCATGCTAACAACCAACCATTCCACTTTTCCTCTCGTCCGTGACCATCCGTGACTTCGCTTTCGCTCGCCGCCATGTTATCTTTGATTATGTGAAAATGCGAAAGAATTGCGTTGTATAATTAATGTTGTGATTGTAGATTTCGACGAAAACGTCACATTTGAAATCCTTCTGAGGGCGCAGATGCTGTATTGTCCACCATCGCCAAGCTTGTGACTACGATTTTCAGGGCCCGACTTAGACTACCTGGAGCCCGGGGCAAGCGTATTCTGGGGGGCCCCCTTGCAGTGGCATAAGAGGTCTTTAGGTTGCAAAATTTCTTCATACGCCTGTAGGGGGGCCCCTTCCAGAAGGGGGGCCCAGGGCATTTGCCCCGTATGCCCTGCCGTTAGTCAGGGCCTGACGATTTTACATTCTGCTTCTGTAGAGAATACGATTTGAAAATAATTGTCATGTAAGTATCAAAAATCATTTAATTTTATTTTCATTTCTGATATTTGACTTTAATGTAATAATGCATATTATCCCTCAAAGGGTTTATTATTTGTAAAATTTAATTTCATGGGTGGTTTTACTTTTTGTTTGTGGTGTAATCATTTCTTATCCATTGATTTATAGTTCCATAAATATTATTACATGGCCAAATGGACTTTTCTTTTCTTTTAAACAGAAATGAAAATATCTGAACAAGTATTTTATTGTAAACTTAATCGGAATTTCCATCGCTTTTTAACCATTCAAGCATGCCTTTATCAGTTGATTACCTTTAATAAACAATGCAAAAATGTGTTCATGAAAGCTTAAATTCATTTTAAAACTGTTCTAGTTTTATTTAACTCTCTCAAATTAAAAAAAAAAAAAAAAAAAATTAAGATTGATTTCATTAATGAAAGTTGTTATTTAAGTATGAGAAATTCAGTAATTCCGAAGTTAACTTATGTCAATAACAACTGTAAATTTTTCTAACGAACCATAGAAAATTAGAATAAACTAAGATTTCTCATGAACTGCTTGTACTGGTTTGGATTTTCTTATCTGGAATATGTATACTCTTTAACTTATTTTTCACGAGTAATTTTTTTCCTGAATATTGTAAATATTATATATTTATATATATTATATATGTGCAATTTACAATTAGAAGCCAAACCATTAATTCGTCTTTCTCTGTTTTGAATCTCTTATCTACAATATGTGTACTCTTTAATTTATTAAATTTAGTTATGTTTTTCTCAAGTGTAATTTTTTTCCTAAATGTTGTAAATATTATATATTTATATATATTAAATATTATATATGTGCAATTTACAATTAAAATAGAAGCCAAACCATTAATTTCTCATTCTCGCACTTTTTATTTAATGATTTTAAATTGATATTTTTAGTCTTCTGCTGTTTATGTGTTAATACCAATAGCAAAAACAGTGCAGCTTACACTGCAGGTTAATTTAACAATCTATAAATGAGATATGCTTAGTAATTTTTCTCCTGAATGTTGTAAATATTATATATGTGCAATTTACAATTAGAAGAGAAGCCAAACCGTTAATTTCTCACTTTTTATTTAATGATTTTAAATTGGTATTTTTAGTCTTCTGCTACTTATGTGTTAATACCAATAGCAAAAACAGTGCAGCTTATACTGCAGGTTAATTTAACAATTCATAAATGAGATATGCTTAGTAATTTTTTTCCTAAATGTTGTAAATGTAATATATTTATATATATTAAATATTATATATGTGCAATTTACAATTAGAAGAGAAGTCAAACCATTAATTTCTCATTCTCTCACTTTTTATTTAATGATTTTAAATTGGTATTTTTAGTCTTCTGCTATTTATGTGTTAATACCAATAGCAAAAACAGTGCAGCTTACACTGCAGTTTAATTTAACAATCCATAGATGAGAAAAGCTTAATAATAATAAATCAAAGCCGTAACTAAAGAGTTATACTTTTTTCTTTCTAAATGCAAATTTTACACATTTTCTGAATTATATTATTTCTTTTTATTATACCAGACCTGATCCCAGATTCTCTGATTGCAGAATTTTTATGAATTAACAATTCATAAATGAGATATGCTTAGTAATTTTTTTCCTAAATGTTGTAAATGTAATATATTTATATATATTAAATATTATATATGTGCAATTTACAATTAGAAGAGAAGTCAAACCATTAATTTCTCATTCTCTCACTTTTTATTTAATGATTTTAAATTGGTATTTTTAGTCTTCTGCTATTTATGTGTTAATACCAATAGCAAAAACAGTGCAGCTTACACTGCAGGTTAATTTAACAATCCATAGATGAGAAAAGCTTAATAATAATAAATCAATGCCGTAGCTAAAGAGTTATACTTTTTTCTTTCTAAATGCAAATTTTACACATTTTCTGAATTATATTATTTCTTTTTATTATACCAGACCTGATCCCAGATTCTCTGATTGCAGAATTTTGTTTTATTGTAGATAGATAAAAAATTCTTGCTGTGCACATATGTATACGTATATTTATATAAAGTTTAAAATTACAGCTAACATTAGTATATAAACTATGAAAATTGTAACTTCGTGTTGATGGTATTTTTTTGATTAGGCTTAATTTTTGTTTTAAAAAATTAGATTTTTCTTGGAGGCAGTGTGGTTGATTTTTTTTTTTTTTTTTTTTTTTAAAAATCGTTTTTTTTTTTATATATATTTAAATCGGATTTTTTTAATTTAAATCAAGATTTATTTGATTTTAATGATTTTTATTATGTATTCATACATTATTGTACAACATTTGTTTTTTATTATGTGTCTGTGTGTGTATATATATGCACAATATCCACACTATCAATCTTTTTACTTAAGTTATAAAAATATAAATAATATTCTATTTCTATAGAAAAATTCCATGTAGGCATTTATTACTAACATTTTTATTCAACATAGTATCTTCATAATAAGAAGTAATTTTATAACAATCATAAATGCGGTAGTATGAGCCACTCAACTTCAGACTTTGACTTTGTAGCTTATTGAACACATAAAATAATTTTGGAAAAGGATAATTTAATAGGAAATATGACCTATAACTGAAGCAATGTATTAAGAGAAAGAAAACTTTACTCATAGTTTCTAATCAAAATTAAATAAAAAATAAGGAATTAGGGAAGATGTAAGTAATAATAATAATTAAAAAAAAAAAATATATATATTATCCTAAAAAGTTTTTACTTAGGTTTAACAAATATCATTTGAATCAAGAAAATTTTTTCACACTTTACCCATTAACAAAATTCATATTTTCATTACCATTTTGATACTTTCACTTATTTTTTATCTTTTCTTTTACATTTAGTGGGTACAATTCATTAAAACAAGCAGCGACAACAGCCTCGAATTGTATTAACTGATTATATATAGTTAAATTAAAATGTTTTTTTTTTTTTTTACTTTTTGGAGCTTTCAGGGCTTTTTAAGCAGTACAATGTAAACTATGCTGCTATTTTTTAAATATCATTTGAGCCAATGCTAAATGACATAAACTGATATGAGAGCTAAATAAACAAGAAAATATTTTCTTTTTGAAATATCAACCGCTAGGTGGGCAAAGGTGAACTAGAATATGTATATAATATTAATCAATGAATTATACACTAATTAAATATTTACAATTCATACACCAGTCATATAGCTGTACTTGTATAAATAATTAACCCACTTACGCCCAGCATCCTCATTTGAGGACAGCTAATAAAATGGCATGTGTATTTTTGGGGGTTTGTTGGAATGATTTCTGCTTTTCAGTGACAGTTTATAGCATCACTCCGAATGATCCCAGAGAGTTTTATGTGCCTACTATTAATTACTATTTCGTAATTCGGATAGTTATTTTATGATTTTTCATTTGTCGCACACATATTTGCTTTTTGCGCAGATATATTAACTTAAATCAAATTAAATAATATATATTTACTTTACTTTCGAGGTCTTTGTCAGCATATAATAGAAAATTAATCTGTTATCTCAAAGTTTTTTTATCTGGAAGATTTTTCGCTAGAACACTAAATGTCCTCAAATGAGGATAGGTTGTTAATTTAAAACTATTAGAAGAGTTTTTTAAATTTAAAATATTTCATTCTCAGTTGTCCACATTAGTTTAAAATTAAAATATTCATCAAAATATATTTTTCAAAATTATTTCAGGCATTAACGGATTAAAATATAATAAGTTATTAAAATATATAATAAAATTTATAAATAATTAAGAAAGTTAAGATATAACTTATTTTTGTGTTTATTAATGTTGCTTTGTAGAGATGAATCTAAGTCAAGAAATGAGAAATATTAGCTCGTCTAATGAAATATTTTGTTATATTTTATGAATTGTATTTTTTAATTTACATAACAAATAATTCAATATCTCATTTTTTAAAGTTAGATTATCAATTACATTCCATTAAAGCCAATAACTTTGATATTTAAAATAAGTGATTTAAATCAGCTATTTAAATCAATTCATTTAAATCATTATTTAAATCAGCTATTTAAATCAATTGATTTAAATCACTACCACCCTGCTTGGAGGTAATTATTAAATGTAAAATATTACTCATGATATGTTTTTTTTCCCCCCTACAGTTGGAATGTAAACTCTGAAATGTTTTCTTTTCCTTCCTGTATACAATGTTTATAAACTATTTTTTTTTTTTTAATTTTGGCCTTTTGTATTTTTCTTCCCAGATTATTTATTTAAGAAGTTAATGAAGAATATGTAAAGAATCTAGCTTTGGCCTGCAGTTTCCTAGCAACCCTTCAGTTTTAATTTAATTTGCAAATTAATAAGTAAGATACTACTTTCTGCATAATTATAACTCAGTAATATTCATTTTTAATTCATGATTCTCAGTGTTGTCTTGAAAATGACATTTTGGGCTCTCTTTATATTGGTGGCTAATAACTGAACATTTCTTTTATTAATGAATTTCAACGGTCAATCAGATAATGAGCTTTTTACTATAACAGATTGTTTTTAGCCATTCACATAGAGATAGATCAAAATGTTTTATTTATTTAATATTGTAATTAGCCTTACTTTTGTACATATCTGTTTTCCTTCTGTGCTCTTTCCTACATTTTTTTTTTTTTAATCTGATAAATAATCATTCTCTTATTTTGAACTATAACAATCATTGCAAGACAGAGTTTTTTTTTTTTTAATCAAGATTTATTTGATTTTAAGGATTTTTTAAAACTATTCATACATTATTGTACAACATTTGTATTTTATTCTGTGTATTTTTATGCATACATATGTAAATATTTACACTATCAATCATTTTACTTAAATTGTAAAAATATAAGTAATATTCTATTCCGATATAAGAAATCCATGTAGGCATTTATTACCAATATTTTTTATTCTAATTAGTATCATTATAATATAAGAAATAATCTTATTACAGTCACAAATGCAGTAGTACGAAACACCCAACCTGAGACTTTGTAGTACAATAATGTATTGAACTAAAGAAAGTGTGGTCGACTGGGGTAATTCTCGATCAATGTGTTTCTAGGTTAATTAATGTTCACCCACCTTACAATAGTATGCTTAAACAAAAATTAAAAAGTATTGTTAACAATTCATGAGCATTGTAGTTTAATGTACAAAATAAAAAAGTCGCCATCTTTGCTGAAAATTAATAAATAAAAATATTTTTTAAAATGCTACAAAAGCATCTTGAAAAAAGATAGTTTCTGAAAATCACACATTTTACTTAGATTCTTAGTTCCACAACATTTCTATTTTTATTATTATTATTAATGTTATTTTACAACTATATATAATACTAGCAGGCTTTGCCCGCTTCGCTGGTCACTATATTTTAAGGGAACTCTTTTCTATATAGTTTTATGAAAAAAAGAGAAAATACTAATACTGAAATCGTTCAAAAGTTCGCTTTCGATTCCCGCTTCCTTCGGCAGCGAATGGTTCGTCCTCACATTCTGCGATACCTGTCCCTATTGCCTGCGACAATGACTTACCCGTGGGCTACCATTTAGGTGCTTATCATATGTGACAATTTCCATACGGACAGTATTGAAAATTTTGAAGTAGCCCTTTATATTTGAATCCCAGTTATATATGAACAACGTCATACGTGATGTACATAATATTTGCTTTCAAGTTATTTCCTATATTTATTTGATTTGATCGATCAACCATAGAATGACAGCAATATTACAATATGATATATACTATATAATATTCCAATATGCTATGATCGGCTACGTGTATCGCATGAGACAATTATTATTATTATTATTATTATTTGTGTGGTTATATATACTTCATGCTTAGTTAAGAGTAGTTGGTATACAGAAAAATAAATTAATTAATATGTAAACTTGATCATGGTACAGCCTTAATTTAGCTCCCTTTGGCGACTTTTGAATTTTTGTCGCCGCTTTAGACCAAAATATAATTTATGCGATTATTGTTCCAATTTCTTTCTGTCTTTTCCTTGGTGAAAAATATCCGATCTACTTCAGCATCAAAATGAAAAAAAAAAAAAAAAAAAAAAAGGCCAGAATTATCAATAAGTAAATACCTTTAATATAATGCTGAATTAGCTTTTATGCCAAGAGTGATTCATCAGTGCTCAAAAAAAAAAAAAAAAAAATCTAAAGTTGGGGTATATGAAAAATGCTATGAAATAAAATTGAGAAAAAACATGCTAGATTTGTATTATTACTATTTTATTTTAAAGTCATAAAGACGTCATTTTCTCATTCACCAATTAAACATTTAGTATTTTTTTTATTTTTCGCCTGAAAGCATATTTCATTTTATGTTGAAAAAAAAAACTCGTAAACATTTTTGGCAACAATTAAAAATTTAAATGGCTTATATTAAGACAATTATCAGTTTATTATTTTCATATTTTAATTAATTTTAAAAAAATCTTATCAAATTTCCGGTATAAATAGTAGCTTATGTCCTATTCCAGACTATTATCTATCTCTGTACCAAATTTCATCCAGATCTGTTTAGCCGTTGTGGCGTGATTGAGTAACAAACATCCATACATCCATCCAAACTTTCGCATTTATAATATTCGTATAGATTTAAATATTAATTTAAATTAATCAAATATTTCTGACAGACAGCGTGCAAGTACAGTCACACACAGCAGCTCGTATATTTGTATTATAAATTAGCGTAGTGACTGGTCTATTAAAAAAAAAAAAAATCTGGAGTGACTCCACTCGACTTTCCGAACATTGAGTAATTATCAGTTTTGTAGATAAAGTAAAGAAAGAGGAGTTGTTAAAAAAAGAAAAGAGAGAAAACCATAATAGAGTGTTTGAGTATTTTTCTCCATATATTACACGATGTTCTATTTAACACTACTGAATTTTGAGCCCATAGATCACAATGATAAAGAATTTTTCGTTGTGTCCCTGTATACACCTATAAATGCTAGATTCACCAAAATGCTTATAGTTAGTGTAACAGTCATTTATAATATTCATATAAATTTTCAGCTCAATTAAATAAGGCGTTTAGATGCTATCGCGCTTTTAAAAATTTGGTCCCATAGGCTATAATGATAAAGAATTTTTCTTTGTGTCCCTGTAAAAGAACTGTAAGTGCTAAATTCACCAAAATCTATACAGATGGTGCAACTGTGACCTATAACATGTGTAAAAATTTTTTGCTCAGGTTAATGAGGCGTTTAGACGCTATCGCACTTTTAAAAATTTGGCCCCATAGGCCATAATAATAAAGAATTTTTCCTGGTGTCCCTGTAAAAAAACTATGAGTGCTAGATTCACCAAATCAATAGGATTCGTAGTATGGTGACTTACAATATACGTACCAACTTTCAGCTTATTCGAACAAAGCGTTTAGACGCTAGCGTGTTCACTCACACACATACACACACACATACATACATCATCGTAAAAATAGTGAAAACGGACTCAGGGGACCTTGAAACATATAGAAACATCAAAATCTCAAACTCGGATTTTTGACATGATTACAATACTTTCCTCACTATAGTGTTCGGAAAGTAATAAATAAATATGTAAGCATTACCGTTATACACAACTTCAATAAATCTCTCCCTTGGCGGCTTTTGAATTTTAACCGCTTTTCTTTAATACTTTTTCTTGTACAAAAGAGGAAATCCTGTTCGCGTTTGTAATGATCGATAGATGGCGCTTTTCCAACTTTTGTTGTTTGTAAATATAATAGCTACGTGTATTTATTATTGTTGTATTTGTGTTACTACTTGATATTCGAGCTGTAATTTCTCCGCCATTACATCATGGAAAATCGATTGCCTTTGGGAAAAAAAAAAAAAAAAAAAAAATCTGTTTATTCAAAGTTCGATTGGAAGTAGATGTTTAACTGAAGATGAACAAATATTAGTTTCAAATCATCTGATTAATTCTTTACTTCCATTAGCCGAAGCAAATGAAATTTTTAAATTGTCTTTTGGAAATAAATGGAAGCTTAATTCCGGATTTCTTGATCCTTTGGAGTTACACTGTGGCACACAGCAGTATGTGTTATCTTTCTTACCGGATTTATACATTTTTATTCAATAAATATATGTGAAACTAAACATCGAATATACAGCAAGCAATTACGTCTCGACGAAAGCTAACCGTGGTATTGTTAATTTATCCTTAGCCCACTAGAGGGCGAGCATTTCATTACAATCGCAGATTTTGGTGATACTTTTATCGGACAACATTTTATGAATTTGTAAGAATCAGGGTTTAAACTGCCATTAGTTTTTTTAGCATTTTGCTAAAAGGTATCATATTTTGCTAAAACATGTCGGTCAGAATTTCGCTAAAAAGCTAGAACTGAATAACTGTATAAAATATCTCTATATAATAAATAACTCAGATTTTTTTTTTTTTTTTTTTTTGTAATATTTGCAGGCAAAAACTACGAAAGGACAATTTTTGGTAATCATTATTTACATAGTAATTTGGATTTATTTTTTATTTTCAATGATTGAATTTAAATGCAAAAATATTTAAAAGTATGTCAGAATTCAGAATTTGCTTCATAGAAGCATTCTTAGCACTAGTATTTCACGATTATCTACCACTACACTTTACTTAATTTTTAAATTACTTTTTCATTTTACACACATGATATGAATACCTCTTTTTCTATTGTTAAAATCAAAACATAGTTTCCCTGATTCCTTTTTTTAAAGTCACAAATATGGATGCTTGGTTAAAATCATCAATGAACAAAAGGAATAGAAAACAAAACTGAGGATAACAAAGCTAAGTAAAAGAAATCAATGGTATCCAAAGAATTAATTAACTTTCGAAAAAGCTAAAATAGTGCTTGCCTATTTTCGCTAAAATGCTAAAGTAATTTTTTTGCCAGGTTAAACCCTGGTAAGAATTCTTCATATTCTGTTAATATTTTTAATGGTTTTTAGGCTTAAAATAGTGCTTGAAATAAATTTTCTATTTTTAAAACTACATTTTTCCCCCTATAAAAATATCTATTCAGATAAAAATAGATCATTTATGTGACTATTATTTCGGTTTAATTTCTTTAAATGGCTATTTGTAAATTAAAATGGATTAAAATGGCTGTTGCTAAATTAAACTTCTTGGCGAAAAACATTCGGTTTATTTCAACGCCAAAATTTAAAACATCCCCCAGTAGGATCTATAAATAAAACTGATAAAATAAATTTATAGTCCATAGCGTTTTTTGTAGTAAAGAAACGCTATGCAGTCAAATGTGATGTCATGGGTAGTTTTTTTTTAATAACAACTTGACAGTAAAAATCTACAAAATAATAGTTAAAAAAAAAAAAAAAAAAAAAAAAAAAAAAAGAACAGCATATAGTAGTACCATAAACTATATTAACACCTTATCAATGTGTATAAAATTTTCAAAGTGATACTGATGTTAATTTTTATAAAATGCTGACGAAGAAAAAAAAATGTATTTATTTATTAATTTATTTATTTATTTTTTATTTATTTTATTTATTTATTTTTTTTTTTGCAACAATTAAATTAAGGATAAAATTTTAATGGCTATTTTTACAGCTATTATGAATTTAATATTTTACTATTTTCATTAATTAAAAGAAAACAAATTAAATATTCGAAAATCGGGCTTCGAGTTCCACAAAGACCCTCGGAGGGCACCTTCATGCCGAAACACGTGACTGTCCGAGCTACCGTCTTTGCGCTACGCTGTCTACACACACACACACACATTGCCTTATATATATATAAAGATATGCTTTATGGGCTACTTGGCTTAAAGTGGCTATCACGAAAGTAGACTCCTTGGTGAAATATCTCGTATCTACTTCAGCATCAAAATATAAAAAATTACCCTGCATTATGAATAAGTAAATCTGAATATAATGCTGAATTATCTTTCATGCTAAACGTATTGTACATGCCAATAAATAAATAAAAACACTATTAAAAAAAAATCTAAAATTGAGGTATGTTAAAAATGATTATGAAACAAAATTTGAAGAAATATGTTGGATTTTTATTATTATTATTTAATTTTGATAATGACGTCATTTTGCCATAGCCTAAGCAAATTTATTATTAAATATTTCTTTAACTATTCGCGTGAAAATATATTTTATTATATGTCGTGAAATAAATAAACTCGTAATTTTTTTTGGCAACAATTAAAAATTAAAATAATTATTTTTAAAACTTTATTATAGAAGAAATATCTATATTATATATAGAAGATATAATATAGATAACGTTTTTCTTCCTTCCCCTCCCCTTGGGGGCTGAATTTCTAAAATTCCTAAAATTGGTTTTTGGGTATATGTGTTAGCTATATTTTAAAGCAAAAATTTTACGGATATCTGTTTTTTTCTTTTAGATATAAAGGTTTTTGTGAAATCACGTTTTGCTCCCTGTCCCCCATTTAGGGGCCGAATTTCTAAAATTCCAGAAATCGGTTTTTAGGTATTTATATTAGCTATATTTTGAAATAAAACTCTCACGTATATCTGTTTTTCTATTTGAGATATGAAGGTTTTTTATGAAATCACTTTTTGCGCATGTGAAATCCCATTTCGCCACGCACCCCCTCTTGTGGATCGAATTTCCGAAATTCCGGAAATAGATTTTTAGGCATTTGTGTTAGCTATGTTTTAATGCAAAAAGTTTACAGATATCTGTTTTTTTCTCTGAGATATGAAGGTTTCTGTGAAATCACGTCTTCCCCCCCACCCCCCTTGGGGGGCGAATTTCGCAAAATCGCTTCTTAGGGGGTGCTTACACTACATGTTCTATAACCTGACCCAGTTTCGAGTCAGTGGCTCCAGTAGATTTTGCTGTGCGTTGATGAGTCAGTGAGTGAGTGAGTGAGTGAGTGGAAGTACTCTTTTATATATATAGATAAGCTTTTAAATTACGTTAAATAATGTTTCTGTAATTTAGTATACTGGTTATACAACTATATTGATTTATACAACAGACTCTTTTTTTACATATGTTTAAAATTATTTTACACATATATATCAATGTACACGCATGTAGTGTGCATCTATAATATACAGTCAGCTGCAAAATTATTCGAGCACTAGGCAATAATTCCTATATTTAAAAAGTACACTTAAGACTGTTTTGCTAAGTAAATCCTTGTCGAATCATGTTCTTAGACTGATTAAGAACATGACTCGACAAGGATTTATTTAACAAAGCTGCATTAAGTGTACTTTTTTTTGGCAAGGATTATTGCTAGTGCTCGAATAATTTTGCAGCCGACTGTATATTCATTAATGTTCATCAAAAAATCATAATATGTATTTTGCTTAAAATTAAAACCGGTTTTGTTGCAGGTTTCCTATCAAAATCAAAACAAAATTTTGTAGTAAGCATGTCTAATTAAGATCGAGATTACTAAGTATTGTACTGAATGCTAATAAATTAAATTGTATTGAATTGTACATACTTGTGATTTAAATTATACAGTTATAGAAAAAGTTATTTATTTTTAACTGTCAGGGTTGGTTTTTTGACGTCAAAAACTGTTTTTGACGTGACGTGTGTCAAAAACTGGTTTAAATCGTCAAAAACTGTCGAAAACCATTTGTGAAAAATGGAAACTATAATGTTAAATGATTTTATGCATATTTTTAAGTTGCAATGTATTAAGTATATAAATTAACATTCATTATGTGTGATATATGTATATATAATGTATATATTTGCACAAAACAAAATGAAATTTTTATGTTAGGTAATATATCAACGCATCGTCGTAAGAGGAGAGCGAACATTATAAATCTTTTTCATGAATTGCCTTAGAGCTATGAAAATTTGCATATGTATGTGGTAAATTTTAGTAATACAATTAAGTATATTAAAAATTCTTTAAAACTAACTAAATTTAAAAAAAAAAAAAAAAAAAAAAAAAAAAAGAAATTTTTGGAAAATTCTTAAATGTTTCCTGCTAATTATAATTACTAATTTTTCCACACCACTTTAGCATTATTATGGTTTAAAATATTAACTGTTAACTTCAATACATTAAATCGAAGAAAAGTTCAAATGAAAGCCAACTATTTTATCTTTATTTCATAGTAAAAATAAACTGTAATATTAAATGGTTTTATTTATTAAGGATATAATAAAAAACTAAATGTTAAAATTAAAATATATAATAAAACTGAAATATTTTTTAATTGGTAATTGCAATACTTAACTATAAATCAAAGAAAAGTTCATATCAAAAATGTAGTGTTTTATCTTTATTTCATAGTAAAAAATAAACTGTAATAATAATAAATGGTTTTATTTATTAAGGATATAATAAAAATGCATGGTTGCAATAAAATATATAATAAAATTAGGGCAGTAATGCTATATACATAATGCTTTTAAATGTTATAAAGTGTTTTGCCAATAAGTTTGGATGTAATTTCAAAACAAATAAAAATAGTAAATTAACTATGCTTATTAAAAAAAAAAGTATATAATATATAATTAAAATCAGGTTTATGTTAAAAATGATATAATTTGTAGTCCAAATTAATCAATATAGCTATCATTTGAACAAAAAATGTTCTGATCCGTAATTGCCCTGGGGTCGGGGTGTGATCGATATTTACCCGGTTGCTAGGGGCAATTACTGATCAATGAATGTTTTCAATTAAACAAACTTTTAAAACATTTTAATCAAAATCTATATTTTGTTGAATAAACACACGGTAAAGCTTTAACCATGCTAAATTTGGTTAACTTCAATTGTGATATTTTTAGAGTTATTTAGATGTTTGTGTTTTTTGATCGGGAATTACCCTCGAACACCCTAAAATCTTATCCATGCTATGGAACGGATAAAATAATTTTGGAAAAGGGTAATTTATTAGGGAATATGACATCATAACTGAAACAATGTATTAAGAGGAAACTTTTACTCACACTTCTCAAACAAAATAAAGAGAATAAGGAAAGGAAAAAAAAGTAGGATATCCTAAAAAACTTATATTTAGGCTAAACTAATATAATTTGAATCAAGAAATTTTTTTCACACTATACCCATTAGCAAAATTCACATTTTCATTACCATCTTAATACTTTCGCTTATTCTTTGAACTTTTCTATATTGAGTCGGGATAGTTCATTAAACAAGCAGTGACAGCTGCCTTGAACTGTATGTAACTGATTATATGTAATTAAATTTAATGGTTATGGAGTTTTAAAAAAAAAATTTGGAGGCTTCAGCAGGAACCGACTTGTTCCTGCGGATGCCTAGGACGCTCATGTTTAATGTGCCCTTCTTTCTGCAACTTTAATATTTATAATCCTATATTCTATTAATCTATACAGAAAAAATATTTTAAAGGTAAATATTTTTTCTGCACATGATTATACAGTTTGCCAAATGATTAAACACTGATTACCTATATTTAAATAATTGATAACTTAACATACTATAATTTTACGGCAAAGTGTCTATTGTGAGAAATAATACAAACAATGATCAATCTTTCATAGCACACACAATAGAAATATTCACAATTAGTAAAAAAAAAAAAAAAAAATTGTATTTTATATATTATAGGATAAAAAAGCAATAAACAAAAAAGTATAACTTATGATGAAGCCAATGTACTATCTATAAGCTGATTTATGCACTAAATTAGACAGCATTGCAAACATGCCAACAATTTAATTTATCCCAGAGGATTGTAAATACCTACCCTTTTAACATCACTCTATTTGTATTGATTTTTTTTTCAAATATGGTGAAACAAATAAGAGGCACACAGCACAATACTATTTACATCTGTAGACGAAGAAACGAAAATTATCGATCATCATAGAAAATTTTCATTCTAACTATTCTTTAAAATTTATGGTGGAATTCCTTGAAGGCCCAAGGCACGTGCCCTGAATGCTCTGCCATAAATCAGGCGCTGGGCTTCAGGGCTTTTTAAACACTACAATGTAAAATATGCCATTATTTTAAAAATATTATGTGGGCCAATATTAAAATATATAAACGGGTGTGAGAACTATAAATAAGCAAGAAAATGTTTTCTTTTCTAAATATCAACTGCAAGACTGGCAGAGACAAACTAGCATATTATATATATATCAATCCTCGCGCCAGTGGCAGAAAGTTTTGTAGCTGTCTTCGCAACAGGCTTTTAAAATTTCATAATCTGTCTGCAAAATTTGCGTGTAATTAGGGGTGAAAATGGCTTACACTCAAAAAGCCTGAAAGCTGATTGGGGGGAGGGGGGGGGGGGTTAACATCAGTGGTGATCTCGTGCAACAATACACACATTCAATTTTACTGCAATAAACAATTGTGTGTATTCATTCAATTAAATATTTTATAGCAATGTTTGACACAACACAATATAAATAATTATAAATAATAAAAGTATTAGTTTTTGTTTTGATACAGAAATTTTTTTTAAGTGAATTGTTATTCGAAAGTTGCAGACAAAAACTGTCCGCGAGCTGTTTTTCTGTGTCCGCGACTATGTGTCCGCCACTGGGATCCTCGCTTTCCCAAGTTGAAGTTCCCTCGCTTGAAGTTGAAATCTAGTTAAGCACGCCTCATTCAAAAAGAATGCTAATTTGCCAGATATAGCAAACATAACCAGTGGAATTTTGCAACTTCTGAACGATACAAAAAGGTGCGGTGCTGGTGATTTTCACCAAACGTGCCAAGCGGCACATGAAAGCAATTTTTCTGCAGTAACGCCTTGATCTTGGGAAAGCGAGGGTTAATCAATTAATTCTACACTAACTAAATATTTATAATTCATACATCAGTCATAAGGCTGTGCTTGTATAAATAATTAAAATATAATAAATGATTAAAATGTATAAATAATTAAGAAAATTAAGGTATAATTTATTTTTGTATTTATCAATGCTCTTAGTAGAGGTGAATCTAAAGTCAAGGTATCAAAATAAATATTAACTTGTTTAATAATATTTTGTTATATTTTACAAATTATATTTTTAAATTTCTATAAGCAATATTTAAAAATCACATTTTTTAAAGCTAGATAAACAGTTTCATTCCATTAAAGCCATTAACTTTGATATTTAAAAGAAGGGATTTTTTTTTCTCTTTTAATCGTTTGATTTAAATCACTATAGCCCTATTGCAAGATTTTCAATTTATAGCGTATGCTTAAAAAGTTTTTATTCATTAGCTTTACAAGGCAAAATTAGCTCTGGCCACATGGTCAGTTACTACTGAAGAATTAGCAACTAATAAATTTGCTGCGGGTAGCCACCACAATGGCCACTGTTTGGCTACGCGCTGCAATTTTCACACAAAAAAAAGTTAGTTTCTCTCAGTTGTTTAATTTTAGCTTTAACATGTGTATACAATAGGTACACTCATAGAAATTCATAGCACTTGGGATCAGAGACAGCAGATTTGAAAATTTTATGGATTTTAGTTTTTATTTTTATTTTTGTGGTGGTTACTTTTTCGAAGTGTAGACAAATAGTTTTATTTATTCTTTGAAATCACTTTTCATTTAAGCACAAAAACTTTATTATAAATTTCATTGTATACATTGGTTATGATATGTGAATTTTTAGGAGGCTACTTAATTACTTTCTGAAGAAGCTTTTATTTTTTATATTTTTTATTCAATAAAAATGAGTACTTCATTCAAGCAATCTAATTATCACATAAACATATCAAAATTAGGAGATTGTCATAACTTTTAAAATTAAGCTTTTTTATTCTTTTACGTTACTTTCAGAATCTTATGAAACCGCATCTACTAATACATAAAATTACCTCAGAATTTAATTACACCATTGAATTGAGGAAGAAAGATTATTAACTGAGAGAAAATAATTTTCAAAGATGTATTTTTTGTGTAGTAGTATACTTGTTTTACTTTGTGAATGTTAATCAGTTACCATTGGAATCGTCTCTATAATAACTTTTTTAAAGTATTTATAATTTTAGTAATACGTATTAGGGTATTTATTTGCATTGTATAATTTTATATTGCTACTATTCAGAAGTTCTTAAAACATTGTTTTTATCGTAATAACTAGTATGCTGTGGCCATCACAAGTCTTTCTTCTGTATAATCCTGTACAAATTTACACAATATAAATTATTTATTAAATTATAATTTATTAAAATTATTTTTCATGATGAATGTAGACGATTTTTATCTGAAAGCAGTTTAATATTAAATGCCAAAAGAAAATCAGTTTTGTTCAGACATGAGAACAAATGAATTTTTTTCCCATTATTTTATTTATTTTTTATTTTTTTTTTTTCATTAAAAATGAAAAAAAAAAAAAAAAAACTTAGTATAAATTATCACTGATCTATGGTTTGATCATTCATTTTAAAAGTTTTGACGAGTTCTTTCGAAGATACCCACATTGCAAATTAACGAAAAAAGGATGAAGCAATGCTCCTACATGCACATACCCTTTTCCCCTAGCTTACTACTACTGTTAGCAATATTTCATTCAAATTTTACAATCATGCATAAAATAATTCTCAATATGTTCATTTATACAAAATTTCGTCTTGTATTGCCATGTTAAAAATGTAGAAAGAGTAGAATAATAGCATGGCCTATTGAGTGTTTAATCCCCAAATCTAGTCATTATCAGTTTAGGTGAGGGTCCAATTAAATACCAAGTTTCGTTAAATTTCGTTCAATGGTGTGATGTGTGAGATACAGCACTTACAAAATATGTAACACGCACACAGGCAGACATTTTCTAAAAGCAGTCAAATTGTGATCAGGACATCTCAAAACCTATAAATCCATCAAAAACTGTTTAAAAATTTCATAAAACCAATACTTTCTTCTTACATTAAAATCGAAAGTAAAAATAAGGTTTTTTTTTTTTTTTTTTTTTTTTTTTTTTTTCTAAGTTTTTTATGGCAAAAATGAAAGAAGAAATCAATAATGTTGTTTTAAATTAACGCAGATCATTGGTTCAGCCATTTGTTAATTTTTTTTTTTTTTTTTTTTTTATTATTATTATTATTATTATTATTATTTATTATTACTTTTTTTTTTTTTTTTTTGCGTATGTATATAAAGAGAAAGTATTGAAATAGTAAACATTTTCAAACTCCAGTTTTGATGGATTTACATGTTTCAGGATGTTCTGATCATGATTCGACTGATTTTAGAAAATGTATGTCTATCAGTCAGTCTGTGTGTGTGTATCACTAATTTTGTGGACACTGGATCTCATTAACCAACAAACGAAATGTAAACAAACTTGGTATTTTGTTGAAACCTGACATAAACTGGTGCAGATTAGATATGGGGATCAATCAATTGTTCAACAGGTCGTGCTGTAATCCCATTTTTTCAAAAATTTTAACATGAACAAAACAAAATTTCATATAACTCTACAAAATGAGTTACTTTTAACAATGTAATTGTAAAATTAATTGTTAATTAATAATTGTTAATCAATGATTGTGAAATTAATATAAATCATTGACAATAGTAGTTGTAAATTAGGAAAATTTGTGCATCTGAGAGCTTTGCTGCCTGTAGTGATGTAACTCTGTCAGAAAAAAATCATCTACATTTATATGGAAAATAATTTAATAAATAATTTCTATTGTATGACTTTTGTGCATAATTAAAATTATACAGAAGAAAGTCTTGTGGTGGCCATATCACACTAAAGGTATTGATAAGCTCTTTTGAAAGATACCCATGGTAAAACTTGTCTTCTCTGGGCAATAAATCTACAAGAAAATATATTCTAGAGTCTGCAGAACTGCTTTTCTCTTTCTATTTTTTAGTAGCTCTTAATATAATTTATATTTTTTCCATACATTTGGACAGAGATCATGGCATTATATGATTTTCATAAATCATGTTAAAAAAAATCACCTAGGAAGATCTATAAATAAAGCTTATAAAAGAAAATTTGATTCGTAGAGTTTAGAGTGCTATTCAGTCAAATGTGATATTATTGACAGTATATTATCTACAATTTGACAGTAAAAATATAAAAAATAATTAGAAAAAAATAATTATATTAGAAGTAACTTTTAAGAGCTATTTGTTTTTAGCATCATGAAGTATATATATTAACGTTTATCAATAATTGTTTCAAATTTTTTAAGTTATAATGATATTCTATTATAATTATTATTATTCACGTTTAATTTAAATATATTTGTAAAAAAAAAATTAAAGCTTAAACTTTTTTAATAACAGATTAATATGTTTGTCAGCAAATTTAAAGCTAATATAAGGTTGTTATTATCGTATTTCAATTAATTAAAAAATGATCAAAAATTTTTTTAATCGGGCTTCGAAATGCACTAGGACATCTCAGTAAGCATCTTCGTGTTGAATCACATGACTGTCCTTATTACCATTTTAGTGCTATGCTGTCTGGAGTCATACGTCCAGACACTGTCTTTTTTATATATGAAGATTTACTCATATTATTGAAAAATCTACTACTGATTATAGATGAGAAAATTGAAAACTGATTGGTTTCAATTAAATAATCATACAAAATTAGCTTCTTATGAATACCACAGCTTGTATATTGTTACTGAATATAATTTTTCAGTTTTTGGGAGGACATAACTGTCAGTTTTTATTTATTTATTTTTCCTTTTTAATTTTTTATTTTATTTTCTCTCTCTGCAGGTGCTGTGAGAACTTGTCTATTACAGAGAAAAACATTAGATATTGAATTAAAAAAGTAATGTGCAACTAGCGTCGCTATCCAAACAAAGAAATTTTATGTAATTTTTTAAATAAAAATGTATAAATACATATTGTATGTCTTGATTCTTTTTGAAATTTGATTCTCAAACCTATACAGGTAGGTTGGAAGTCTGTCCTTCATGGTATCTTTCCAAACAGTCCACAATTTGTAGTAATTAAAACAAATTTAGCATATAGAACAAAGCACAAACGAAATTAACATGTTTAATCAAATAGAAAATACATACATAAAAAAAAAAAGTAAGCAAATCACTTTTGATAAAAATGTGTGTTTTTAAGCTATGTAAGTACTTTCTAATTTTTTTGTCCTGTTTTTATATTTTATCTAATAATTGCACTGAGTTTAATTTTGTTTCTAATTTTGACGTTTACTGAGACTTGATTCTTGACTTTTTCATTTTAGCTGCATTTCATTGATACAACCTGTCGTCCAAAAAATTTGGATCATATTAATTACAGTGATTTGAATTAGTGATTACCTCTACAGTTTTACATCATAACCACCATTATGCATCACGATGTGAAACCATGGAGGTAATCAGGAATTTAACTGCCTGTAATTAATGTGATCCAACTTTGCTGGATGCCAGGTGGTATGGAATGCTGCTAAAAAAAAAAAAAAAAGAGTCAATTCATTTGAGCATCAAACGGGGAAGCAACTTACTTGGAACAATGAGAAGGAATATGTTCATAAAGATAAAATTTATATGGTGGTATTTAAAATATTTGAAAATTGTATATACAGTACACTTATTATGATGCTATTACACAAAAATTTTTCACAGAACATTTGAACCGATTTTTTGCTCTAATTTATGGAGACTGAAAAAAATATTTGGTTCGAAAAGTTCTCCAAAACACTTCAGATGTGAATGGATGGTGTCACATTCAGTCTATGCCTAGAACCGGTTTGTAGCTGCATCTGTAATGAACCAGTTTTGGGCCTTGACTGAAAGTAGTGCCATTTGCTGCAATCAAAAAAGGAGAGTGACAAAAAATCGGTTTCAACTGTCAACATCACCTAAAACATGTGCTGAGAAAGTTCTGGATCTGGAAAGAATTATATACATATAAGCTCTGAATTAAGTTATTAAGTTTTATCTTTAATTGTTGTATAAAATGTAAATTGGAAGAATGTACTGTTTTTATTACAAGGTTGTAGCAATTCAAAAATCATGAGAAAGGCTCAAAAAATGTTATTTAAAAAATTGCTCAAAATTATTTACAAGAAATTAGGTGAATAATAATTAATGTTCATTAGTTGTTAATTAAAAAAAAAACACTATGTTATTTATAGACATAAATTTTACTATTAAAGATGTGATTCTTTTAGATTAGGTTAATGCTCAGTGGGTGATCCATGTATGGTAAATTAATTTTATATTCAAAAATCAGGAGTGACTCTGTTTGAATTTCTGATAAATTAAAGTAAGAGAAGTTGTTAAATGAAGAGAAGAGAAAATTATAATAGGGCATTTGAGTAATTTTCTCCATATAGTGTGTTCTTTAACATTATTGTACTTTAAAGAATTTGAGCCTGTAGATCATATTGTTAAAGAATTTCGCATTGTGTCACTGTAAAATAACTAAGTGCTAGATTCTCCATAATCGATAGGTCTTGAGTTATGGTGACCTATAGCATATATACCAACATTCAGGTCAATTCATAAATGCATTCAGATGCTATCGTGTTCACTCACATATATATACTACACACACATGCATATAGTACTGTAAAAATTGCAAAAATGAACTCTGAGACCTCAAAGCCTATCAAAATACCAAAATCTCAGAGTAAAATTTTTGTCATGATTACAATATTTTCTTTACATATATGTATATATATATATATATATTTGTAGAGCATAAGTAATATTGCTATTGCGAGGGAATAAGGCTGATTATCTATTTTATGAATTTAAAACTTGGAGGGATGCTATTCTATATTTGTGTGTTGGAGGGAGGGGATTTACTCCTCAACAGACAGAATTTTCTGTAATTATTTGCAGAATAATGTTATTTATCTGCAATATAGAACTGCTAAACTAAGTTTTAAATCACATGACGCTATTAGCAATTAATAAATTAAGTAATATCTGTATATAAAAAGAAAACAAAGAATTTACAAAAGAACAGTAATCTAGAGACATGATGTAAATGGTATTACTTTTTCTTATCTGCATACATGGTAGAGAAAGTATTGTTTTTGGATCAAATACCTGAAATTGAGTTTTTGTTAAGTTTAAACATTTTGAGGTCCCCTGAATCTGAAAATCATGTTTTTAGCAGTTAGTCTGTGTATCTGTCTGTTATCAACATATCTCTAGAACAAATAGTAGCTGAAAGTCCAAACTGTAATGTACAAAATGTGCATCATTTAGGGAAGCTACACTAAACTTTTCTTTGAGATCAAGCAAGTAGTTTGTGTACAAGGGCGTCCAAGAGAATTCAAACATATTGTCCCTGGAAAATTTTTCAGTAAGTACAGTGTAACAGTTGTAAGCTGACTTAAACAAAATGGAATAAACATTTTTTTTTTTTTTTTAAATGCATAAAAACATGTTTTGTGTAGATTGTGATATGAAAATCATTCATCATTTGTTCAGGGCTACCCAAAATATTTGGATATTTGGGGCTATACTTGAAAATTGCTGGAATAGTAATTCATTTTTTGTTAGGTGTTTTTTGATTGAGACTAAATTTAAGTATACAATATTGTTTATAGACAATATACAGAGCTACCAAAAATTCAGCTAAATGTTCTTTTATATTCAATGTAATTGATGGGAGTGCTTCGATGCACGTTACTGGTTACTGTGTCAACAAACACTGCTCAGAAAGAAAAATTAGTTTTTCAAATTCATACTGTAAAAAAAGTAATTTTTGAAGTTTAACTTTCAACTATGTTTTTTCTTGTATAATATCACATTTTGATGTACCCTGATTACGAAAGAACAATTTTTAGCGATTAATCTGTATGTATTTATATTATCATACCTTAAAAAATCTGGTGTGTCACACACATCACTTTCTCTTAACCTGCATTTCAATATTATAATAATTGATTGCATATTAAATTTTAATATCAATAGCATGAGATAATAAAATTCGATGTATTTTTAGACCATTTTAAAAACAGTTTTATTCGATATGTAATTCCGTGCCACCTCAATACCCCTCCCCCCCCCAGTTTAATTACAGTGCCTAGAATTACTACAAAAAAAAAAAAAAAAAAAAAAAAATCCAGGCTATTATTAATTTACCTTCAAACTTGCCAGTCTTTATAAAATTTTTGCCGGTAACCTAATATGAAATTCCAAATGCTAAATTTGAATTTCCTGAAGTTATTTACTATTAAGTTATGCTTTAACAGATACACATACAGATCTACTAAAAATTGGACTTTCGTAATCAGGCCACTTCAAAACGTGATATAATACAAAAAAACGAAGTTGAAAATAAAACTTCAAAAATTACTTTATTTACAGTATGCATATAAAACATTAATTGTGCAGTGTCTGGCACCATAGTAAAATATACAAACCACTTCTGTTAATTAGATTCAATAGAAAAGAACATTTTGCTTAATTCTGAGTATCCCTGTATATTGTCTATAATCAATATGTACTATTAAGAATACTTTATATTAAAAATTAGTCTTCTTTGAAAAGTATTTAACGCAAAAGGAATTATAATTCCTCCAAGTATAGCCCCATGCAAATACTTTAATTGGCCTTGTAAATGAATGATGAATAATTTCCATACTACAATCTACAAAAAACGTGCTTAAAAAAAAAAAAAAAAATCCACTTTGGTTAAGTCAGTCTGTAGATGTTACACTGTATTTGCCAGATAGTTCCCTTTAGACAATGTATTTGAATTCACTTGGATGTCTCTGTACACAAACCATTTCCTTGATCTCAACTAAAAATTTACTGTAATATCCCTATATGATACACATTTAGAATACTAAGTTTGGACTTTCTGCTATTATTTGTTCTTGATATATGCTGATAACATATACACATTCAGACTAACCGCTAAAAACATGATTTTTGGATTCACGGACCTCAAAACATGTAAATATGACAAAAGCGCCTTAAACAGTTCTCTAAAAGTATTTAAAAAATGCATTTTCACCGTGTTCTAAACTATTCAGAAAGTTTCAAATGTCTAGTTTGTTCAAAATTTAGTTAAATTTTCTGTTGAATCATATAAATGCTGCTGAAGACAGCAGGCATCCGAAACGGTAAAAAATAATACAAAAAATGCATTTTCAATGTGTTCTGAGCTTGTCTGAAAGTTTCAAATGTTTAGCTAGTCGGGAAGTCAGTTAAAAATCATTTGCAAGATCTGTACTGGTAACGCTGCTGAAGGCATCAGGGATCCGAAACAATTGGCTAAAAGTATTTAAAAAATGCATTTTCACCATGTTCTGAACTATTCTGAAAGTCTAGCTAGTCTCAAATGTCGAGAAGTTAGTTAAATAAATTTTCTGTTGAAACAATATAAATGCTGCCGAAGGCAGCGGGGACCCGAAACAGTTCTCTAAAAGTACTTTAAAAATGCATTTTCACTATGTTCTGAACTATTCTGAAAGTTTCAAATATCTAGCTGGTTGAAAAGTTAGTTAAATAAATTTTCTGTTGAATCATATAAACGCTGCTGAAAGCAGCATGTATCCGAAACAGTTGGATTGTTGGCTAAAAATAACAACAAAAAAAATATGCATTTTCAACGTGTTCTGAGCTTTTCTTGTGGAGAAGTTAGTTAGAGAGAGTTGGTTGGAGAAGTTAGTTAAAAATCGATTGCAAGATTTGTACAGGTAACGCTGCCTAAGGCAGCAGGTATCTTAAACAGTTGGCTAAAAGTATTAAAAAAATGCATTTTCACTGTGTTCTGAACTATTCTGAAAGTTTCAAATGTCTAGCTAGTCAGGGTGTTAGTTAAATAAATTCTCTGTTGAATCATATAAACGCTGCTGAAGGCAGCAGGTATCCGAAACAGTTGGCTAAAAATATTTTAAAAATGCATTGTCAACGTGTTCTGAGCTTTTCTGAAAGTTTCAAATGTCTAGCTAGTCAGGAAGTCAGCTAAAAATCGATTGCAATATTTGTCCAAACAGATTTTGAGTTATGGTTTTTTGATACATTATGGCCAAAACTTTTGTATTTTTGGTTATTATGAACCTACTTTTCCTAAATATCTCCAAAACGGAAAATCATACCAAGTCAAAAAGGAAGGTGCACAACTAGATGTTACAACAAACCTATGTACCAATTAGCAACTTTTTACGTCCAACCGTTTTTGAGTTACGTGACATACACACCCATACGTACAGACGTCACGAAAAATCGTGTGAAAGTCGCTTATATCGCTAAAACGAGAGCTCGTGTTGAGACGACACTTGCAGGTGTACAACTAGACATCATGGCAGGCGCACATATGAATTAGGGACATTCAGCGATCATTCGTTTTCGAGCAATGTGAAATACAAAATCCATTTCGCAAAACGGGATTACTATAATTCCTTATAATTTGTATAAGGAAGTAAAAATTGGTGCAGAATTTTATGAAAAAAACTAAAAATTTTCAAGGAATTTGAAAAAATAATAATTGACACCTGTAGAAAAAATCAATATTTTGAAATGAGCAAAATATGTCTCATATTCTAATAAGATGATATACAAAGTTTTATCTAAAAAAGTTCCAGGTGCGATCTGAAAAAAAAAAAAAAAAAAAAAAAAAGCTATCTTGCCAAATTTTCTGCCAGGGTAATGAATTCCATTAAAATCTACCAAAATTGAATACGGAATATACATTTAGATTTCATCGAAGTTTTATAGAAGTTAAGTAAAATCAGCATGACTGATACGTTTTTCGTTTTTTTTCTTTCTCTTTTAAGCATTTTAATGCACTTATTTTAAACAGGGAAGCCAAAAGCATTGACCTTGTTTTTTATTATGCAAATATTAATTTTAGACAAAAATATACAGGTTATTGATTTTAAGCATATATTTTTAAACCCTGATATTGAAAATCAGTATCACATTATTTATGTTTAAAATTAATCTCTGCATTATAAAAAACAAGGTCAATGCTTTTGGTTTCCATATTTAAAATAAATGCATTAAAATTCTTAAAAGAGAAAGAAAGAAGAAAAGAAAAATGCATCAGCTATGTTGATTTTACGTAATTTCTATGAAATCTAGATGTATATTCCATATTTGATTTTGCATGATTTAAATGAGATGTGGATGTATATTTTACATCCAAATCTAGTTGATATTACATGAAATGGCTGAAAACACAATGTTTCATTTACATCCAAATTTGGTTGATTTTACATGAATTGGACAAACTCTGGATGTCTAACATAATAAGTTGGTTGATATTACGTACCAACTAAGTCTTATTTAGGGCCATGTTATAACTTTGCTTGTGACATTTCAATCAAAAATCGACCAAAGCAGATAGCAAATTTCAACGTAATGGGACGTAATATTTGATCGCAATTACGTAATATCAACCTAATCGGATGAATTGTGTTGTGTGGGACGTAGAAATGTCCTCACCTGTTACGTCTTATGTATGTCTTTTAGCTGAAAACAATGACGTAAAATAGACGTATAGTGAACATAATACAGACATGTCCATATTACAGCCAGATTCAGTCCATATTTTATCAGATTTTGTAGATATTAAGTTGAAATGTCCCCACCTTTTATGTAATAAGTACGTCTTTTAGCTGTACAAAATAACGTAAAATGGACATATGTGAACAAAATATAGACATGTCCATTTGTGTTCATATTACATTCAAAAGTTACTCATGTTATTTTTAGATTTATGTAAATATAGTGCTGGTAGAATAAAATCCTTAATGAATACGGTCTTTTTTTTTTTTTTTTAAGTGTCACATGTCACTCTAGCAAAATTTACATAATGGGCTTTCTGTGAAATTATTTTAATTCTTAAATTATTATTAATTTTTAAATAATTTAATAATACAATTAAAAAGCTTTAAACTATTATTCTTAAAGTCACCTCGAGTAAGGCAGAAAGAGAGTGAAAAATTTTCTCATGATTTATTTTTTGTACGAAATATTTAATATTTTAAAATTTCTTTCATTGCCAGCACCCATGCACGTAAATAAATTTTTTATGGAATCTACACAGTTAAAAATTTCAACAGAAAACCCTGTTAAATCTCTTATCTTAAGTCTTACGTAAAATTACAGAGAAAAATAAACGGAGATATTAAAAAACTTATTTTATACATTCATTTTAATAACTAATTCCTTCAATAACTCCTTCAATATTTGACTTGCCTTAGCACTGCTATGCAATAGATTTCATCTTTTCTTTATGTGAATAAATGCAGAACTACAGGCATTTTTTTTTAATATATACAATCACACTATGATGGCAAAGGAAAGTTTAAGACTGTTCACTTCCTCTTGCGATTGCCCCATCTCTACTCACCAAATCCCATGTAAGTCTATGGAGAAATTTGTTTACAGAATCACTCTTTACCTAATTGCAATTTTTAAATTTGTTTTCCCATTCAGAAAATTTACAGCCGTTAAATTAGTACTTGTTCCCTAAAATTGATTTTTTTTTTTTTTTAATATTTTGTTTTACGACTAAAAAAATGAGAAATAATGCATTTAGTGAAAATTCTCATTTTTTAACTCAAAATTATAATATAAAAATTAAATTTTTGGAAAAAGAGTACTAATTTAATGGTTCTGTATTTTTAGAATGTGAAAAGGAAATTTAGAAATAATAATTAGGTAAAGCGCAATTTTATAAACAATTTTACCGATAGTATTCTATAGGTACATGTATATTGTACAAAAAATATGTAAATTTTGAACAGTAAGCAAATGCGCAGTAGAACAGTATAATTCCTATTTGTAAAGTGGAAAGATTCATTTCCTCCTCAAACTGTCAAAGAAATTCCAACAAAGAAAATACAATTCTTTGAGTTTGCTCTGTTGTTGGCTTGAATTAAAATTTGTTTTATTGAAGGTTAGTGTTTACGCATCTGATCAAAACACATGACACAAATAAATTATATCGCTGATTCGATAATAAAACACTTTAATTTCACAATATAACATTTGTTCGGCTCAAAAAGCACGAACTCGCACGAACACATTTTTCTTCTCTTATTCCATTTCGTTTTCCACAGTAGTCTCGCAGAAACGGAATATCACACTTTTCCGGAGGGGTGTGCGAAGCACAAGCATGTGCGACACGTAATACTCATTGGCGAAATGTCAATACAGAACATCCCGCCCCACCTTGCAATGTTTTTTAAACATTCAAGACACGTATAATAATTACTCAGTTCTAAAATTACAATATCACAAATAAAATTAAATACTTATGAAATAGAATACACTATATACATATAACAATAATGACACATTTAAAAAACACAAATAACTTTACTTATTTATTCATGGGTAGGAGGCACAACTTTGTGATTGGACGTTTATAAGTACCCAAGGCAGTTTTAACTTCAACTACTCTTACTTTTGAGTCTTTGCCTGGGTAAGTAGCAGAAATTCTGCCCAATGACCACAGACATGGGGGCAAATTATCTTCTTTGATAACGACCAAATATCCTACCTCCACATTATTTTTCTCGAACTTCCACTTGCTCCTCTGCTGCAAGTTGCTCAAATAATCAGAGCTCCACCTCTTCCAGATCACGTGAATAAATTTTGTTAATTTTTGCCAATGATCCAGCCTATTGTCACCAATATTTGTTAAATCAGGCTCAACCATTGATGTAATAGGTCGACCAATCAAAAAATGGGAAGGGGTTAAGACATTAAGATCGTTTATATCCGCCGACAAAGGAACAAGTGGTCGAGAATTTAACATTCCCTGAACTTGGATTAAAACTGTTAGAAATTCTTCATAAGTTAGTTTTGAATTTCCAACAACTCTCTTTAAGTAATACTTAATGGATTTAACTCCAGCCTCCCAGATACCTCCAAAATTTGGGGCTCTAGGGGGGAGAAATTTCCAATCAATACCTTCTGATGACATGAAATCGGCAAGTTTTTCATCTGGCTGGTTTACTAATCTGTGCAATTTTTTAAGCTCAGCATTCGCGCCTACAAAATTTTTAGCATTGTCAGTAAAAAATTTTGCACACTTGCCCCGCCGAAAAATGAACCTTTTAAGAGCTGCAATAAATGAGGCTGATGTCATGTCTGACACCACTTCCAAATGCATTGCCTTAGTAACAAAACAGATAAATATACATACATAAATTTTATGGTACACACATTTCCTTTGACCCCTATACTTAATATAAAAAGGTCCGCAGAAGTCCGCTCCAGTAATGTTAAAGGGAAAGGTTTTTCTCACTCTCTCCTCAGGCAAATCACCCATTAATTGGTCGATTACCTGAGGTTTTGCTTTGAAACAGGTTACGCAATTATGCACAATTTTTCTACATGTGCTTCTCCCATTAATTATCCAAAATTGTTGCCTGATTTGGTGCAGTAAAGCTTGAGGTCCTGAGTGCAAATACTTTACATGAAAATAATTAACAATTAAATCAGTTAATCTATGTTTAGAAGGCAACAAAATGGGGAACTTTCTGTCTTAATTCAAATCACTATTACTCAACCTGCCTCCTACCCTTAAAATACTATCCTTATCAATAAAGGAGTTTAGATTTGCAAGGGGGCTGGTTTTGGATCCCTTTTTGGCACCCATTTCCTCCTGAAAATGTTGTCTTTGAACCATTTTTATAATAAAAAATTCAGCTCTTTTCAATTCGGCGGCTTCTAAAGGACCGCTCCTCTTTCTTTTCCCCCGGCAGTTCTCTGTGAACCTGAAAATAAAGCTTAAAATACGAATAATTTTAAAATATTTGTTACTTATATTGAGAAAATTGTCAATAAAGGAGTCAACATTAACACTGAAAGAAAATAAGTAGAGTCACTAATTTTCAGTTCCTCATGAAAGTCACTTAAAGTAATTGCTACTGGAATGTCTCTTTTAGGATAGTCATCCCCAGTAAGGAACCTTGGTCCCCTCCACCATAGTTCATTCTCATTGAGCTTATCTGGGTCTACACCTCTTGAGATTAAGTCCGCGGGATTTTCCCCGGATGAGACATATCGCCACTGTTGTACATCTGTAAGTTCTTGAATTTTGGCCACTCTATTGGACACAAATGTCTTAAGTTTGAAGGGTTCCTTCTGTAGCCAAGAAAGAATTATCATAGAATCGCTCCATAAGAATATGTTGTTAAAGTCCATTTTTAGAGCTGCTAGCACGCGTTCGATCAGTTTTGCCAACAGCAACGCTGCGCATAATTCTAAGCGCGGTATAGTTAATTTCTTTAGTGGTGCTACCCTGTATTTACTTGTCACCAATTGTATAGAAACTTCGCCAGATTGCGACTTGGATTTACAATATATGACAGCACCTTATGCCAGTTCCGATGCATCGCAGAAAACGTGAATCTCAATTTGTACTGCCGAAGGCAGTATAATGCATCTTTCTACTTTCATCTCTCTTATGGACTGCAAAGATACTGTAAATTTACGCCAATCCTTTGAATCTTTCTCTGGCAGGAGGTCATTCCAGTCAAGCCTTAATAACCAAAGTTGCTGCATAAAAATTTTAGCCTTTGCGATAACAGGTCCTAATAACCCCAAAGGGTCAAACAATTTTGCAATAAGTGATAGCACTGACCTTTTAGTAATTTCTGTAAAATCTGCACAGTTCACCTTAAATGAAAAAGCATCTAAATTATGCTGCCAACAGACACCTAAAGTTAAAGATTCCTCTCGTTCAGCAAACTCATAGTTTGCATCATCATTTTTAATGAGCTCGGGGTGATTACTGTGCCACTTGTGCAAAGACATTCCTGCAGACTTAAGAATGCCTATTAGCTCATTTTGAATAATTTTAGCCTTTTCCAAGGAGCTAGCTCCAGTTAGGACATCGTCCATATAAAAATCCTCTCTTAGTACTGGAGCTGTGTTAGGGAAATTTGGCTCTTCATCTTCGGCTAACTGTTTTAATGTTCTCATAGCTAGAAATGGTGCACTGACCGTTCCGTAAGTAACAGTTAGTAACTCATATGTTTTGGGGGGTTCATGAGCACTGTTGCTCCATAAAATTCTTTGTAAAGCATGTTGACTCGGGTCTATTAAAATGTGTCTGTACATCATTTTCACATCTGCTGTGAAAGCATAAATGTATCTTCTAAATCTTATCGTAATAGAAAATAAATCTTCCTGAATGACTCCTCCATTATATTGGAGTGAATTTAAAGATAAACCATTGGAAGATTCACTTGAACAGTTAAAAACAACTCGCAGTTTGGTTGTAGTTTTATCCGGTTTGTATATTCCATGATGTGTCGCATAATAACATATTTTGGGTTCTTTTTCCTCAATTACTTCTCTAAGATGACCCAATTCTTTATATTCTTCTAAAAAAAATTTATAAAGGCTTAAATACTTTTCCTCTTTCGATAATCGGGTCCACAGCGATCTGAGTCGTTTAAGAGCAACCTCACGAGAATCTCCTAAGCACGAAAGATCAGTTTTAAGAGACATCGATACGACGTATCTCCCCTCTTCACTTCTCCAATGAGTTCGCGAAAAATGCTCTTCGCAAATAGAATTTTCTTTAGGTTTGGTTACCCCCATTTCAACATTCTCAATTTCCCAGAATTTTTTAAAAGTTGTATTTAGATCCCCATAAAGAATCAGACCGCAATGACCTATACCCATACTCGCACCTTGTTGCTCGAAACTACCTGAAGCAACATAGCCAAAATTTGTGTTCTGTAACAACAAAGAAGAATTTTCCGCATATATCTGTCCTGGCGTAAGTAACTCATAGAAAATCTCTGCACCTAACAATATATCTATTTCACCAGGGATATTAAAGCTATAATCCGCTAAATGGACTGTATCTGACACCTCAACATTTACATCAATTATCCTCTGAGGAACAAGGTCGGTGATTTTCTTAACTATGAACATATTTAGATTCCTCTGAAAATCTCCCGTATTATTTGCTATGGTAGCTCTCACGCAGCCCTTTACTACAACTGACGAATCGTTTAGACACGAAATCAAAGTATTTATTTTTTCTGCTTTGAGCTGTAGACGATTTACACATTTTTCACTGACTAGGCAGACTTGACTTCCCACGTCTAACAAGCATCTACACTCAACCCACTGATTATATTTATTTTTTATCAGCGCTCGAATTGTGCTTAGAAAACATTTCTAGTGCTTACAAAACTCGAAGCAACAATCGAGTCTGTATTCACAGATTTCACCTGAGTTACTTGACTATTTGCCCCTACTCCATACACCTGACCGCCAATGCCAATCTCAGAATAACTTGTATTTTGATTTTGCGAATTTTGTCTCAAATCCCTATTTACATTCTCATTGGAAAAGTGAAGAAGTTGATGATGTGGTTTCTTACACATGAAACAATTGCGCACTTTACATTGTGTGAAATTACAGTTTTGCAATAAACACTTAAAGCAAGCCTTAGTATTTTTTACAACTTCTACCCTCTCGTGTGGCGTTAGCCTTTTAAACTGCGGGCAGTTCTGGAGTAAGTGAGATTCATTACCCTTACACAAACCGCATTTGTTATTTTTCATCTCTGACAAAAATACATTAGCACCTTTATTAAACTTACGAGATGAATTGTAATTCTCAGGCTGTATACCTCGCGACGTTGTGTATAAGTCAACCTCCTGCGCTAATTTTAAGGGATTAAACCACTCATTTCTTTGTCTAATACTTATATGCGACGCGACCTCTTTATCTAAAGTTTGGAAGATTTTATCCGCTACAATTAATTGGTTTAGTGTATCAAAATCCGAAACTTTTCTCAGTTTCAAATAGTATTCCCAATTTGTTTTTAACCGAGACGCAAATTGCACGCATGTTTCGCCATGTTGTCTTGTCGCCTTTCGAAATTGTTCCAAACACGCCATAGCAGTGGGTTCAAATTCTCGCAAAATTAATGATTTCACTTTCTCATAATCTCCAATTTCCGCATCTTTTAAATATGTAATTATATTGGAAGCCTTTTCGCCTACTAAATTTAAAAGAATTTCCGCTTTATATTTGCTTGGAACATCCTTCGCTACAAAGGCTCTCTCTAAAGAAGCAAAAAAATAAACACCAGCCCTCAGGTTTACTAGGCAATTTTATAGTTAATGTTCGAACACTTTTTATTTGTGCATCTAAATTACACGACTCAGAATCTTTATCACTATTGACTTCCGATTTATTTTCAGATTTTAATTTCTGAAGTTCTACCTCAGCTTTAACCCTTTCAAGTTTAATTTTCTCCAATTCCAGAAGTCGCTGTTCACCATTTTTTCGTTCATCAATTATGGAATTGCCGATAGAAATTACCTGTCCTGGATCCGACTTATACAACGCACTGTTTGATATAATACTATTTAATTCAGCCACGGTCATTTTTTCATTAATTTTTTCCCCTATTTCTTCGGCTATAAGCCTCAGATAGCTTTTTATTGCGTTTTTGAACATATTTATATTTCTCAATTTAATTTATAATAAATAAAAAAGAGGAATAATCTCACTTACTCAAACAACGAACACTTAAATCACGAGTACTAAATAATCACAAACAATAAAATCAAAAATAAATTCAATCAAAAAAAGGGAAAAGAATTTTCTCTTACCTCAGATCACTGCGATCCCTATTTTCTATCACTAAGCTGATGTAATTCATAGTTCCTCTCACAATAACAGGTATTGTTCACAAAAAACACGTATTCTTCACAAATACCACTGAATTTTCACTAATAACACGCATTCGAAATTAATCAGCAAAATAAACAGCCATTCTGTTCAGTTATTTTCCACCAATGTTCGAAAAACATTGTTCATTACGCAATTCGAAACTAAATTATTAACACCTATCACTCGTTAAATTACACTTATTACTCCGGCTCGACGGACCAGATGTTTACGCATCTGATCAAAACACATGACACAAATAAATTATATCGCTGATTCGATAATAAAACACATTAATTTCACAATATAACATTTATTCGGCTCAAAAAGCACAAACTCGCACGAACACATTTTTCTTCTCTTATTCCATTTCGTTTTCCACAGTAGTCTCGCAGAAACGGAATATCACACTTTTCCGGAGGGGTGTGCGAAGCACAAGCATGTGCGACACGTAATACTCATTGGCGAAATGTCAATACAGAACAGTTAGTATTAATTAATTTTTTTTAGCGGCTCTCGCACTCGTGGATAATCCTCACCGTGGCTCTCACAAATAATCAGTGCTCTACTGTATTCAAATTCTTTCAATTATTCAAATACTGTATTCCATGTACAAATATTTAAAATAAAAATGTAAGTTGATAAAAATTAGCGATCAAACTAATATATATAAAGTGTAGTTGAGTGCTTAAATAGTTTTTGCTGTCGACTATTGCAGGGCTACTTGAAATCACCTAAAAACTCACTATCCAGATAAATTTTGAAAAACATTGAATCAATTTGAACCAAAGTTGGACAGTGAACTTACAGTCAGCAGCAAAATTATTCGAGTGCTAGCAATAATTCCTATATAAAAAAGTACACTTAATACTGCTTTGTTAAATAAATCTTTGTTATATTCTTATATAAAAACATGACTCAACAAGGATAGCTGACATTTTGTTATCACAGTAACTTCTGAAATATTTAATTTATTCGAACCAAAGTCGAACAGCAAATTTATCTTACAAACACCTTGAATTAGTTAAGTGAGCAACTTGCTCCTGGCATTTTGTTTCCAAGTGGCAACTGCTTGAAAATTATTTAATATAACAGTCAAACCTCATTAATAAACAGAACTACAAAACTGATATTTTGAAAAAATAGGTACAAAATTTTGGTTCGTTGGTTGGGTTTTACGTCGCACTAGTGCAGCGCATATGGACAAATGGCGACTACAAAATTTTGGATAAACACCATAAAATGCAAGAAACTTGCGAATTTTTTGCAATTTATGGCGTTTATTCAAAGTTTTGCAATTATTATAGTCGAACCTCCTTAACATGAATTACTTTTAAAATGAACTGTTTCCACAATCCCCGTCAAAAGGAAGATTAGTTTTTGAGTTACTGATACCATGAACAAAATTTTTATCCCCTTTAGATTCACATTAACAAAGTTCGGCGTACTGAATTAAATAAAAATAAACTTGCAGGGTAGACTCATCTTACAAATGCATTTGACATGTCCATTTGCAAACTTCATCTTCTTTCTTATTTTTAGTGCTGACCACTTGAAAACTTCAAACTCGTATAGAAAAGGTATTTATGAACCAATTTCCTTAAAAATCAGTCTTCATCAATATTTAAACTCCTAGTCTGTTAATAAAATAAATCGTAGCTGCCATTTTTAATCTCGCCAGGTTTTAAACCTGGGTCCTGTGGCCCAATTCCCTCGTGTTCCACCAAATGATCTTCTCATTTAATAATATTTGACTTTGTCTTGGCATTTATACATTTCTTTCATTTTGTTTATGTAAAAACAGATCCATATTACTTTTTTTTTTTTTTTTTTTTTTTTTTAATTTCACCACATTACGTGCAGATGGTTGAAAAATTGTAACTTATCGTTTTGAAACCTTTTTTTTTTTTTTTTTTCCCAGTGAAAAGATTTTTTTCCCTTGCTTTGTTTTTTCTTCCTTCCTGCAAATATTTAAATAAAAATATATATGTAACAATTTTTTATTTCTTTCCCTATTAACGCTTACCCAGTGGCAGAAAGTTTTGTAGCTGTCTGCGACAGTCTTTTAAAATTTCATAATTTGTCTGCAAAATATGCATGTAATCAGCGGAGAAAATGGGTTACACTCAAAAAGCCTGAAAGCTGATGAAAGGGGGGGGGGGACGGAGACGGGGCTTGACATCACCGTGATCTCGTGCAACAATACACAAATACAATTACTACAGAACTATATAGTATAAACAATTGTGGGTGTATTCATTCAATTCATCTCATTCAATTAAATATTTTATAGCAATGTTTGACGCAACACAATATAAATAATTATAAATAATAAAAGTTTTAGTTTTGATACAGAAATTTTTATAAGTGAATTGTTATCCGAACGTTGCGGACAATTTTTTTTTATCGGTGCAGACAAAAACTGTCCACAAGCCGTTTTTCTGTGTCCGCGACTATGTCGCCGTGTCGCGGTGTTTCTGCCACTGGCTCAACGCACAAGCACATATCTTTAAATCAGTTATTTTATTGTTTGATTCAAGATGCGAATTACTGATTGATTCTAATCAGTTTCAACAATTAAGTTACCAGTGGTAAACATGTAAATTATTAACTCCTCAGAATTATGGAATCTTCTGATCTGTTCTGTAAATACAAATACAGTATTCATTACTGTCTTGGCAGTCATATATTTCTTTCATTCTATTTTTTTCTTCAAATGTAAATAAATATCCATATTACTTTCCGTCTTAAAATGCATATTTACATTTCCTACACTTGTTACAAATACTCAGCCGAGGGGGGAGGGGATAAAAAAATAGATATTTGTCAAACAAATCTATGCGTAAATACAGTTTATAATTTAATTAAACAAAAAAAATATTAGAATATTTATTTAATAATGATCAAGTAAGAAGTAAATATGCTTTTATTATTTGATGCATATGAAAATGATCTACTTTTTACATTAATCTAAGAATAAAGGCTTAACAATAATAATATTAAATTTTTATCAAATTAATTATTTTCTTTTCCAATTTCCCCCCCCCCCCCTCACATCAAGTTAAAAAAAAAAAAAAAAAAAAAAAAAAAAGAAATGAAATTAGAAAAAAAAAAACATGAAAGAAATGGAACCGTTTTAGAATGAAATTTGAAATTTTACACAGAAATTGCACAGATATTTCTTGTCGAGGTCTTTACTGATGTAATTGTAATATCCATTTTAATTCATCACCAGAATGACAAAGACTTAGAAGTCGCCATGATGGCCCCTCCTATTAAAGCTGTATGAGTGAAATTTTAAGAAATAAACATATCGCCAAAGAATTTAGCGGAGAAAGCGGGTGAATCGAAATCTTTTTCCTCTTCTTTTACATTTAAATTATGTCTTAAATAAATAATCATAATAATAATAAATCTTCCTGTAATACTTTAAAAAATAAACGTCTTATTTCCCAGTAGTAGTGAAAGCATAGTGTTGCTGCGAGCGCTGCAAATTGTTTAAAGTTCTGCATATCAATTTAACAGCTAAATAAACGGCGGTATTCACCAATAACTTCAACTCCCGGTTAAACACGAAAACTTGAAAAGCGTATAAAGTCAGGGTTCTACTTTTTAGCAAAATTTGACGCGTTCCATCGGCTATCTAGCGGCTTCTAAAATAACCAATAAAAAATTATATGAAAACTTTGACGTAGATGTCAGAAGAAGCGTGCAAATTTTCTTGGAAAGCTGCACTCTGCCTTTAGAAGCTTTTCTAGTTTTTTCATTGAACTGAGAGTTGAAGTTAATGGTGAATAAGGCCAAAAGAAATGTTAAGGCTTAAAAATACACATATATAACTTCCGTTATGTCTATGGATTTCCGTATTTATTACATTGTCTTAATTTATTTTCTTTATTTAGATGCAAGTTTTACATGCAGATGCACATTTTTACTGTTGTTTTTAGAGACGCCAGGCTTAGTTCGGCAGATGATTTTATATATTATTTTGCTGTAGTTAGATTAAAAAAATTCTGCTACTGGGCTGTATTTATTTTTCATGAATTTTAATTAAATGAAAATTTAACTTTTTTTTCCGTAGAATTAAAAAAAAATTGAATTAAGCAATGAGCTCTTAAGTATTATTATTTTTAGAAATTTTAGGTACAGGTAATTTTGTCCCTTTTTAATATGTTTTTCATTTCGGCTTGCATGTATGTATTTGTGTAGTTAATTTCTGTATTGTATTCTGTGAGTTTCTAAACTAAGTGTTCTCTTTTGTTTGTTTGTTTTTATTTCCTTTCTTAAATTCCCTAAAATTATATTAAATTATGATAAATTTCACAGGCCTAGTTTCACAGTGCTGGTATGTTTCCCATTTTCATGTGAAAGGTTTTTCAATTGAAGATTATTGATTTTTATAAATAATCTGTTTTTGGACCAAAAAAAAAAATAATAAATTGGCCCAAAATTGTCATTATAATTAAACTTTTGCTTTAAACAACTTTTCGCAGTTAAAATGGGCAAGTGGATTCGTCACCAAATTTCCTATGCAGAGACACAATTGTGATTCTTGAGATGCAGTTGTATATTTTAGCTAAAGCAATATTATAAAATAATAAAAAATGTATCTTTAAATTTCAGCCAATTATATTCAGTGTCACCCATCATACGTCATTTCCATTATTTGAAAGCGAACGGTTCTTTTTTAACTTTAGCCAATGAGAAAACTAAAATATAGATAATATGTCACTTCCTGTTTCAGTTTAATCAGTCACTGTCCTTTATTTTTGGCTAATTATCAGCCTTTTTTTGTTTAAAACTTTCATAAGTTAAATCTTTAAGATGCCTGGTTGGCTACATTTAGCTTTTTTTAATTCTGCCATTTGGCGCGTTTGTTTTCTCCGGCAACCCTGTTCGGCGTTGGTAAAAAATTAGGGGTTCCCCTAAGCGGATCCCTCTCTCTTCTTGTTCGGGTCGGCATGTAACGTATATACTTCAGAAGAATAAGTTCTGAAAAATGAGACATCTAGAAGGAATGGAAATGGTACGTAAAAAAAGATTTCTTTTGTATTAGCTCAATAATGCATATAATTTTCAATTTTAATAATGCGATTGAAATATCGTATGAATGGACAATCTTTTGTAAGAGATAGTTTGCATTTGTCTTGGTTTTGATCTCTTCTATTTGATGTCCAGAAGTAAATAAAATCAACTAAATATTTCGAAACCGAAAGTGCCTGGTGTATTAATTTATTGGTTTGTTGTTGTTATATGATTTACGATACGGACGATACGGCCTAATGTAACTTTTCAACCAAATTATTTCTCTAAATAAAAAAAATAAAGACAACTATATATTTATAAGAACAAAAAATATAACAAACCATCTTGTATATATATAGATATGGTAGTGATGCATGCAACAGTTTATTAAAAACTAAAATTTTGTCTGTAAAATATATAAAAAATATTTTAGAAAAAAAACCTTTTATGTAAAATTAACATAAAATTTTAGTTATACATATGTACAAATAAAATTAATCCAGTGACTTTAAGAAAAAATTAATTTTGGATGAAAAAATAATTGTAAAAAAAGAAAAAGGTTACCATTATCATTTATTTGTTAAGAGACTTAATTAACCACTTCACCGGCCATCCCGAGATAACTCGGGGTAAGGCTCCTATATATACGAGCTGGCGCATCAGGCATTTTGTTGCCTTAGGGTTGCCACATGTACCCAGCGCGTTTCTCTGATAAACAAAGGACAAATATTTTTTTTATCGTCTTACGTTACTTTAGAGTAACTTGTTTTATTATATTTCATAATTTTTGCTAAGTAAACTATGATATGGAAGTTTGTTCAGCGATAAACTGCAATAATCATTCAAGAAGTGAATATAAATTGTTCACAGATCTTCTATTACTGTGTATTTGAGTTTTGGCGACATTTTGTAAAAGAAACAGAAACTGCCCTAACAACACATCGTACTCCCATAGGATATCCCCAGAATAAAATGACATACTGAGAATGTACTGTGAAAAAAATGTATTTTTAGGAATATTATTGTTGCTTATTGCTCTTATCTTGACCGGATTAGCTTCAGATCAGGATCACTTTTGTTAGCATTTCTCTATACCAGACAAAAATAAAAACTAAGTAAAGCTTTTGTCACAATTTATCATTTAAAATTAAAGATAAGTGTACTTTTTTCGAGTACTGTATTTGTCGCCACTTCTTGTTTTGAAATTGGAGTCATCTCGCCCATTTGTCACCACATTTTTTATAGAAAATTTGGTCCCTTTTTTTCTGTAAATAAGATAATAAAAAAAAAAGACTCAGATTTTTTTTTTTTTTTTTTTTTTTTTTTTTTTCATGTGTACGTTATATTTCAGTTAAATATTATATTTTAAATATTTGAACCTTTTTTTTTTTCTTATGAACCAATCAGCGATGCCATTTACGCGCTATAGCACGTAAATTATGTCGAAAATCAGAGGCAGAACGCGAAAAAATTAATGTGGGACGTGTAATTTTTGTTGAAAAAAAAAAAAAAAATAAAATAAACCGTAAGAAAGAAAACACCCAAATTTTAAAAGATATTTCTTGTTAAAAACTGATATTTTCCTTATATTTTTAAAGCATTCTGCTCTGAAGAAGGAAAAAAAAAAAAAAAAACCTTTAAAACTCCATTTTATCATAAAGGAAAAAGAACCTATCGTATATGAAAAAATCTCGCCAAATCTCTTAAAATCTCGCCAAATCTCTTAAAATCTCGCCAAATATGTCACCTCGCCAATTTCAGAAATTAAAAGGAAATTTCAGGAATTAAAGAAAAAAGAACCTGCTCTATATGATAAACACAAACAAGCAGCTGGGCGAAATCAAAAACAAAATTCCGACACCGAGATGAGAAAAGCTTCAGATCAGGATCACTTTTGTTAGCATTTCTCTATACCAGACAAAAATAAAAACTAAGTAAAGCTTTTGTCACAATTTATCATTTAAAATTAAAGATAAGTGTACTTTTTTCGAGTACTGTATTTGTCGCCACTTCTTGTTTTGAAATTGGAGTCATCTCGCCCATTTGTCTCCACATTTTTTATAGAAAATTTGGTCCCTTTTTTTCTGTAAATAAGATAATGAAAAAAAAAGACTCAGATTTTTTTTTTTTTTTTTTTTTTTCATGTGTACGTTATATTTCAGTTAAATATTATATTTTAAATATTTGAACCTTTTTTTTTTTCTTATGAACCAGTCAGCGATGCCATTTACGCGCTATAGCACGTAAATTATGTGGAAAATCAGAGGCAGAACGCGAAAAAATTAATGTGGGACGTGTAATTTTTGTTGAAAAAAAAAAAAAAAATAAAATAAACCGTAAGAAAGAAAACACCCAAATTTTAAAAGATATTTCTTGTTAAAAACTGATATTTTCCTTATATTTTTAAAGCATTCTGCTCTGAAGAAGGAAAAAAAAAAAAAAAAAAAAAAAAAAAAAAAAACCTTTAAAACTCCATTTTATCATAAAGGAAAAAGAACCTATCGTATATGAAAAAATCTCGCCAAATCTCTTAAAATCTCGCCAAATATGTCACCTCGCCAATTTCAGAAATTAAAAGGAAATTTCAGGAATTAAAGAAAAAAGAACCTGCTCTATATGATAAACACAAACAAGCAGCTGGGCGAAATCAAAAACAAAATTCCGACACCGAGATGAGAAAATGAAGTTTCGGTGCGGAAAGATTGTTAGTAAAAAGTGTACGATACACCAAATCGCATCATTGCGTAACCAGTCACCAATGGGTGTCTTCTATCAAAGCTTAGCCAAAATATGAAATTCGAAAAATAGTCGCAAAACCATTCTTTCAAAGAATCCAAAAATACTTCTATCCAATTTTAATATGATGTATGATGAATACACACGGGTGGCCCTGGTCGGCACGGAAACAAGCACAAAGCAGGGTTGCCACTGTACCTGGTAAACCTGGAATAGTCATGGAATTTGAAAATTGACTATAAAAGTCAGGGAATTTCATACAGTGATTGACAAAAAAAAATCCGCCAATGCACGATCATTTTTCCATATTTTTTTTTTTTTTTCTTAGCTTCTGTCATTTTAACACCCCCATCCATCTTTTGTGTTTATGTAAGAAATTTCCCAAAATCTATCACTATATCAACTTTTGTTATGTCATATGTAAATTTTGTGTTTTCAAGTAGTACCATAACTATTTTGCCCTCAACAGAGTCAATGCTCAATCTACGGTTAGACTGGAATTTCTTTTAGAGTATACCTAGAAAAGTCAGGGAATTTCATTCTCCTGTTTGAGTTGCAATCCTGACAAAGTTCTGAAAGCAAAAATGAAGTCCTGATACGAAAACGATACCAGTTAAAATGTAATGGTACAGTCGGTAACAAAAGTGTCCGAACACTAGCAAAAATTCCTATGCAAAAAAAGTACACTTAATAAGGTTTTGTTAAATAAATCCTTATCGAATCATGTTCTTACACGGACTAAGAATAGGATTCGACAAAGATTTATTTAATAAAACCGTAAGTAGTGTACTTTTTTTACATAGGAATTTTTGCTAGTGTTCGGACACTTTTGTTACCGACTGTACATTGATTTGCATCACCCTACTGCGTTCTAAGTATGTTGGAACAAAACAAATGAATCGGATTGTAGCATAAAAGCCACAGTCCTCTAAAAACTAAGTCAATAAAAATAGTCATTTTAAAATAAATGTGAATTCCAGTTATTTTTAATAGCCGTGAGTATTTATTCAAAAATATAAAATGACATAAGAGGACAAACCAGGTTCATATCCATATACAATGAATTCGTTAAAAAACGATGGTGGAGGAGAGAGAGAATTTTAATTGAGAAAAATTACATCTTTTTAGTAAGGTGCTTATTATCAAACTGTCCCGGAATCAAATCCGACAGCACCCTTGTAAAACGCCAGGTTATGGAAATATCACCACATTTTGAAGCCAAGGGCGCCAATACATCTTTCTTTGTTGTTAATGTTATTTCAATGGGAAATTTTTTAAAAAGAAATGACGGTTAAAATTATGGCAACCCTTTTTGGCATAAATCACATTCGCCAACGAATACCGTTGGAAAGACAGGTGCAAGTAATTAAAAAATATTGCGAAAATTCATGCGACATGATGTCTGCACAACGGGTCATTAATAGCTGCAATTAAATAGATTATCTGTATATAAAATAAAATAAAATAATAAAAAGATATAACGGAAATTTTCCAACGTACATTTACAGCTATAAATATAAATTAGATTTATTAGGAAACATAGTGAAATGGAAATAAAAATATAATTACTTTAAGGGATAATAAAATTAAATTGTGTTTAGATCCCTACATATATATTGCATTAAGCTAAAAAGAGATAAATGTATTTAATACTGAATTTCTTCTTAAAATTAGAAAATGATAAGTATTTTAATTTTGAATACATAATTTACTAAAATTGAAATAAGCTTGACCTAAATACAAAGGATTATAAAAGTTAATACTTTTTTAATTGTGAATAAATAGACCTTTAATTATAATTGAATAAATTTGATGAAATAAAGGATATGTGAGGAACTCCCTCACATATCTCTCCCGGTTGCCATGAAAAAAAAAATAGCTCTCTCCACCGCAATACAAAACAATAGTCCAAAAACATACAAAACAACCATTATCATGTGTGTAAAGCATACAAATACTGTCAATCACATGCAAGATACCGTCATGAAATACATGAGTGTATATATATATTCTTCAAACAAAAATTTTAAAATGAATGTCTTGACAAATAATTTCTTGATCTTGTTACAGCTGATATATTGTAATACAATTCTTCTGAAAAGTAAATTAATTAGTTTCATAGAATACATTTCAATGAAATGATATTTTATTGTCAATCATGTTTAAATCAAACAATTTCTATTTTCTCGTCAAACAATATATTAAATATACCCATTGAAATAATTTGAAGTATTAAAAAAATTTGTGATATAAAAAAAAAAAAACCTAAAAATGATTTTCTTCTTGAAAAGAAAAAAAAAATGCTGTCAACAATAGAATCTTATGTAATTAAAAAATAAGTTTAGAAAAAGTGTACTTAACATTGAGCACCACTCATGCCATTTCACCAAGATAGGGGAAGAAAAATGTGAACCCAGCAAACAGCCAAAATAGCAAATGGTTTGTGAGGCCACTGCCAAATATACCATACCGAGCAAAATGTGTGACTCAAAAGAGGCTTGATTTTTATGTGTGCATGACTATGCCACACAAGCATTCTGAGAAAAATATGTGTTCGTGTAAAAGAAGAAAAGGTGTGGCTATTGCAAAAATTTGCAAGGAGTATGACCGTGACATCACACTCCTGCAATAAATTTCCTAACTCGATGAAAGAAAACAAAAAAAAAAAAAAAAAAAAAAAAAACTGACTGAGTGTTCCCAATATACAACATGAAAATAGTTAAAGTGTGTAAAATTATTATCATTATTATCTATTAAATAAAAAAAAATCCTTTTTTTTTTTTTTTTAATTAACACAACATAAAAACTCCATTATTATTAGTAAATATCAATACTATAAATTTGATCAAAATTCAGTTAGGTACAACTATAGTATTTCCCCTCAGCTAGATTTGGCGATTTTTCGTTGGCGCCGGTTTGAGCGATAACGATGTCGTTCTGGATTGTTTGCAATACAACCTGCATGCAGTTTACTTTTTAAGCCATAGCAACCAGCGTTTGGTCTTTTTTTATTACCATGCAAATTAATAATAAATTATAAACAAAATTAATCAATAGTAAAAAATAAAATACGACCGTTTTATATAATGATTTTTGTAGTAATTTAGGTGAAATATTATAACATCATTTCAACATCGTCTGCAGGCTGCATACTATTTATTTTTTATGCCATAGCAACTAGCGTTATGTTTTTTAATTACCATGGGAGGACAGGAAAATTAAAATTAGTGATTAATATTGTTTACTTATAAGTACGGAACTTGTTTCTATTGTTTTTTTTTTTTGGCTAAGCTTTACTATACGGCAGCCATTGCTTATTACCGTTGCCGATGTTTTGATCGCGTGATATGACGGTGATTCGAGACCCGAATCAGAATATCGATACTTTTTTCTGTTGTATCGAAACGTAACATTTACTGATTCATGCATCGCTAATTAGGGGTATACAGTGATTTTTTTTTTTTATTTTTTTTTTAATGCTCGCGAAGCGAGCAAACAGCAGAAAACATAGTGACCGAGGCTCTATGAATCTTCATGCTTTTACTGATTCATGCTCCACGAATTAGGCGCGTCCAGTGATGTTTTTTTTTGTTTTAATGCTCGCGAAGCGAGCAAACAGCAGAAAACATAGTGACCGCTGCTCCATGAATTTTCATGCTTTTAATGATTCATGCTCCACGAATTAGGGGCGTCCAGTGATGTTTTTTTTGGTTTTAATGCTCGCGAAGCGAGCAAACAGCAGAAAACATAGTGACCGCTGCTCTATGAATTTTCATGCTTTTAATGATTCATGCTCCACGAATTAGGGGCGTCCAGTGATGTTTTTTTTGGTTTTAATGCTCGCGAAGCGAGCAAACAGCAGAAAACATAGTGACCGCTGCTCCATGAATTTTCATGCTTTTAATGATTCATGCTCCACGAATTAGGGGCGTCCAGTGATGTTTTCTTTTTTGTTTTAATGCTCGCGAAGCGAGCAAACAGCAGAAAACATAGTGACCGCTGCTCCATGAATTTTCATGCTTTTAATGATTCATGCTCCACGAATTAGGGGCGTCCAGTGATGTTTTTTTTCGGTTTTAATGCTCGCGAAGCGAGCAAACAGCAGAAAACATAGTGAAACATAAAAAAAAATGTTTCATAGTGATGAAAAGTATTGTTTCATAACATTTTGATTCGATTCACGACGTTGTGAAACTATTCGCAGTACCGACTCACAAACTGAATCAAAACACCATCATACCACGTGATCAAAACATCGGCAACGGCAATAAGCAATGGGTGCCGTATAGTAAAGCTGTTCCTTTTTTTTTTTTTTTTTACATATATAAATAAATGTACATATATGTACATTAAAAAAAATTTTTTCCTTTTGTTAAAAATGTTAAACGAAATTCTAATTTATATAATCATATTTTACCGGTAAATATAAAATAGCATTTAAACTGAATAACTGTATGGAATGTAAAAGCATAACGAAATTCATAAACATGAAAAAAGTAAGTCAATTTTAAATACATATTTGTTTTGTTATTATTAGAAATAAGTTCAATGAATTATTTTAATGATCCCATTCTGAAAAACACATTTCGGTTTTGTTTACGTTAGAAATCCATGGCAACCACTTCAAAAGTAGAATTTACCCATAATCGCCAACGAAAAATCGCCAAATCTAGCTGAGGGGAAATACTATAGTTGTTCCTTCAGTTACCTGAAATATTGAATTGGAATAAAAATACTCCATTATGTTAGTATTGTGTGACTAACACATTTTATTTCTATTAAATTATATCTCTTCCCCTTTTTTTTTAAATTAAAAGAAAGATTTTTATTAGATCAATAGAAAATTTTAGCTATCTATATCTTGTCAAAACAAAATTTAAGAAAAATATTTACATAAAAAAAATCAAAACTTATAATGTTTATGAAATGATAAATATCCATTCACCCCGTTGGTGGCCGGCCATTGGGAAAAGAAGAATCCATCACTTCACAAGGAAAAAAAAAAAAAAACACCTGAGTATTCTTAGATATCATCGAATACAAAGGGTGTTATAAGAAGCTATAAAAATATATTTCTTTAAATATGAAATATTATGATTATAAAATTTTATTATCTGCTTAATAGATAAACAATAAATTAAAATTATACTTAGTCTTCCAGTCATTTTGTCCCAAAAATTTTTATTCACTATCCTTTTTTTTTTGTTTCATTTCATGTAATTAATCTGAAAATAAAGGTATATTAGTGAAGGATATATACACTCCATGCAATATATGCAAACCAGCATCACAAACTTAACCAAACAAAATTGAACCATAATGAAATTCTTGCCCTTTGTCATTTTACTTTATATTAATTTTTATATATATATATAGGTACCTATGTATTTATCTTAATTTTTTTAATATTTTTTTAAAGTGCACTTATTAATGAAAAAAATAAAAATGAATGTCGACATAAATTATAAATTTCTACTTCATGTAGAAAAAGAAAGGCCTTTTTTTATATATATATATATAATTGAGCAATAGTTAAAAAACATATTTTTTATATATATAAATGCAATCACATGCATAATGCTCAAACAAGATCTTTCAAAAATTCAGCTCAATTATAAAAATGGGCAATTATAAAGCCATGAGCTAGTGCCATAAATATTCTGATCAGAAAAAAAAAACTTTATATATATTTTTTAAATGCAAGCTATAGCAATCAAAAAAATAACACAGCATGTGTTATACACATATATATTGCTTATATATATCAGTAAAATTATGTGATAAGAAAATATATACAATGTATTGTAACACAAAAAAAAAAAAAAAAAATCTATATACATATGCCTAATAGCGAGAAAAATTTGAAAAACATATGGCCCATGTGTCCATTCATATTTGTTTAAAAATTGTATGTGTAGGCAAACTATAATCAGCAGGTGATAAAAATAAAATGTTAATGCCTTATATGTAATAAAAATTCCAATATTTGAAATATTTGAAAGGTATGCATGTGTAATGAAACTTAGAATGAGTAAGTGAGAAAAATTCAATGTTTTTATATTGAATAAAATAATTCCAATATTTGAAATAACCATGTGTATAACTCTGTATATTTAAAAAGGTATGTATGTGTAATAATAAGAAAATGTTGTGTATATATTTTTTAATTTTAAAGATTAAGGTTTATTATATGTTAAATAATAAATATTAGTATATATGTAAAACAATGTGTGTGTAATTGTGAAAAATAAAAGAAATATTTCAAATACACGGCTAGCATATAAGCTAGATTTACGTGTAAATATTAAAAATAAATAAATAAATAAATAAAATTGTAAATATGTGTAGATAATTATAATAATAAACATAATTGAAAACATTGTATTTTGTGACAAAAATCAATTCCATGATATGGTTATAATAGAGAATATAAAATTCCTATTTTATGTTTGTGTACATCTCCTATATTTTGAAAATAAAAAAAACTAGAAAATAAATATTGTATAACATGTAGAAGTGAAAATTGGCAATAAAATAAAATGTAAAGCAATAGTATGTAAGCGTAAAAATTGTGTAATAAGAAAAATGTATGTGTGAGAAAATATGTCACTATGAAATTATATACTCCATACAGTTACATAATCAAGAAAAATTAAGTGTCATGTAATAATATCTCTTCTCAATTAGTTATTAGTGTTGCAAATTATTAAATAATACTGCACTTGAATTCAAATGATAAATTATATGCTGAACAATGTGTGTGTGAAGTGCACCTATGTGCATTATAACTGAAAGTGACCATATGGCAAGGCTGGGATACATGCCGACACTTTCAAAAAATAAAAATAAATAGTGTATTAAGAAAAATGTGTTAAATCTCTTTCTTTTTTCTTTTTTTTTTAAATATCAATAAATTTCAAACTAGCATTGTATGTAACCAAACCGTTTAATGAATATGTGTATATACCTTCATGAAGTTGTGTATAAATATGAAATTAAATATAAAAACACAAATCTATGCATTTGTTGTAAATGTATTATAATTATATAATTTCAAGAAAAATCGTTTGGCAACTATAATGTAAAGATGAGTTTTAAATTTAAACAGATATTAAATTAATAATTCAAAATCTCAATTAGGTATATCATCTTTTATAAAATGTATGTGTATTATTATTTTTAAATGCATTGAGAAATCAAAAAAAATTTATAAAAAAATCAAAAATCAAAATTTTTTTTAATCAATATTCTGCATAATTTCAATAGAAAAATGTGACAAGGTTCTCAATATTATTTATTTACCCTTGTCTTAATGTTATCTTAATTAATTTACTGTTATTATTACATTTAAAGAATTTTCATCAGAACGAATTTATGTAGCAAAAGGAAATTCTGAACCACATTCCAAAAGAAATTGATTGTAAACATTTGTCAAAAAAATATAATGTTCCACAAAAATAATGCCTCGCTATCCATCATCCTTAAATAAAAAAAAATATCGGTCCTGCCGAAATATTGTTTAAAAAATGAACAGCAAAACACTAAAAAAAAACTCGTACACTGAAGGGCACTCGAGAGACAGTGTACAAGTTACTCCCTTCGGAAACATTGCACAATTCGACAAAAAAAAAAAAAACAAAAAAAAAAAAAAAAATTGTATATTAAATTTTGACACACAAAAACGAAGTGCATGTATTAAAAATTAAGAATTTATAAGGATAATGAATACCTTAATCAATGATAACAAGAATATTTTCAGCAGATTAATTAAAAATAAAATAAAACATGTATTTATTTTTGTTTGTACTTTGTGATAGTAAGTGTAAGTAACGTAAAAAAAATATTAAACATCAAATTTTTGTGCACAAAGCCCATTGTACTTCCATGAAGAACATTTAACAAAAAATTTAGCAAAACAATAAATTGTGAAAAATTAAAATAATATATTAACTTCAATTCTCTTTTATTTTAAAGATTAATCTAGAATCTCCTCTCTTTTAAAAAAATATATTTCTTATTTATTAGAACAATTTCAAAAAAAAAAAAAAAAAAAACACAATATGGAAAATTTTCAAACTCAAAATTGAAAATAAAATTTCTTATATAATATAATATAACTGACTGTGCATACACAAGTTGATAATAACAATCATCTTTCATCACAAAAAAATTTAATAGTAATTTATCATTCAAAATTATGAAAAATACTTTTTTTAGTAAATTATGACTCTAGTATACTGAGTCTTTAAACACATGAAATTTATTTTATAAAAATTCGGAATGAAAAATATGAAATAATAATCAAAAATTGAAAATCAAATATTTCTAAATTCGAAATTCCTCTTTTTTTTTTTTTTTTTTTTTTTTTTTTGAAAAGAAAAAATGATAGGTGCGAATTATATGCAAATGCTGACAAACAAAAATTATAACTCTATCATGAAATTTACATACTAAATGTGAAGAAAAATAATAATCGGAAATATATTCATTGATCACTTAAAATATTTTAAAAATGACACAATTAACCTGTATATTTATTAAAAATAAACAAGTATCGTTATGAAAAATGTATGAAAAAAATGACATAAAAAAATTGAACATTAAATATTTTTAAATTCGAAATATCTTTTTTTTTTTTTTTTTTTTTTGCCAAAACCATACTTTTATAAAATATTAGTTATTTCGAAAATATTTCCAGAAATAATATATGCATAAAATATATCATAAACACCTGTATCAAAATTTGAAAGGATTAATATGCACAGATATATTGCCTAAGTTTATTTTCATTTATTTATTCTAAAAATATTCCAAAATTAAATTATCATCTTAATAAAATATTTATTTATTTGCAAATATCCGTGCATTCCCATAATAAAAATATGTATTTAAATAATTGAAACATGAATGTAAAATAATATATAAAATGCATGTAATATAATTAAAAGTAAAGAAGAAAAGAAAAAAAATAGTCTTATTTCATGTTTATCCCGTTCCAAGTTGCTCTTCAACTTGATTGTGTGTACACAACATTAGGAATTATGGTCCATAACATAGTACTTATCAAATCCCTAATTTAGATAAAGTTGAAATTGTTCACTTCAGGAGGTGAGATCGCATATTCAGGCGCAACGATATTTATTTCTTTCATGAAGCAGGAAGGAACCAATACTCAAGCGACAAGCGGAATAAATCAAATTTCTAACTCTCGAAAGGAAACAAAATCTTTGAAGCAATGTTCTGCTTTAAATTGTATAAAGAATGGTGGGGAAGAGGTAAAAACTCGAAAGTCAGGCTTGCTGCACGGTCAATAGAAGCCTCTTCATGTTCTTGAATTCACTCATGAAGAAAGGAGGGAGGCCAAATTTTTCATTCCAGAGATAAACAGAGGCGAGAAGGTCAACGAACTCCAGACTGTCGAGAAAAAAAAGCAAAGTTTCATCCATCCAAATATCGAGAGAGTAATAGCGATAAGGAACCCACTTCTATATTAGTCAAGGCCACATGCTATTACCGAGAAATAAGACGCTCTTTCTCCGCATATGATCATCGAGAACGGAAGAAGGCGAAAAATTCTATTCGCACTCTCTTGAAAGACAAGCATTGGGGATATACGATGACATTAGTAAACTACGCCGGTATGTTCTCGCGTATGACGGCGGCATGGAAAAAGTTAGGTTAAACGCAGAATAATCTGTACTAGGCCAACATTCTTTAGTTGTTAGTTTATAGAAGTCGATAATCCACATCACATTAGGAGTCATGGCAGCACTGTTCTTTACATATATCTGTCGAATACGGCTGATTGCTCCAAAGTCGAAAAATAGAAAAGTTCCTTTAAAACAACACTCTTGTCATATCACTATAGTCAAAAAGTTTTCACACGTACTTGCCGCAGAAAAAGGTATTTTATATATCTTCGAAAATAAAATTTTCGCTTGTTGAGAAAAAAAAAAACACTTTCTTATACATTCCTCTCCTCCACCGTAACGAATTCTATGGTCAATGAGCACCATATTTATGTAGCATAAAAGCCACAGTCCTCTAAAAACTAAGTCAATAAAAATAGTCATTTTAAAATAAATGTCAATTCCAGTTATTTTTAATAGCCGTGAGTATTTATTCAAAAATATAAAATGACATAAGAGGACAAACCAGGTTCATATCCATATACAATGAATTCGTTAAAAAACGATGGTGGAGGAGAGAGAGAATTTTAATTGAGAAAAATTACATCTTTTTAGTACGGTGCTTATTATCAAACTGTCCCGGAATCAAATCCAACAGCACCCTTGTAAAACGCCAGGTTATGGAAATATCACCACATTTTGAAGCCAAGGGCGCCAATACATCTTTCTTTGTTGTTAATGTTATTTCAATGGGAAATTTTTTAAAAAGAAATGACGGTTAAAATTATGGCAACCCTTTTTGGCATAAATCACATTCGCCAACGAATACCGTTGGAAAGACAGGTGCAAGTAATTAAAAAATATTGCGAAAATTCATGCGACATGATGTCTGCACAACGGGTCATTAATAGCTGCAATTAAATAGATTATCTGTATATAAAATAAAATAAAATAATAAAAAGATATAACGGAAATTTTCCAACGTACATTTACAGCTATAAATATAAATTAGATTTATTGGGAAACATAGTGAAATGGAAATAAAAATATAATTACTTTAAGGGATAATAAAATTAAATTGTGTTTAGATCCCTACATATATATTGCATTAAGCTAAAAAGAGATCAATGTATTTAATACTGAATTTGTTCTTAAAATTAGAAAATGATAAGTATTTTAATTTTGAATACATAATTTACTAAAATTGAAATAAGCTTGACCTAAATACAAAGGATTATAAAAGTTAATACTTTTTAATTGTGAATAAATAGATCTTTAATTATAATTGAATAAATTTGATGAAATAAAGGATATGTGAGGAACTCCCTCACACGGATGAACAAATGTGATTACAGAAACATGACATTATGTCTGTATTAAGATTCAAGAAACTTTATTATTAAGAAAACTTAAGTATTAAAAAAAAAAAAAAAAAACTTATATACTTGCGTATGAGTCGACTCCCTACATCGAGAGGTTTGCACCGTATTTTAAACTGATTTCTTTACCTTGTATAATCACAAAATTTATCATGATTAAATAAGGGATAGAAAACTAATCTAAAATACTTTGTTTCTGGTTTTAGAGCACATTGAGATAAATGATTTGAGATGTTTCTTAACAGACTCCTACATAATATTAGTTTTAAAAAAATCTCAAAAAGAACTGGTTAAAAATTCCTAAAAAAACTGTTTTTCATCTACAATAAGATTAAATTTTAATTTATATCTGTAGGTAATATATAAATTCATTTATGCGGGAACCCATTTTTTTAAAAAAGGACCCAGATTTTTGTAACTTATGGGCCCCATGTACCCATAATGTTGAAAGTTTAGCGGCATCACTGCCAATTTTGCAAACCCATGCATATGTCTGAAAAACAATTTTCTTTGTATCTCCTTGAAATCCTCTTTATCCTGCATTAATATTAAAATTTAATAAAGAAAGGAATATTTAAAAAAAAAAAAAAAAAAAAAAAAAAACTTTGAATTTTATTCGAACATTTCAGTTTTCTTAACACGGTCAGTTATAGGGCTAAATTGTATACAAAAATGTATAATGAGGCTTAGTTATTGAAAAATCTTAACGAAACTTTTTGTTAGGACGGAGGACTGTTAGTTTCAATCTATTTTTTGTAAATCAGTTTTATGTAAATCCGAAAACAAATTATAAATATCAGTCCTGTCATTACAAATTCAATACCAAATGAAAGTGGCGATTTTTCTGAATCCAAGTTTCGGTGCAAACATTTTTTTGACATGACAATTAGATTTTTAAAAATTAGCTGAAGTATGAAATTTAGGTGGCAACACTTCATTTTAATTCATTTCAGTCATTTTAAAAAGTATGTGGCTCAGTTTTACGGTCAGAAAATGAGATAAAAAATAAAAATTTTACAGAATGAAATTAATAGTCCTCCGTACTAAACTAAATTCTGTCGTTGACACAATTTTCATTTTTTTTTTTTTTTTTTTTTTAATACACTGTGAATATTTAAAACAGCAGGTTTTTTTCAAAGTAGGTGTAATACACGGACAAGAAATTTTGTCGTATTATACACTGAAGTTTTGTTGATATTTTAAATATGATTTTAATTGTATTCTAGTTTTAATATAATAATATATGCAGTGAAAACCTGAATTATCGTTTCCGCATCTGTCGCTTTCCTGTATTGATAATTTTATTTCTATGGTCCCTGCACAAATTATATTTAAATAATGTTAATGAAACTTTCATGTATCGTGCTTTAAAAAGTCGTTTTCCCACATTCATTGTTATAAAGATTTTCTTCTGACTTCGTAAAAATTTTCTGATGAAGGTCAAGCGGTTCTGTACAAATTGGAATTACTTTGTGCGTCCTAAAATAACTCTCTTCCCCATTTCCATGAAGGATCAAAATTGTGATGCCATGTCTCTGTCTCTCTTTTCATTCGGTATTTCAGCATAGCACGAAATAATCTCTTCAGTTGTCCAGAAAATTGTTTCAGGAAGTGCAGTTAAGTGCAGAAAAATGAGGAACAATACCAAACAGAAGGGCAAGAAAATAATGATAATGATGCTGATAATGCAGAGGATGTGTCTGGTACAAAATTTGGTGATTATTATTTGCATAAATCAAGATATTGCATGCAACGTGCGATATCCTAAAGCATAGAATAAATGTGTGATTTAAAAAAGTGAAAATAATGGCGAAGAAACAGAGGATAATTTTCATGCTGATGACATAATTATGGGGTTTGAAAATGCACAAAATGTTATTCACGCATATGAAATTACATAACTTCTATTATTACTTTTTTCAGTTATTCAAACAAAGATGTTTGCTTTCTACAAAACATCAGCAAAGAAAAAAGTCAGCAAAAATAACTCATTCGAGTACACGGGTTTAAAACAATGGATATGAAATAAAACAATTCTTTTCTTAAATTATAACAAACAGGGATCGAAAAAAGTAATTTAAAAGGATTTTGCAGTTTTTCAACATTTGTTTTATCCCAATTAAGTGTCAAATCTCCCATTTTGGAAACATATATCTTCTAACAAAATAATTTTTTTTAAATTATTTAAACTACATATGATTAGAAATGCACATCAAAACCGAAAGCATATGAAAATTCAAACATTTTCAGTGGGATTCTTATACTGGTGTTTAATGGGTTAATGATTTTTAAAAACAAATTTTACTTAATATTTTACAACACTGATGTATTTCTTTAAACGTTTGGAAATTAGTTTTTATAAGTAGTATACTGTATACATTGTGTGTATTAATTCATTAACATTGTTCTCTTTGTGTTTTGACTTTAAGCCGCATTTGTTGTTTTCCCGCTTTCTTTGTTTTTTTTTCCTTACACCCAGAGAAAAACGATGGATCGAGGTTCTAATTGTACTTGTAATATTTATATAATAATTTTCTGAAAGAATCTGAGAAAAGGATGATAACCCAGTGTCAGCTACATCCAGTCATTTTGTTTTTGAAAGCAATGTGGAATGGAAGCAAGCAAAGCTGAGCAGCCTGCTGGTGCTCATTTTTTGACATCAGAAGTTACAAGGGGACATGAAATTTATAGACAAATGGAAATGATTATGGGAGTACTGTGTCACGGTACTGTTCAGGGGCTCTAGAGCGAACCCATCGGACAGAACTCGACGCGGAAACTTTCCGCTATCAGAATCATCAGTTTCCAACCCAAATCATCCCGACATGCATTTTATACACTAGAACCACCTTCTCGGAAAGATGAATCGTAATTTCTTCCAGAGTGGCCAAACTGTTTTCGAAATCGATTTAAGTTGACCAATCACAGGCAAGGATTATTTCATTCTCGCCGTGAGATTCCATTTGGATTTTTTAGATAAAAAAAGATGGCTGCCTCTCCTTGCGAGAGTGTAAATGTGTGTTTTTGTTTTATTTAATAAAAGAAGAGTATTTAGCATCATTTTTGTTATAAATACCGTATGTATTTTCTATATATTAAACTAGTGTTAGATCGAAATTCAATCTTTGCCAGTTACTAGCATTTATTTTTTTATACAACTATGAATGAGAAATTATTTACTATGGATAAAAAGACGTTGGATGTAATACAGGTAATATATTTTTACTTTATCCATATAAACATTATTATTACTTTTTTTAATTTCCTTAATTAAAATTTTTTTGTAGATGTTTATTATAATTGATTTATTGTATTTACATGTCTTAAAGCAACATAATAGCATATTTTTTTTTGTTTTCATTTTACTTTTCAAAACATTTATCATACTGTCCTTCCCCATATAAAAAAAATTCTGCATCCCCCCCCCCCCAAAAAAAAAAAAAAATAAATAAATGAATTTTAACTTTTTTGCATTTTTTAAAAGATTTAATATCAGAGTTTTTCGAATAATAATTTTTGGACTATTTAACTGTAGAAAGCAAATAAAAAATTGCAATTTGATGATAATATTATTTCTTAATCTAAGGTGAAAATGAAATAGTTGACAGCTATGTAATATTAATGTTGTGTAAGTGTTTCTAGTTTAAAATTTTTATGATTAGAAAATGATGTGTTTACATATGTGTTTCTCGAAAGTAGTGAAATAATTTATCTCATTCGATATATCTGCTTCTGAAAACTTTACTAATTCTTGTATTCATTATTTTATATAAAGGCTATTGAATATGTTGTGCACACTTGCTTTTCAATTAGTTGGGTCAGGTGGGGTAAAATAAGTCAGGAGGTAAAATAGGTCAGTTTAAAAAAAAAAACTCTTTAAAAAACATCCAAACATTTTTTAAATTCCAATTTTGCAGGTTTTATATATTATTTATATTAGTGTTCATTTTGTATGCAAAATTAACTGTAACTGATACTTTTTAGTTACAGCCAGTAATTATTTGTGTGTTTCGTATTAATAACTCGAATGTGTTGCTATCAAAAACTTAGGTTTTGAACTAATTCAAAATCAAATTTTACAGTATTTTCTTATCATATTCCAAAAAGCACATTCTTAAGAGGAATTTCTGAAACTTTTGTGAGAAAAAAATAAAATATTAATATTTTGGAGTAAACAAACACATGTGGGGTAAAATAGATCAGGTGATGAACCATGTTAGGCTTAGCAAACATTAGGTAACTAATTACTTTTTTTGTGTTTTAATAACTCCATATGTATTATTTTAATATATTAGTTTAAAATTAAGCTATATATTGTTCTGGAGCTATTTCATACACATACACATAGATATAAAGTAATTGTTAAGATGTATATGTTAAGAGAGAGAGAGAGAGAAAAAAGGCAATACATATTAAAGCTGATCAAACATTCAGTTTGTAGGTGTAATTCAAAAAGTTGTTTAATTCCGCTTATTTAAGAAGGGTGCCAATTTTTTATACAAAGGGCAGGCAGGACACAACATTTTCCTGAAACTGACTGAGTGAAACTTTGCAGTTTAGCATCAATTTGAAATAAAGAGTGGATGAATTTAGATCACCAACCACCAATTTGACAAATTAATTCTAGTGCGACTTCAACAGTCATGGAACAAGATAATATTTTTATATTCTTCTTTTAAGTACATAAAATCTGCTATTATAAGCACTTTATCACCCAATCAAGCATTGTCTTCTAAAGAAGCTTTGAAAAATGCACACAGAAAAAGAACCCATACGCAACAGTAAACAGGAGTAATTTTAACAACCAACTTATTTTTCAATTGATTGTATGACGAAAAAATCAACAGAGATGCTAAAATCACAGAAACATCAACTGTAAAAGAAACGAAAAACCAAGTCTTTCTCAAGAAAAAAATTTGGACAGCATTAATACTAATTAATTCGTAAAAGTTGGAAAATATGTTAAAGTAGAATTTCCTGGAAAAAGATGAAAGAAAATATTTCATGGAATAATTCTTTCACGCAATCATGAATATTCTGAAAAATTTGAAAAATTTGAAGGGTAAAAAAAAGTTTAAAAAGAATCTCCTATCGGATTTTCCAGAGAAAGATATTTCTGATGTAGATGCATCGTACATTTCAAATGTTCTTCCCGAACTAATGATGGACCATAGAGACATTTTTTTTTCTTTGAAAGAACACAAAATCAAGTTTTTATCAAAAAAAGGAATGTGTATTTGTAATTTGATTTGCATGAAGCAGAGGGGATTAAAGAGAAGCACTCGCCAACCAAGAGATAGTTATACAATATAAAAATACCTTCATAATACACAGTCCAGTCACATTAATGTGACCACCACCTACTTTCCATGTCAGAGTTAAATAACCAATCACAGAAGGCAGGTGGCAGCACAGTGCAGTTGAGCGTATATAAAGGGTGTGTGAGGGCTTCGGAAAACATTTCAATCGTTGGCGTAATGCAGAAACGAAGCGATTTATCCGACTTCCAAAAGGGCATGATCATTGGCTTTCGGGCCAAGGGTGGAAGCATTTCCGAAACGGCTGAGTTTGTGAACTGTTCGCGTGCCGCCGTGGTAAAAGTGTACCGTGCATGGCAAAATGGGACTGTCCAAAATCAGCGACGTGGCAAATGTGGTGCACCACGGGCCATAGATGACAGAGGCGAACGACGGTTGCGGAGATGCGTTCGGGCAGATAGACGGGCTACCGTTGAGCAACTGACCACCAAAATGAACCAAGGGGCTACCAAAAGTGTCTCCCAAACTACTATTCAGCGAACATTGCTGCGTCTGGGCCTCCGAAGCAGACGCCTGGTTCGTGCACCTATGCTGACTGCTGTTCATCGACGGCGAAGGCTAGAATTTGCACGCCAGTACAGCAGCTGGACGTCCACTGAGTGGCGACAGGTTGCGTTTTCGGATGAATCGCGTTTTATGCTCCATCGGACAGATGGACGTTGGCGTATAAGGCGTGAAACCTCTGAAAGGAACCACCCTGCAACCATTGCCGGAACGGTCCAAGCTGGAGGCGGGAGCATTATGGTCTGGGGAATGTTTTCCTGGCATTCTCTAGGTTCACTGATCATTGTGGAAGGCACAATGGATCAATACAAGTACGCATCTGTCCTTGCGGACCATGTTCACCCCTACATGCGCATTGTTTTTCCTCAGGATGATGGCATCTTCCAGCAGGACAATGCGAGGTGCCATACAGCTGCCAGTGTACGTGCATGGTTCGAAGAGCACCAGGATGAGTTTACCGTCCTCCCCTGGCCACCAAACTCACCTGACTTAAACCCAATCGAGCATCTGTGGGACCATCTCGATCGAGTTGTTCGCGCCATGGATCCTCAACCGCGTAATCTAGCGCAGCTGGCCACGGCATTAGAGTCGGCATGGCTCAACATCCCAGAGAACACCTTCAGGGACCTATGTGACTCTCTTCCTGCACGTCTCGCAGCAGTCCGCTCTGCGAAAGGTGGTTATTCCGGCTTTTGACAAGTGGTCACATTAATGTGACTGGACTGTGTATTAAAAGTGCTTTCCATGTTGATAAGTCAATTTTACATAAATATGTTACTACTTTAGTAAATTTTTTAGTGAAAAAAAAAAAAAAAATGCAAAATGAGTATCAGTTTGATCCAATCCTCATTTATAAACCTATTGGAGAATTATTGCAAGACTTTCCAAATACTAATTAAAATGAATTCCTTTTAGGAATTATGAAGGAAGTTCAACAAAAACTATTGGAATTATACGACATATATGTACAATGATAGATTCGACTCACTGGCTTAATCAATATGGGTTTCAGGTTTCAGCTAACTAAGGTAATGGTGAATGAGGAAAATCATGAAGGATTGCCAGTTGACACTTTTTTCCTACAAGGACTGCCATTGAAACGTTTATACCATTTTTCTTTGCAATTACAAAACTTATTCCTGATATGAAAACTACTGTTCTCATTTCTGATTACACTGATGCACATTATAATGCGTGGTAAGTTGTGTTTCAAGATAACTCTAAATTGTTTATTGTTCAACTGTAAAACATTTTATTGTTCATTTATTTATTAATTGTTTACACATATATAAAACACTGACTAATATGTTTAACTAGAAATTCGCTTTAAGTTTTTATCGCGATTTTATTGTTTAAAAGATTTATTAGATTAACAGCTCTTTCGAAACTAGAAAAAAAAAAAAGATCCAAATACTTGAGGTAAAGCAAAATTATTTATATGACATACGTAAATTTGTGACCACAGCAACCAGATTTACCGTAGCCGAAAGTAGCATCGTCAACATCATTTCCTCTCCTTCCGTGAGCGTGAAAATGACTGCCGTAAAACAGATTCATTCAAAAGATGATTCGTTGTCTGAATCATCAGGCACAAGACTCCGGCATTCCTTCTGCGCATGCGTAATATTCTCTGTAAGGTTGTGGCTTGATCGGTAGGTAGGAGCACGGTAAGTAGAAACACGGTAGGGTTCACGCGCAGGTTTCGTTTTCTCCTCTGACGTCACTGGAACCCAATGCTCCGTTTCGTGTAACGCAGTTTTCGCTTGATACAGAACTTCAAGTTCCATAAAAGTTATTAATTACACACTTTAAAAAAAAAGTCTCAAAATTATGAGTTTATATCCTCTATTTTTTGTTTTAGAGTACTTTAAAGGTTCCATCTTCTATTTACATTTTTAATAAATTAATAACAGTTGATAGAACTATGAAAATTTTGTTTAAACATGCCCACATAAAAAGCAAAAAGTTTTCTACTTTTTCTCCATATTTTAATTTTTGAATATAAAATTTTCAAGATAAAGAAAAATCGTTTAAGGCGGTAGTTGACTTTCAAAAATAAGTATATAAAATAAAAATCTATAATTATAATTTTATTAGTGCAAAAAGTTACAGTTTCCTATGGTATTTGTAGAGTGGAAATATTATATTAAAATTAACATTAACATTCACATTGTAATTAGTTAAGATATTAGTTAAAATTATTGGTTAATCTTTAAATTTCAAAATTTTCCTTGCGAATTAATTTTTAACTTAGACTTTTTTCTTTCTATTTTTTTACAGGCAGCTTTAGAGGATTTTAATAAAAGCTAATTGACAGTTATTTTTACAATTATAATTATGAGGGGGAAATAAAAATTAGTTTTTCCGAAAAAAAAAATTCTTTTTTATTTCGAAACGAAACAAAAAGTGAAAAACTATAACTAAATTATTTGCTAAGATGTATAAGAAAAACATTAAATGAAGTTCCATGAACATTGAACAAAAAAATAAGACGCAGGGAAAACTTTGGCGCATTTTTGTAAAAATTAGTTTCGAGAAAATAATGTCTAAAGTTTTCATTTTACAACAGATTCAATATTTCTTTACAAATATAAATGCTTATAACTCAGCAGAGAATGATAGAAAAAGAGAGGGGGGGGGGGAAGCCCCACATCACTAATGTTATGTAGTTTCATATTTTAGTAAAATTGAAATATGGAATTTTTCGTCCAATTTTTAAATTCCTGTGACCCCAATTTCAAAATACTTATGAAAAATTGTAAATGTTTCACTTGAATTTATAAGGTTTTGTAAAATAAAAATTAATAATTATGTTGTATAATTCGAATCTTATGTTTTACTTATTCATAATTTTATACATTATAAAAATTTATAAATATACATTATAAATATTTATATGACCTCAGAATCTCGAATCAATAATAAAGAAAATAAAATTAAGACAATTTTTCTCAAAATCAATATTTTGATATATATATATATCATATAATATGAAAACCTTTTCAAATATTTCACAGGAAAAAATAAAATATATCACATGACGAAATGGAGATTTAGTAATAATAATCACGATAAAATATAATCAAAATCCAAAAAAGCATACAACTAAAGGGCACAATACTCAGAACTCTATCAAGGGAATTGATTGAATACTATTTGCAAAAATAGGTGATTTTATGTAAATCTGTAAGCATATAGCCAAACAAATTATAGATTTCAATGTCCAATTCAACTACACAAAACGAAACTTTTAAAATTTTGTAGTTGTATCTATCCAAATTTTTAACCTGCGATGCCATTCAGCCGATCGCTATGAAATTTGATACACTTATTAATCAGGACAAAATCTAGTCAACATCGTTTAGTTTAAAGTCAGTTTTTAATTCAATCAGATATTTGGTTCAAAAGATATTGAATAAAAAACCCATTTTAATCTTAAAATAATTAAAAGAAAAAAAGGCCAACTGATGCTAAAAATAAGTAAATAAGTAAATTACACATACATTTTTTTTTTTTTTTTTTTTTTTTTTCCAGACATAAAAGGAAATATAATTATTCACTCATGGAAAATTAAAACTAGAGGGGGGAGTGGATTTTATTTTTTACGTATAAGTAAATAAAATATATTTCTTTTTCAAGTCGGAGAAAAGAAAAAAAAAATTACAAACATTTCATATTTTATTTATTTACTTTTATTTAAATTAATTGCTTATTTGTGATTTTATTCGTTTAAATTCTGATAATGAGTTCAGATTGTTATAATTAGGATTTTCTTACGATAGTACATGTAATGATTCATTTTATAAGTCTCTTTTTATTCCATTGAATTTTTCTTTCAATTTTAACGTTTAAATGAATAAAATGTTTGATACTAAAACTTAGCGGTCATATAAATAACTGACTTCTGTTTATTCTTATGTTTAGTATGTATTAAAAAAAAAAAAAAAAAAAAAAAAAGCCTTCAAAAATGCATTTTTCTTATGGAAAGACTTGTCTACAAAGAAGTTCTACAGATACGTCAACATGTTTTATCGACGTCCTAAGTTGGGTTTGGAATCTATTTAATCAAAATATGTTCAGTTGCAATATCATAAAGCCGGAAGATTTTTATTGTATTTTATTCCATTTCATTGTTTTTTCTTTAATATTAACTTTAATATTGTGTTTCTTGTTTATAACTAAATGTTTAAAGGCTTTTTCAGCAGCGCATATTATTTTAAAAGCAATGTGAGAGCAGAATTTTAATTTACCTCTATTTATAAAATTGGCGAAAGCATTTTCATTCCTGATTTCAATTTTTGCGTAATTCTGAAAGAGATTTTCTTCGGTGAGCATTTTTTTGCAATCCATGCAGCTGCATTTAGACAATATATTTCTAACAATGTAACCACCTATATGGAAAAGGATATGCTTCTGATACATTCCTAAAAATTCACTATCCAAGCAAGTAACATAGCAACATAATACTTCATAGTCTGTTACTATATGCGACAAGCGACTCAATAATAGTTCTTTTACGAGACCTAAACTCTAAAATTGAATTTGGAATCTCCACATTATTATCAATACAGTTTGCATTTCTGGCTGCAATATTACAGAATAGCAACAACTTCCGTAAGGTCCACCTAAATTGGCAAGCATTTGGATTATTGTTGAACCCCCACAGGCTCTAATGCTAGAAAAAAATACTCAAAAAGTATTTTAAAGGATTCATTTCCCTAGATAACAAATCGCATGCTAATGCAGTCAAAGATTTTACAGTAATTATAAAACCGAAAGCGAACATCCTTCGGGGTGTCCTCATAATTGCAATATCATTTAACTTCAGTTTTTCTAAATAGGTTATCGATTCATTAAAAATTTTAACCCACCGCTCTTTATTATTTAGTTTTAATGGGGATTTAAACCCTTTACCAAACGGATTTCGAGAATTACACAAATCAAATAATCTATCAATAAGTCTTAAAAACTCTATTGTAGGTTTTGCACCCAAAAACTTTGGATTACCACTTTCCATTAAAAATTCAATAGCGTCAGCTGTTTTTGCACTTATTGTTTGGGCTGCAATGGCCACATTCATTATTTTTGTAATTTATGTGGCTACTATTGAGTTTATTAGCAAATTTAAACCCTAATTCATCTTGAAATTGGTTTAAATTTATTAAATAACTCCAAGATATAATATCACCATCTGAACTTAGACTTTGGCTTTTATCACATAAAACGTTTCTGGTTAGTTTTAACATATGACATGCATCGAATATTATGTAAATTGGCACAGTGCTTGATGGGTGCATGAAAAGGGTTTGCTTATTTTCGGCATGAACACCTGAAAATTTGCAGCCTAATTTTTCAAATGCACAAAAAAATTCCTGCAGTACAATTACACATGCACGAAAAAAAAAAAAAAAATTATACTTTAGTTACTGATGAAACTGTACATATTTTTCATTACTCCAGCAGTTTGTACAGCTGTAGGCTGAGCAGCTTTTAACCATACTTAATAATTCATAAATCTATCTCATTTCAAAAAAAAAAAAAAGAAAAAAAAAGAAAAAAGAAAGAAAGAAAAAAAAACTGCATGATAAGCAAAGGAGTCTGTACAGAAAATTGTTTCTTTTGCCCCGAATGCGAACCAAAACTATCGGCACTGTATTCGTACGCGCTGACCGTGCTAGATAACTTTAGGGAATAGGAAGTCAGCTCTCCTGTTACAATGGAGCTCAGTGTTCGGTATTGTCCACACAATGGGGTACATCACCCAAAGCCCATGTTATTCTATGGGTAAAATTGTTTATAGAATTACATATTACCCAATCGTTATTTTTAAATTCCGTTTTCAGATTCTGAAAGTACACAACTGTTAAATTAGTACTCGTTTTCCAAAAATTAATTTATTTTTTTTTTAATTAATTAATTAATTTTTTTTTTTTTGAGTTTAAAAATGCGAATTTTCACTAAATGTATTTTTTTTTTCATTTTTTAGCTGTAAAATAAATTATTAATATTTAAAAAATTCAATTTTTGGGTTGTTTGGTTCGTTGGATTTCAGGCCTATTGACTCCGAATGTGTCCTAGCCCGTATTTACGCGAGTTTCGGAGGAAACCAAGGAAAACTCAGAACGGCTAGGTCAACGAGCGCGACTTGGGATCGAACCCGGACCCTCCCATCTAGCATCAATTTTTGGCCCAAATTTTTGGGAAACGTGTATGGACGGTTGTGAATCTTTTGAAATGTAAAACGGAATTTTAAAATGTCATGATTCGTTTGGATTAGGGAATAAGGCCGATTGACTGCTGTAAGTCCTAGACTTGAGGGTGAGTGCCCTCCATGAAGGTCTTTACAAGGGGTCCTAGCCCGTATTTACTAAAGTTTAGGAGAAAATCGCTGAAAACTTCAAAAGGCTAAGTCGGCGGCATGACCTGGGAGCGAACCCGGAACCTCACGTCTACCATGTTTCAGCGCAGATCCGATGTCAATTAGGTAATGAGTATTTCTAGAAACAAATTTCGTGGATTTGGTGACATGGAAATTTGGTGACTAGAAACGGAGAAATCGTACGAGAGAGTGAGCTCCCTTAAAACATTGAATGCAATCGTGTAGTTAATTTCTCTATAAATTTGGTAATATTAAACATATCATAAATTTGCCGAATAATTGCATTTTTGATGACTTCGCAGAACTTCTGTAAGTTAATAAGGATCTTAAATAAAACTGTTTGAGGAGTAATTTATTCTTTACAGATAAACTGCTGTTCCGTGCAATTAAGGTGTATAATTTACTTTTAGTGGTACGGAAACTCACTATGTGCAGTGTAAATGTATTGCTTGAAAGTAAATCTCTGATTTAATATAATACAATCGAATCTCGTTAACGTGACAACTAACGACGTTAACTTTTGACATTAACTATTTCGACAATCTCCGTCAAAATGAAGATTTGTTTAGTTATATGAAGCATAGCCACCTAAACTAGATGCCTTCAGCGAGGCTCAGAAACTTGGCAACAGCTCAAGCGGTAGACAGTGCCACCTGATACAGATTGTGCGACTTTTCCCCAAATTCTTATGTACTTACTGTCATTCACTAAGGTATGATTGTGAATCTCAAACTAATAAAAAATGCGCCTCCATTTTAAGGTAAATATAAGATTTTTCATTTGTCTCTCCGGGGCTCAGGTGGTTAGAGAGCCATGTTAGTAACGCGGTGGTCAAGCTTTCGAAGGTCCGGAGAGTTAATTTTTGCAGATAATTAGCAGAAAAGATATCAGTTGATTAAAGAAAATTTTTCGTTGGCTGCACAGTATCATAAGAATTTTTGAAGAGTTTTTTAAGAAGCCTTTTTTTTTTTTTTTTTTTTTTTTTAAGTGGAATTAAAAATTGCAGTTTTTTTTTTTTTAAGCTATTGCATAGCTTTTATCGCGGGCTTTGAGCGCGGTGACCGAATCAAGAAATTCCGTAACGAAAATAAACCTAACACAGTTCGGCAGACTTCGGCACGGTGTTTGTGTGCGTGCGACTAGACGTATGCGTGTAGACTAGCTGCTAACTGCTCATAACTGATTCTATCTCTTTTAGACACAATGCTAGGTGAGACAGCGTGCTTTTTGGCCGCGTCCACGAGTGAATTAGTCCCGCGACTAGTTGAACCTTAACGTGTATGTATATGGTACGACTGTACGAAGCTCGCACGAATCGAGACGAGCTGCTCCGAAATCGGACGAATACGTAAGCAGCTGTTTGTGAGAAAGTATATAGGTGCACAGGTATCTATCATCTATGTACAACAGTGAATAGCTGTACGCGTAAAATTTGTGTATAAAGTGTTTTAAATATGAATAAACAAAGTGTATTTATTAATGAAGTAAGTGATGAAAAAATAGTGAAAGAAAATGAGTGAGTACTCTATATACATACATTTTATTATTATCACAAATGCAGTATCTTTTTTTTTTGAATTTATACATAATACTGCTATAAAAATAACCTAAATTTTTTATATTAAAATGAGCGATCTTAAAAGTAGCCCTCTTTTATACACACAAAAACACACACACGCACATATAGTTTAAATTCTCAATATGTATGTATATATATATTCATTCTTCATCTATATATATATAAAAGAGCAGAGTCTGTCTGTCTGTGTGTGTGTCTGTCCGCTATAGAAACCTAGGCCGTTTCACCGAGCGGGACCAAATTGGGCACGGTTAATGTTTACGACCCGAGAAAGACAACGCCGCAAGCGATTTTACAAAATTCGGCCCCAAGGAGGGGGAGGATGGCAAAACATAATTTCACAAAATCCTTCATTTCTCAAACAAAAAAAACAGATATCCGTAATTTTTTTTTTTTTAAATATAGCTAATAGAAATGTCTAAAAATCTTTTTCTGGAATTTTTTGAAATTCGGTCCCCGAGGGGGGCGGGGGGGCAAAACGTGATTTCACATGCGTAAAACGTGATTTCGCATAATCCTATATATCTCAAAGAAAAAAAATAGATAAACGTGAAATTTTTGCTCTAAAATATAGCTAATGCAACTATCTAAAAACCAATTTCTGGAATTTTAGAAATTCAGCCCCCAGGTGGGGCAGCAAGGGGAGGGGGCTATGGAGCAAAAACAAATAGAAATACAGTTAGGCTGTTCAAAATTGGTAAAGATAGGTTTTAAAGGCCTGCAAGTCGAATGGGATATTTTCGATTGTGTAAAGTTATTAGGAGGGGCAAGAAGGGGGGAGGGGAGGGGGAAATAAAAATAGTGTCAGATCGTTCAAAATTGGTACATAGAGGTTTTCGATACTTACAAATCGATTGCGGATATTTTTGAATTTGTGAAATTATTAGGATTGGCGGTAAGGGGGGGGGGGGCTATGCGCAAAAACAAATAGAAATACAGTTAGGCCGTTCAAAATTGGTACAGATAGGTTTAAGAGGCCTGCAAGTCGAATGGCGATATTTTCGATTGTGTAAAGTTATTACGAGGGGCGAGAAAGGGAGGGGAGGGGGGGGGGCAAAAAAATAAAAATAGTGTCAGATCGTTCAAAATTCGTACATAGAAGTTTTCGATACTTACAAATCGATTGCGGATGGTTTTGAATTTGTAAAATTATTAGGAGGGGCGGGTAGGGGTGGGGTGGTAAGGGGAGTCTATGGGGCAAAAACAAATAGAAATACAGTTAGGCCGTTTAAAATTGGTACAGATAGGTTTAAGAGGCCTGCAAGTCGAATGGGGATATTTTCGATTGTGTAAAGTTATTAGGAGGGGCGAGAAGTGGGGGAGGGGAGGGGGGGGGCAAAAAAATAAAAATAGTGTCAGATCGTTCAAAATTGGTACATAGAAGTTTTCGATACTTACAAATCGATTGCGGATATTTTTGTATTTTTAAAATTATTGGGAGGGGCGGGAAAGGGGGGGGGTGGTAAGGGGAGTCTATGGGGCAAAAACAAATAGAAATACAGTTAGGCCGTTTAAAATTGGTACAGATAGGTTTAAGAGGCCTGCAAGTCGAATGGGGATATTTTCGATTGTGTAAAATTATTAGGAGGGGCGAGAAGTGGGGGAGGGGAGGGGGGGGGGAAATAAAAATAGTGTCAGATCGTTCAAAATTGGTACATAGAAGTTTTCGATACTTACAAATCGATTGCGGATATTTTTGAATTTTTAAAATTATTGGGAGGGGCGGGAAAGGGGGGAGGGAGCGGAAGGGTAAAAAATAAAATAAATAATTATAATTCCACAAGTTGATAAAAAATGCTATGCAATAGCTTTACCGCGGCAGCCCCCGAGTGCCACACGTATTTTTTTTTTTCCCTCTCTCACAAACACAAAAATATAATATACAATCTGTACAACACAAGACCAACTTGCAGTTCAATTTCATCAGTTTTGTTTATTAAGCAAAAAAGTTACTTTTTTTTTTCTTTGCAAATTAAGTTTTATTCTAACTTCGAAAAGATTTATATAATACGATATATTGAGTTTTAAAAGATTTTTTTAAAATAGATTATTTATTCAACTGTCACCAATAATTTTAAGAAGTGATGTATTATATATATAATTTACGTTTCTTCGATTTTGTTCAGCTTTTATGTATATGAAATCGCACTTAAAAATTTTTTTGATGACTGTTGAATAAAAGAGTCGTGCAATTTGTACTAGATGGCTCTGTCTACCGCCAAGTTTCCGAGCCACGTTGAAGGAATCTAGTTTAGGAGGCTATGTATGAAAATTAGTTACTGATAACATGAATAAATTTTTTATCCCCTTGAGATTCACGTTAACGAGATTCGAGTGTACCTAAATATTTACAATGAGAGGACTACGGAATTAACGGTTATTAAATTTAATTTAATATTTGCCCCAATTTTCCGGTCTTAAGGAAAAGAAAAGAATAACCTCCGCTTTATTATAATTTATAACAACTCTACATTTTTGGAATCAGACGCTCAAATTTTTTAAGATGCTGGGAGATTGATCTTCGAAGTGATTAGGCAGCAGTTCCAGTTAAAATTTAGTGACGACATTGAACAAAAATACTGGCAAAATCTGGCAACCCTGCTTAAAGAGTAAAAATGACTTTTGCGGTCATGGGTTCCTAAAAAAATGTCAATCCTTGTGATGTTCTTTACCTCTCCTGAAATTTTGTTTCATGGCCATAGTATCACAATGTATAAACGCCACTGAACCCGTTAAAATTCCTGTATTTTTGCGTGGCTATGGGCATTGCTCTCTAATGTTGAATTTTTATTTATTTATTTATTATTAAATTTTTTACACGTTAATGTTTACATAAATAAATTCTGATTTTTATCGATCTGATTTTATCAAGTACGCCGACAACGGCGTACAAAAATTTTTTGACAAAAAGGGACTATTTCACAAAATAGCAATATATATATATATATATATATTTTTTTTTGGTTGAGGGAATCAATACATTTCTTTCATCAAACGTTAGCTAAGGGTTCTAGCTTTCCATTGGTATTCATGTTTGAATAATATCTATTCTATCAAAAGTTATAAGCCAAAATCAAAACTGTGCCCACGTGAAATTAACTATTTTAAGCTTTTTATATTTATCAACATAAAAAAAAAAAAAAAAACTTCACTGACATTTGTGGCTCCTCCTTTGTCTGACTATTTATATAAAATTCACATTGTCTCAATTCTTATTTATCATCACCCCATCTCAGTATTTGCTATTTCCTATTGGTTAATTTCCATAAAATCCTCACAATTTTAGTCGCTCATTCATTAAGCAGGTTCTTGTTATAAACTTTTCTTCAAGATTTAAATCATCACAGTTCCAGTCTTTAGTTTCTGGTATGGAAAACATCTTTTTACCATAGTAATTTAATATTCTTTAAAATAATCAAATGCTTTGACTCATGCAAAATATCAAGGCATGCAATAAAACGTAAAAAAAAAAAAAATAATAATAATCATACGAGTATTTCCTAATTTTCTATTGGATAATTCTCAAACAATCCTCTCAATTTTAATGACTCGCCGGTTAATTCATCTCTAGAATCCACTTTCCTCTTATATTTAAGAGCACTAACCCCTCTTGAACGTAGTGCATTTTAATTAGTAAAAAATGCATAGCACAATACACCTTGAGCAATTTCTAAATATGGCTCTTAATATATCCGAATACTGAGAGGAAATGTAAAAGCTGATGGAAGTAATTCATCTGTCAACATGCACCTTTACGCTCGGTATCCATATCGAGTAATTTTTAACAGTTTTTCCTCAAAAGTTAAATATTCACAGTTAAAAATATTTTCTCTGTTAAAGAACTCATCTCTTACACATATATACTTTTAAAAGTTCTTTATAATATTTAAGTTCTATGGAATTCGAATATTATAAACATTTAAAAATATTAAAGAATTAAGTCAAGTGTGCAGTAAACATTAAAAAATCAATGAAGTAGGAAAATTTATTTATTTACTAATGTAAAATGCTATCGAAACGTAAATCATTTTCAATAGATAACAATTCTCACATTAGCAGTAATGAATAAGCACAGCATTACACTTTCAAATCATCAAGTTATCACATAGAGAACTAAATAATAATAAATTCTGTTAAAAACAGAATTGTTTAGTACGGAGGACTATTAATTTCAATACGTAAAATTTTAATTAATTTTTTTATTTCATTTTTTAACCATAAAACTGGGCCATGTATTTTTAAAATGACTGAAATGAATTAAAATGAAAAGTTTCCACCTAAATTTCATACTGAAGTTGATTGAAAAAAATCTATCGTGTCGAAAAACTTTGCATCCCTGGATTCTGAAAAATTGCCTCTTTCATTTGGTACCAACGATAGGACTGATATTTCTAATTTATTTTGGTGTTAAACAAAACTGGTCTCCAAAAACTCTGGATTGAAAATAATATTCCTCCGTACTAATAATAATAATTCAGATTGAAAACATACATTCTTAGAAAAATACAAAAAATCAAAATTATCTTAACAGTGAAAGACGGATAAAAGCAGTTATTTGAAAATTATTTTAAATTGGTGTTAGATAACAAAATAATTTAATGTCAGTGAAAAATGAAAAAGCTACTTAATTTTTAACTTTCATAGTTTTTTTCTTAGATAGGTAAAAAATGCAAACCGACAGAAACATTTTGAAAAAATGTTTTAGAACAAATATTTAAATTAGCTTTTTCTTATGAGCATGAGTATTAGCTAATGAGAATACAACATAATAGCATAATTATAATATAAAGTGCAAAATAATAATTGGCACATGGCCACTTACTGCTAGAAGGTGGACACTAATAAATTTGCTTTTGTGGTGTCCACTTTTCTAGCTGCTTTTTTGCATTGCTTTTAAAAGTGCTTGTGAGTTTTCTACTGCTGATTATTTTGAGTTGGAACCTGTATATTAATGTATAGTTATTTTCAGAAGAAAGTTTTACCTTTTATTCAATGACAATTGGCAGCTGCTATAAATAACTTATTCATTAGCATTTCAAAATTAGAAGATTGTAATACTTTTTTTAATCAATTTATTTTATTCTCTTATCCCACTGTTCAGAATTTTGAAAGGCCCTGCTGTTTTATAAAATTGGATAAAAAGCATTGTTTCGAATTCAATTACACCACTGAATTCAGTAGAAAAAGACTACAAATAAAAAAGTTATTTTGAAAGTTGCATTTTTTGTGCAGTAATTATCAAAACATTTTACTAGTGAAATTGTTCCTTAGTAATTTTGTAAAAATATTTATAATTTTATTAATACTACCATATTTATTTTGATTGTATAATTTTACAGCGTTATTAATTTATACAGAAGTTTTATAAACATATTGTTGTTTTTATCATTTCTAACAATAATTTAAAAAAAAAAAAAAAAAAGTGTCGCCAGTAAAAAGTCTTCTTCTTGTGGTCACTGGCCACTAATGATTATTTCCAATTTTTCTCCTTAGCATGATACAGAATAATAAAATGTTACTTTAACAAATCATTTATAATGAGAATTATTTTGTAAGAAACTAATAAAATAAGAGTCGAAAATGATTTGTGATCATCTATTAAAATAAAATAGTGATTTTCTTGGTATACAAGCCAAGGTGCTCATTGCTCCGCAAAAATATTTTTGAACACAGTTAGGGATTTTCTACTTTTAATTCACGATTAAAAATTATGCATCACTTTTAGAGTTACATCAAATTATAAGACTTTTCTACTGTATATGTACGATGATGTTAAACTGATTTATTTTCAAAGAAAAGATTTGAGCACAGTTTGAATTACAACTAAAGAAAATCCTTTTTAATCAAACATTATTTTCTCTTGTGCGAATATGGAGATGGGTTTTGAAAAATTGTGTACAGAATTTTTTTTTAAAGACAATTCACAGGCAAAATTTCTCTCCTATATGAGAACAATGATGACTCTTCGAATGTTGTTTTTGAGAAAATCTCTTACAGCACAATTCACAACTAAAAGGTTTCTCTTATGTATGAGTACGAAGATAAGTGTTTAAATTTGTTTTATAAGAAAATACTTTGTTGCACAATTCTCAACTAAAAGGTTTTCCATCTGAATGAGTACGAAGATGCTTTTTTAAATATTCTTTCTGAGAAAATTTTTTAAAACACAATTCACATTCATAAGGTTTCTCTCCTGTATGAGACCGTATATGATTTGTAAAAGTATTTTTATGAGAAAATATCTTCTCGCACAATTCACATTTAAAAGGTTTTTCTCTTGTATGAGTACGAAGATGAACTTTTAAATTTTCCTTAAAAGAAAATCTTTTGAAGCACAATTCACACTTATAAGGTTTTTCTCCTGTATGAATACGAATATGATTTCTCATATGTTTCCTTTGATTAAATCTTTTACAGCACAATTCACAATTGAAAGGTTTTTCTTCTGTGTGGGTAAGGAGATGTTTTCTCAAATATTGTATCAAAGGAAACCTCTTACCACAAATTTCACAGTTATAAGGCTTATCTATTGCATGAATACGGAGGTGTTTCTTTAAGTCACTCTTATCAGCAAATCTTTTAAAGCAAACTTCACAGTTGAAAGGTTTCTCTCCTGTATGAGTAAGGAGATGTCTATTTAAAGTTCCCTTAAGTGAAAAACGTTTGGAGCAAATTTTACAGCTATAAGGTTTTTCCCCTGAATGCACAAGTAAATGTCGATTAAATGCACTTTTATCAGAAAATTTCATATTGCATTGCTCACAAATATAAGGTTTTTCTCCTGTATGAGTACGCAGATGACGATTTAAACCATCTTTTCGAGAAAATTTTTTGGAGCACAGTTCACAGTTATATGGCTTCTCTCCCGAATGCACACGAAGATGAACATCAAAATTATCTTTCTTAGAAAAGCATTTTAAGCAAACGTGACAAAGATATGGCTTTTCTTGCATATGAATACGAACATGCTGATTTAAATGTCCTTTCTCAGTAAATCTTTTGGAGCACAATTCACAGTTATAAGGCCTCACACCCGTATGCATAAGTTTATGTTTATTTAAAACACCTTCATAAGAAAATTCTTTGAAGCACAGTTCACACTTATAAGGCTTCGCTCTTTTATTCTTAAACATGTTTTTTAAAATTGTTCTTTTTAGAAATTTTTTTGAGCAAACATCACATTTATGTTTACAGAAATATCTATTAAAATTGGTTCTAATTACATACCTTTGTAGCACTCTTCACAATTGCATGGCTTCTCCCTTGTATAAATAAAAAGATGGTAATCACGGATTAAGAGTTTAAGAGGATATATTACGAATGCTACGGAAAAGTAGTAATTTTTATCTTACCGATAGAGGGCGAACAGATATTGAAAATATACCAATCAGCGCGTTGATTTACATTTGTAGCGGTTCATTGGTCGTTCTCGGAAATCGTATCGGTGTGATCTATGATGATGGCTGAAATTACGAATTGCTTCTTAAAATTTACGTATTTTGAATATTAATTACGATAAATAAGGATAAATTAATTTTAAATAAACACTATTGTTAGTAGCTATCAAACAATGTGTGATTTCATTTGTGTGATTTTCTTTTCCATTGCTCCACAAGATATAATTAATCGATGTGTACACATTTTAATAATTTAAATACCACCCCATTTATCTTATTTTGAATGAAGTATAAAACATCATTTTAACCGAGTGTAATTGTCATAAATGCTTACTAATTATCAGTATGCATTTTTCATTTTGATGTTTTTAGTCTCTTTCAGTCTTGCAATGATAAACTCTGTTTGTTTTTTTTAAAGTGAAATGAAAGTTTACTTGATATATTCTTTATTCTAAGTATTTTATTTATTCTAAGCATTTAGTTATTAGTAATTGAAGTACACGTTTCCATTTTAAATCTGTGCCATGTATATGTTTATGGCGATGTTTTTATATGTGTCAGGACCTGATTAACCTTTAAAGCTAAGGTATCATTTCTTGCCCCCTTTCATTCGATGAATGTTTTCTAATTTCTACACGTACAGAAAAAAAATTTTAACCTTTAAAGCTCAGTATCATTTCTTGCCCCCTTTCATTCGATGAATGTTTTCTAATTTCTACACGTACAGAAAAAAAATTTAATTTCTATGCATTGGCACATAAAAATATTATAAACTGAAAATAACTGTCTGCGTTTATTATTACTAGCTGTTTTTCATTCATATGTCTAGGTGGTTCTACCCTTAACAATAACATCAAGATTATATATGATTAGTTAACAGTTTATTGATTCAATGTCTGCATTTCTGTGATTAAGTAATAGAACTTCTTCCAAATATTTTGTACTTTCTCTTGCTTTAGGTGAACTTTCTCAGAAAAAAATTTAAGCATCAGTTTGAAAACCTGAAACTAGAAATTCGGGTCCATGTTTGCAATCATTTTATGGTCGCTCTTAAATTTCAGGTTGAAGCTTCTGCTTCCGGAACCTTTTCGGTAATCAGGCCCTGATAAGTGTACAGATAGTTTACTAAGTAATGGATTAACACTAAGTGCTGATTAATGAAGAGAAGATATAATCCACTCTTTTCTCCTCGTACTTAATTCATGTAATTAGTTACACGTCATGGTCCTTTCTTATCAGTCATGTTTTTTTTCTTAATATATCAAACATGGATGAAATTTTGCGATTTGCCTAGAAGACGGGAAGAATTTGTCGAATTCTTTTAAGTGAAAGCCATTTTGCCTTATTAATATTAATTTTTTTTTTTTAAATATGTATACTGTGTGTTGTCATCAATAGTCTGCTTGTCAAGATTTGCAGCATTATTAACTTTTTTTTTTTATGTGTACAGAGGAACCAGGGGCAAAGTGAAATAGTGGGGCAAAGTGAAACGGTTAAATAGTTGTTGTGTATGTAGTGCTATCTAGGTGCCAATATTTTAATTATTTTGTTTCCTATCTAGTTGCTTAGTATCAGTCAGAAAATTTTACAAATATCAATTACATAGGATGGTAGTAGCCATTTTCCAAAATGGATGGTTACATTGTAATATTATTTGGTAAGTGAATAACATTTTTTGATACTATATAATGACGAAGTTCTCATTATTAATATTTTAACTATTAATTAGATATTTCAGCTGCTTAGTGAAGTATTTGTTTATTTAATATTAGACTTACTTTTGGTTTGAATTTTGCATTAACATTTGTTATGCACATGCGGGGCAAAGTAAAAGGGGCAATGTGAAAAGGCTATTCAGAGATGGGGCAAAGTGAAGTACTCTATTTCACTTTGCCCCTACAATATATTTATATTTTAAAAAGATGAAATCTTTGTGATGATAACATTTGTGATGATAATAGTGAGACAGAAGATGAATTTCAGATTGTAGAAGATGATTGTAGAAGACAAGGGTGAAATAAAGCTTGCTGCCAAAAAAGTGGAATTTAATGAAATAAACAAACGAACTTTTGATTGAATTGCAGTCAGATAAAGGCTAGGGAAATAGGAAGCAGTTTGTTGGCCAAGTGATTTTGGGTCCCTCGCAAGATGGACCACACATTTTTTTTTTTTTTTTCAGTCAAGTTCATGCGGCCATATAGACAACAAAGAGACGTTTATGTGTGGCCTGCAACTGATGATATTAGTATTGTATACTTTAAAAAAATACTAGGAAAGTTGTGCAAAGTAAAAGAACTGAGACATGGACAAATTTGTTTCAGCATAACTTCAAAAGAATTATAGAAGTTCATGTAATGAGAAAAATATTTTTACATTTCACTTTGCCCCATGGCTGGGGCAAAGTGATAATTTTATACTATCATCTTTCATCATAAATACACTACAGAAATTCAATAATAAAATTTCAAGAAAATTTCTATTAAAAACCAAAGGAATAATAAATTACATAGTGTAATCTTTCAAATAAATTTCCAATTTGTTCATTAATGAAATTGTCATTCTTTTTAAGTATTTCACATTGCCCCACGTTCCCCTACAATGCGCAGGGCTGCCACTCAATGAAGACTCCAAAAATTGTCGCTTTAGTAGTAGCCTTTCATAGGAAAAAAGTCTCCTAAATAAGTCTTCTGAAGCAGAAAATAGTCTTCGTTTTACACCTCTCCCCCCTCTTCAATTTCTTCTTTTATCCAATATTAATGTTATGATTATATAAAATAATCGGAATAATTAAGCAGTAATTTTCACTAATAATGTTTTAAAAAAAGAAAAAAATTCAAAAAAAAAAATTCCTGAGTATTTCAGATTACTGAAATGTATATATATATATATATCAGCAATGCATAATATAACCAAACTGGAGATGCCAGCTGCTCTTGCAACCTAAAATTGGTTTAGCCTGATATTCACTTTCAATCCTTTTTCTTTCAAATAACACACAATGGGTTGAATTTTAGTACTTTTCTAATATAATATTTCAAAAATTAGAGACCATAAGAGGTTATATCTCTACTGATTGTGATAGAATTAGAATATATGTGAATCATTTGAATTGGGCTAAACAAGGTATATTTAAGTGTGAGAAAGATAAATTTCAATTTTCCAGATACAGTAGAGAGTCAAAAATCCGCACAGCTCGGGACCAGAGGTTGTGCGGATTTTAGGATTTTTTGGATTTCAGGGTCCATAAAAAATGGTTTTTATTTTGAATAATAAAAACAGAATATTATTGAAACTAAACACATCACATACTAGTGAATAAAAACACTGAATATTAAATTACTAGGTAAATAAGAATAATAATGAACATTAACAAAAATATATAATGAAAAAAAATATTTGTCAAATTTAGATAAAATCTGTTCACATGTAGTTAAACTGCACTTGAACCTGCATGATTTATTTATTGTAAATAGTAGTAACACAGTTTTTTTTTTTTTTTTTTTTTTTGTTTTGTTTTGTTTTGTTTTTTAGAATTTTATTGAGTTCTCCCTTATAATTATGCCTTCATCAGAAAGCATTTTAAAAAATTAGTTTGTTATTATTTACCTGATTGTTATTATCATATCACAATAACCATTATTTCCTTTTGATGAATTTAATATACTGTCAATAATTTTTTTTAGCAGCAACTTGGTTCTTGCAGTCTTTCATATTATTATTTTGTTTTCTTTTTTTTGTAATCATAAAATGCAAACATAAAAATCTGTATTCAAGATTTTTTTCAAAAATTCTGATTTGCAATTTTCTAACTTAATAGTGAATTTCATCGTTTGTATCTTACAAGCTGTGCGGATTTTGGACTTTGGCGGATTTCTGGCTCTCTACTGTATTTACAATCAAATTTTTCTGAATTTTAAAAGACAATTCCCATTTTCCATGAGATTTCTGCTAAGTTGGAGGTTAAAACTCTAATTCTCTCAACTCATTAATTCTAAAAGGTATTTGAAATTTAGAATTAATGAGCACCAATGGAATGTTCTTAATGAAGAGATTTCTAAATCATCTATTGCTTCCCATTGCTGATCTGTTGCTGTTTTTACGAAGCTTTTCATATCTTTAAAAATTAAATAAATAAATAAAAATATTGTTATTTTTTCTTCAATACTCGCATAACGTTCTCTTGCTAAGTTTCTTTTGTCCCCCCCCCCTTTTTTTTGTAATTTTTTTTTTCCCTATAGTCACATCTATTTATTTATAATTCATTTTCTTTAAATCTTGTCACACCAGTATTCATACGGATTTTCAGTCTTATTCATTTTATTTTGTGCATTGCTGTTTATTTCTTACACCTAACTTTGCTTTTTGCCTTATGAAGGGTCATGAAGTCATGATACTATTTTGATCTGAAACAAATGAAGTTTTTTTTTTTTCTTTGAAAGTAAGTCACTTTATTTTTACATAGAGAAATGGTTTTACCCTTAAGCACAGTATTTTGCTGTTTAGAAACATGCAAACATCAAAAAGGAGGCATGTTATGAAAAATAATATTGCAATGACAAAAGTTTCACCTTTTCATAATATACAGTGAGTGAGTAAAGAAGCAAATAGGAGGAAAAAAAATATCATTTTCTTTGAGCAAACACTAAAATGAAAACCTTAATGTAAAGGCCTATCTAATTTATGAAATTAGCCTTTGAAAAAAAAGCTTGATGAAAAGTTATATTTTTGCCGCAAGTTGTTGAAACAAAAATAATTCACTGCTAATTAACATAATTTATATTTAAATGCAATTACATACTGAAATATGCAGATATTTCTTTTGAAAATTAAAATTTATGCCTTCATCAAAGCTGATTCCCAAAATGTATTATTACTAGCAAATCCAAGCGAAAATTTCGTAATTTCTCTATATTTACATTTAAAATTTGAAACATAAGTCTTATACCAATTTCATCACCCAATTTAAATTTTAATCCATCAGAAGCCAAATTATTATTAGTTTTTGTAGGACGAAACACTAATGATAGTTAAACCAAATCATCCAAAGACAAGTTTCAAAATAAAATTCATGGTTGACAACCCAGTTCTCATATTTCCCTAGGCAAGACCACCTATAGTATAGAACCCCTATGGTGATTTTTAATTTTTTGTCGCCATGTTGGTGATGCCTTTTGATTAATTTTTTTTATTTATTCATTCTGTCATAATTTTTTGTAAAAAAAATTGTATATATTAGCACCTATTTTGATTATGCTTTTAATTAACGTCAAGTTATGACAAAAGTTCCTATTTTTCCATATTTTTATTAACTTCAATTCTTGTTTGTTTGTTTGCCCGGTACAAATCTTACAATCGATTTTTATCTAACTGCCCTACTAGCTAGACATTTGACACTTTCAGAATAGCTCAGAACCCGATGACAACATAATACTTTGAAGCCCGATTTTCAAATTTTTGTTAGTTTTCTTTTAATTAATTAAAATATGAAAATAATAACCCTCCTAATAGCTTTAAAAATAGACATTAAAATATTAGCTATAATTTAATTGTTGCCAAACAAATTTACAAGTTCATTTTCTTTCGACATAAAAATAAATACATCTAATTAAACGTGAACATTAAAAATTGTAAAAAGTTAAATTAAGCATCTCACAAAAATTGACGTCATTATCACTTTAAAAATCTTATATGCATTGATAAAGTGTCCATGTAGTTCTATAGCTATGATTCAACAGAAAATTTAAAAATATAGTATATAAAAAGTTTTTTTTCTTAGAATTATTGTTCGTATATTTAAAGTATTGTTAGGTTTAAAATGATGCTTCCAAAGAATGTAAAGATGCAACTTTAAAAATAGATTTTTCTATAAAATGTCATCAGACAAACGTCGTCATTTGTTTAAATGAATCACTGAACTGAGTTAATGTACTTAAACATTGCTTATGTATTTTTTTTTTTTAATAAATTATTTTTACAGGGTGATTTTGTACAGAAAAATATATAAGAAAGTCTTGTAGTAGCCACGGCATACTAGTTTGCATTCATTTTCATAGCTGATTCCCAAAATATTATTTAGCACCCCCCCCCCCCAAAAAAAAAAAAAAAAAAAAAAAAAAAAAAAAAAAAAATTCTTCTTTTCTAGTGCCCGATAGAGGAAGTATGTCATGATTTGCATATGATTACTTAAGTAGACATTTTTTGTAAAAGATTCCTTTTAAGATAAAATTTTGAGAAGGGTTAATTTTGGAGCAGGATTTGTTTTTAAATATAACGTCAGAAGTTGTTCTTTTTAGTTGCTAAATGTTTAAAATAGTTGCTTAATTTTTTCAACTGATGCCAAAATAGTTGCTTTTGGCTAAAATAGTCACCATGGTTGCCTTTCCTTCAAAATAGTTTCTTTAGTTGCCTTTTTAGTCGCCAGTAGCAGTTCTGTATGTGTTGCTGCACTGAAGTCTGCTTTGTGAAATTTGTGACGGCAAAATGGAAGAGTACCATGCTTATTAATGGTAATTTTTATTTTTTTCAATTTTATTCTGAAAAATAAATTTATTTTTTAAGAATTAGTTTTTTAAAATAATACATTACTCCATACTTATATAGTGCAATTTTACTATCCTAAGTTCAAAAATATTTTTGAAAAAAATTACAACTTTAATATTCCATATGTATTTCAATTTGATATTGAATATGGAGATTTCTGTAACATTTTTATACTTTTGTCTTGTGTTATGCACTATTCATTGAAAGGCAAAGCAGCGAGTAGGTGAGCAGAGCACTGCTGAGATTAATAAGGAAGCGAGTCGGGGGGAGTACACTTTCTCAGGGGATGGTGAGCAGGGGTCAGAGCCCCCTAGTAGATTTGCATTTTTTATGAATGTGTTATTATATTCAATCAGGCACTTGAGAGAATAGCCAGTTTAAACAGAAATATCTGTTAGAACCATTTTTAAAACAATATTTAAATATTTTTAAAGTATGTTCATATACAGTAACTGTTATCTTACACTTTCATCTGCAATTTATTTTTATAGTGATATTCAAACACAAGGCAAGATAAAGTTATGCAAATGCTACTCCATGTTATTAATCTTTCATTTATTTAATTTAATTTGTGAATTGACTTTAACAAAAAAAAAAAAAAAGAAAGAAAAGAAAGAAAAAAAAGACTACAAATAGCAATTATGAGTTCACAGTAAAAAAAAATCTTTCATTTATGTTGCAAAAAAAAAATATATTTAGAAAAAATGTAAAAAATGAGTACTAATTTAATATTTTATGAATTTTCTGAATGTAAAGACGTAAATTAAAAAGATACGTTAGGTAATGAGTAATTGCAAAAACAAGTTTCCCACAGAATAACATGGACTTTCGCTGTCTGCATGATTACGTATTGTACACTCTTAAAGAATGTAGTTACAGGAGTTAAAAAGAAAGGATGAGGGTCCATAAGAGGGGATTTTGGCCCTAAAAGGAAGAAAATATAAAGGTGTTTGGGCATATGAAACTTTTGCTTTTAATTATATTACAACATCAGTATTTTAAATTTTCATCAATATTTTTTATACTACACTAGTAATTTGTGTGCTACCCATGTGCCCAAAGATTCACAGTTTTGCATTTTTGGCTAAAATTACCCCATTTTCTGGGTTTTAATCTACTTTTTTCATATGAGCACAAGGGAGTAGCACTTTATAATTGAAATATATGTAATATGTTATGACGTAAATTATATAAAGATAAAAGTGTTACTCTCTTGCGTTCATAGTAAAAATGATTACAAACGTGTCTGTGAGTATGTGTATATGAAAAATTTTGTGAGTGCTATATTTCACAAATCAATGACCGAAATTTGGTATTTAATTGTAACTTGACCTAAACTGGTGCTGATTACATTTGGGGATCAAGTACTCAACATGTGGCGCTTTCACCTAACTTTCCATATTTTTTAATATGGTACTATAAGAAAAAATTTCGTATAAATATACACAAATGAGTTATTTTTAATGAATATTTGTAAAATTAATATGAAGTATTGATAATAGTAGTAATTTGCTAGGAAAGAAATTGCATGCATGTAGGAGCATCGCTTTTACCGTGGGAGGAAAGTACCCTTCGGGAGGATGTAAATTTTTAATATGGGTCAATACCCACATTAAAAATTTACATCGTAAAATTATTTTTTTACATAATAAAATTTACATATTAATATATTACGGTCACTTTTTTAAATACCACTATTTTTATAAACAATAACAGTATTATTCAATTGGAGAAAACTGCTGCATGTCATAAAAATAGTGGTATTAATAGTGATAGCGACGACCCTAGTCTCGGAAAATACTAAACTTTTCGGATTAATTTGCATCATTTTTTTATTTACAGTAGTCTAACCATTCACATAATAAAATAGGAATTTGAAATTCCATGGGGCCAAAAAGCCCTCTTAGGACCCTCATCCTTTTTTATTTTAAGAGCAGGAATTTTGCAGAAACAGACTATGTAATTAAAAACATAGATAAAACCTTAAACATTACTTAGTGCGTCGTTGTTTAAATTTTTCAGCCGGGTACCCAGCCCTCTTCAAAACATCTTCTGTGGAAGACTTGAGCTTGACTGATGTTGATCATCTTTCACCATAAGGTGGCGCCATACACGGTGCCGCTGTCGTTGCATGCCTCACTATTGGTTGTAATTTCAATCGATTCTTTAAACATCTCATAGTAATAATCATCGTAATTTGCAAAGTACGATGATTATTACTATGCGATGTTTGGAGAATCGATTGAAATTACAACCAATAGTATGCAACGACAGCGGCGCAGTAGCCCCAGACCGTGTATGGTGCCACCTTATAGTGAAAGATGATCAACATCAGTCAAGCTCAAGTCTTCCACAGAAGATGTCGTTCTGAAGAGGGCCGGGTACCCGGCTGAAAAATTTAAACAACGATGCACAAAGTAATGTTTAAGGTTTTATGTATGTTTTTAATTAAAGTTTATACTTTGTTTTTATCTATATATTTAAAGACTAGTGGTGTTTGCCACAGTCAGAATTGTTTGATTGAAACTAGAGATGTAAAAAACCTGGGAATTTTGATTCAGGGGAATAAACAAGGGAATTTTCGGGTTTAAACCGGGAATTTTGGGAACACTGGAAACTTTGATGGGAAGAAACTAATACTGAATGTTTAGATTTAATTTTGTTCTTTTAAGAGCACAAACAGCTTATTTCATTATCTTTTTTATTCTACTTGCTTAAATGAAAGTGATGTCGAAAATTATGTGACTATTTTATAAAAAATAATAAAAGATTAAATATTTACATTATCAACCATAATAAATTATGAAGTTTTGTCTGCGTGTTTAAATAACTTTTAGAACTTTTCCTTTCCTTTTTTTTTTTTTTTTTTTTTTTTTTTCCCTTAATGAATACCATAATAAAATATGTTATAAAAAATAATACAATGACATTAAATTATGATAAAAATAGTTTAAAAATTATGAAATTTTGTTTTATTGATTTAACAAAATTTTACATAAATTGATGAAACTTTGTTATAATCAGTTAAAAAGCACGAGGAACAGAATCGAACATCAGTTCTTCGGTTATTAAAAATTCCAGCAATAATTTTTGAATGCATTGGATTAATACATAAAATTTTCAATAGCTAATAATTAACAATGTTGAAATTTTAATTGAAATAATATTTTTCAGTGTAATATTATTGATCATTTTAGTGAACACAGGTTATTTCGGAACATTTTGTTTTATTTTTGAAATAAAATATTAAAGATTTACATTCATAGATGTATACAACTAAAACATGATGAGCTTCGACTGCCAGAAAAAAGAAGTGTTACTTTGATATACAGTCAGAACTAAGATGTAAATACACGGCAATAACAAAAAAAATAATAAGTCTAATGAAATTTTATACTAGTAATTTTTAATTTTTAGACGTTAAAAGCACTATTTTAAAGTCGAAAAATCATAAAAACCAACTAAATGTAAGATAACATTTTGGAATGCCGTAGAACACCTCTAATATTGGTAAAAAATAAATAAATAATAAAAATTACTAAATTCACAACTTTTGAAAACTTTCAAAATTCCCTTGTTTTGGAAACTTTCAAAATTCCCTTCCCAAAAAACCGGGTTTATTCCCTGGATTAAACCCGGGTTTTTTCCCCGCTCACATCTCTAATTGAAACACAGCAAGGGTAAATGAAAGACAGCGAGGCTGTTTGAATAAAACACAGCAGATAATCCAGATGAGCATATTAATCATGACAACTCTGATATATCTGAAGTTGTGTGAGAAATGCAGAGGGGGTAATCAGCCAGGATGGCTCAGTTGTAGAGCATCATCATGGTAAGCAGAGTGCCCACCTGCGATTTTTGCCTTTGGCATTTTTCACACAGTTGGTATTAAAAAAAAAATCAGTTTTACGCACTCCAATATCTCAAATATTCATGGTTGATAAGCAACATTTCTAAGTAATTTACATGGTATATCAGAGTTGCCATGATTAATATGCTTACCCGTTACATTGCAGACACTGTGGCCTTACTAACTGATATGTGAGAAATGCTGAGTTGATAATCAGCCAGGGTAACTCAGTGGTAGAGCTTCCATATGGTAAGTGCAGGGTTTGATTCCCGGCTCTAACATTTTTGGTAGAGTTGATATAATCAATATATATATATATAAAGTCAACTTTACACAATCCAACATCTCTAATAAATATAAAAACATTTTAAAAGTTTAAATCCAATCAAGTTTTTCCTGGAATATGACTAAGACTCCGAATTCAGTATTAAAAGGCAAACCAAGCAAGTTAATTCATTTCTGTTGGATTTGAGTGGAAGGTTGATTTTTTATACTATGTGAAAAATACCAGAGTCGGGAATCGAACTCTGGGTCTTCTGCTTAACCTGCGGATGCTCTAACCACTGAGCTACCCTGGCTGATAACCAGTTCGGCATTTCTCACATAATATACATTGGCAAAGTCACGCACAGCTATATCAAGAGACAAACGATCATGGCACAAATCCAATAGGCCACTAATTTAGAAATTTTATTCATCAACCTTAAAAATTCATTTCTGTTAGTTTGGAGTGGAAAGCTGATTTTTTATACCAACTATGTGAAGAATACCAGATTCAGGAATCAAACTCCACGCCTTTCGCTTAACGTGCGGATGCTCTAGAGTTAAAAATCAGCCTTCCACTCCAATCTAACAGAAGCAAGTTAAGCCATCAGTACATAATTTCTAATTTACAATTTTTAGACACCTTTATACTTATGTATTAGGCCATTGATCTTTTCTGCAAAATAATAATTCTTTGTCAAGTACATGTAATAGACAGTCAATGATGAATAAATGCTATCAAGCATACATATGTGCATCCTGACGATTGCTGCAATACAAAATTTCATGTATTGTTTACAGATTTTTTTTTTTTAGATAAACCTGAAACTTACATACAGCACATATTAGTAGTAAATGGTGCAATACAGAATTTCATGCAATTTTTAGTGACAGTGACATAGTTGTAATCAGTGATTTTTTTTTTTTTTTTCATGTATGCAAAACATACATACGTGCACATTGATGATTTCTGCGATTGGGAATTTCATGAAATAAAACATAATGTGTATGTACATGTACATATATATATACATTGTATGTGTATGTATATATATATATATATAATATACAAACCGGTGTACGTGCCGCAGCCCTTACAAGAAGTTCAGATAATACATATATTTTTTTCTTCCGTTATCACAATCTTCAAAAATTAACTTTTTTTTTCAGTGTTTACATGGGGAAGGGTAGATAAACGGTAACAGTTTTAAACAAAGTTAAAAATTAAGAGATTTACAAAAACAATATAAATAACTGTCTCCAATTAGGATAGTGTCTACCCTGAGCTACGAGGATATGGTGATGTGCACTGCAAAGCTGAATAAAAGTGTTTGTATAAAAACAAAGGGGGCAGACAGAAAACTTCAGTTAAAGTAAACATTTTTCTTTGGTGAGCAGCTGGAATCGATTATGTAATATGATCATAATTAGTACAAGACTTTGAATAAACACCATAAAATACAAGAACTCTCAACAATTGTTTTGGGTCGAAAGAAAATACGACTCTTTATCAGGCGAACAAAGTACGCATGAGTGCTGCAAACAAAATGGTAACACATCTCACACAAATAAATGAAAAAGAAAATTCAAAACCCAAAAGTGGGCCGAGTTAAAATAAAAAAAGGTGGGGGTTAAACAATTAAAACACAATCAGTGAAAAAAAAAAAAAAATTAAATGAAAGGCACTAATAAATGCGAAAGAAAAGGGGGTGATTTAACAAATAAATTCATGAATGCTTCAGAAAATAAAAGAAGAAAACAAAGAAAGTTCTTTGCATAAAAGAAAATAAATCACTGGATGCAGCTAATTCATTGTGCATGAATCTGAAAATATGTTTAGCAACAATTACTATTACTCACATGTGAATGCGTGTCACATGCATTAAAAAAAGAAAAAAAAAATTTCAATGTGCAGGAACTGAGAATGCATGAAAATAAACATAGGCACAAAATCTACTTATGTTTCTCTATTATTGGATAGGCTGTCTGTCGGGCATTTGGCAACATTTTTTTAGTTTTCAGAAATGGTCGATGGCTAATACATAAGTGGTTTTTTTCATAAAAAGTGATGACTATGGCTGATGCCAGTAATAAAAGCACTTTTGTGGTTGAAAAATATAAAATGATAGACAAATATATACAAATGTGTACTCTTAAAACATTTTTCTGCTTGTATCGTAGCTTTGATGTAAAAACAATACACTTATATTTAAACTATAAACAAGTTTTTTTTTTTTTTTTTTTGGTGTGTGTGTGTGTGTGTGTGTGTTTATTTAAATAATATAATTCACATAAATAGGAAAAAAAATTCTCTTTTAAAAATTAATTTCCAGACATAAATTATACGAGATAGGTTTTTAACAACTTGCAATATAAAATGTTGGAAAAATTAGTGGTAAAATGTACACAATAGTTGTTTTTAATTGAAATAGCTAAGATGACCTTTCATCAGATCAAAAATGTCAAAGTGCAGTGGGAAAGCAAAAGTGTAATATTGTAGACTTAAGTCGACACAGATTACATACCTGCAAAATGAAAATGTAATCAAAGTCAAAAGGCATTCGTAAAAAAAAAAAATTGTATTTATTTGTTGATTTTTTTCATCTTAAACCATCCTATTCAGCAGGGATTGTGTTTTTGATGTCAAAAAGTGACATTTGAAATAACTATCTAAACCTTCCCAGTAGCAGAAACAGTGCAGCGAGTGCTGCAGATTTTTTCAAACTCTGTAGTTTAATTTAACATCTCAAAAATAAGTGTCAAGCAAAACAAGTCCTGCCGACCCATTTGAAAGAGTAGGTTGATTTCTCTTTTTCTTATCAAGTAGCCATCATTTTGTTTCAAAATGGCAGCTACAAATTATTTGACTTGGTAGAAATATTGATGTGGGCTGTACATATGGAGTCTTAAGCAAATCGGTTCATAAATACCTTTTATGTGAAATTTCCAAGTGGCTTATTAGCACTTGGAAACAAGATGAAGAGCATTAAAACTATGGATAAATTTCTGCCTATGACAGAATTTAATTTAGTACGACAGGACTGCTTATATTTGTATTTTAACACCCTTTGAAAAAAAAAAAAATCTGAAACTCTAGTTTAAATAATCTGGAAATATTCAGCCAAGACCTGTTGGTTCTGTAGTCAGAATACACAAGTACGAACCTGAAAGTTGTGAGTTCGATTCTCACCAATGGGGAAAGTAAAAGAAAAACGTTTTTACGGATTTCACAATTAAGATAGAGTAAGAAATTATATGGTAAAATTGGATATTGGCAAGCATTTTCAAAGTGGAACACTATAAATTGGTAAAGACGCAAAACGCCAGATTGAAAGAAATAGTCCTATCATACTAAAAATAAAAAAAGATTGTTCTTTTAAAGGAATTAAAAAAATGAAAAATAAAAAGTTGTTATAGTTAGGGGGCATCCATCAATTACGTGAGACGGTTTTGACGATTTTTTGACACCCCCTCCCCCTGGTGAGATTTAGCTTGATTCCCTCCCCCCTCCACTAATCTCATGCAAGATTTTTCAAAATTCGTACTTTTACTGTAAATGCGTTGGATTTATTTATAAAAGCACAATTTGCATTATTATTTTTATTGAAGACTAGTTTTTACGATTGCATAGATCGTAGTCTAGAATCATAGTAATCAAACTGAAGAATAAAATACTTAAATAGAAACTAATCTGTGTCGCTGTGATACACTCGGCTCGTACGCTGCAATGTTCGGTGAGTCACAAGTGTGGCTGGCCGATGGCGCCCTAAAACAATTGAAAGGCAGCTTTGCGGCGTTCCGATAGCTACGATAATTATTATCGTGTCCGATTTTGCCATATCTAAATCAAGAAACATGTTTTACTAGAATTTAAATAAATTTTCTCGCAATTTTACTGTTTTTTGCAGGAGAAAAATTATGTGATATTTCCCGAGATCCCCCCTGTCCCCCACGTGAGATTAGGTTTGACTCCCCCCCCCCTGAACACCTCACGTAATTAATGGATGACTCCTTATACTATAACAATTATACATAAACTGTTATAAAAACGTTTTTAAATTTAATATATTTTTTTCTGCTGCATTATCATTTGATTTCTAAAAATATAATAAATTAAAAAAGAAAAAAATTTGCTTTCAAACGAATGTATCAAATAGAAAAATACACAGCGTATAGCTTAGCTGTTGCTAAGGTACGCAGATGATTACAATAAAAGAATAAATTTATGAAAAATGAAGCATAAAAGCCAATGTTTAAGCTGGAAAAAAAATTAATTTAAAAAATTCAAATCTGAAAAATTCCCGATGAGGTGCACACCTGTAGGATCTCAGGTACCTATATGCAAAATTTGGAAGCTCTGCAATCAGTAGTGTGAGCACCAGAGTGCAGACACACACACACACACACACACATAGATACTTTTTATTTATATAGATGGCAGATAAAGTTCATTAATAAACTTTAATGATACCCTTATACGGTCTAAATATGTACACTAGGTTTTTTTTTTTTGGGGGGGGGGGGGCACTACGATCACACCTCCTAATTTTGTATTTAAAGAAATACCACCCAGCAATTATACAGCAGTAAATAACTTCTAACTTACAATTTTTATCCACCGGGTACTTATATGGCCTGTTAACCTTCTCATGCATTTTTTAGATTTATAGAGTGAGATAAGGGTACCCAGTTTTTTTTTTATTTTTCTTTCATCTACACGGAGCATACATTCATGTGTATAAGTGTTCGCTGTAATATAGAATCGTTAATTTTTTTTTCTTATTCATGCACAACAAAGTAGAGTTATCTTTTGATTTTTTTTATATCTTTTTGTTTTCATGCATCTGAAGCATGCATACATGGAAATTAGTGAATGATGAAATACAGAATTCCATGCATTTTTTAGATACAATTACAAGTTAGGGGTATCCATTGATGTTTTTTGTGCACAATTGGTTTTCATTTCATGCATGGGAGGGGTACATATGAGCACATTACGATCACTGGAATTGGGAATTTCATAGATTAAAACAAAACTTTAAAAAAATATTCCTGGATGCAAGGTTACAGTCGGCAGCAAAATTTATGAAGCACTAGCAATAATCCCTATTTAAAAGATATACATTTCTGTTTTGTTAAGTAAATATTTGTTGAGTCATGATCTTAGTCTTATGTTATTTATAAAAAAGTAAGGTGATAAAAATTAGTGAACAAATTAAAAAATATATATACGAAAAGTGTGAATGTGTGCATCAATAATTTTGCTACCGACTGTAATCATTGTGTATGTATCTAAAAATGTGATTATAGATATTTTATTAAAATATCTAAAAATGCATGAAAATCTGTACAGCAGCAATTACTATTGTGCATGCTTCACATTGCATACATAAAAAAAAAAAAAAAAAAAAAAAAAAAAAAAAAAATGTACTTGAAAATAAACATTGGTAAAAATATGCTTTAGCGCACTGCTTGGTGACAATATAATTCAAGCAGGTTGTAAAAGACTTAATTTAAACATATAAATTAAGCCAGATAGGCTTTTAACAAGTTGCAAAATAAAATGGTGGTGAAATAGTATACACTTATGTAATATTTATTATCGGACAGTGTAATAAGGTCCAGTATTTGTGTAAATTTATGCATGAGCACAGAAAAATGTTATAAATGATTGAAGCAAGTAGTAGCAAGTTTCAGAATTCAGACATAAAGAAGAAATAAACAAAAACACTCGCATGCATAAATTTATTAAATAGGCTTTGAATGTTTTTCATTTAATCAGGCAGTCTATGCAAATTAAAAGTTCCAAGTTTTCATGCATTTTTTTTTTTTTTTTTTTTTTTTTGGTCATACAAATTCGAAATTTAATCATTTCATGCTAAGTACGTTAAATTAGAATTAACAATAATAATAATCTTATGATATATGAAAGAGCACTACACTTCTAATAATATATTTCTTTAAAGATTTTTTTTTTCTTTTTTAAAGAAATAAATATAAGAAAGAAGTTGAAATAAATATAAGAAAGAAGTTAAAATACATTTAAAAAACAAAATATACATTTAAAATTTAGACTTTCGAAAGCATATTCGTATTTGCATGCATTACATGAATACGTGTAAGTTTGTCGTAAATAAAACAGTTTTTGTTTTTAATATATATATCATTGAGACAGTTTGACGTTTGTGTACGTTAAAGAATAAAGAAGTGTTTATACATGCTACATTACTTTAATAAACAAAGCTTTGACCACAAATTTACTGTGATCAAAATAATTTCCAACACGATCCATCCGATAAATGCGACGAGCACGAGAAACGAACTATGAACTTTAATGTTCGCAATATTTTGCTTCGAGTTTCAAAGATACTACACCAGGCGGCGATCGGATCGTTTTCATCTAGTCGGCTGAATTAATGCGGAATATGAAGCTTCAGATTTCGCGCTCGCTGGCCTATCTAGCGTTTCATCCTGTAGTCTTAATCCGTGCAACTAACTCTTTTACTCTCCTTCCAACTCCTTTTATACTATTCACTTTCCAAAATACTTTATAAAATTAACATATCGCAGATTACAATTCCATTTGTCATTTATCATAGGAACCAACTCTATTGATCAGCCGAATCCTAAATTCTTCGCATTCATGTTCTACTCGTAAAGTGCGAATTTTAATTGTAGCATTACGCTAACTTTGCTATACCTCACAAACTCTTCCTAAGCCTAATTTGAATTGTTTAACATAGGTTATCATAACAGTACTCGTTATCTTACCTCTTAATCTCCAACCTGTATTAAATTTCAGGGTAAGAGAAAGTAGTGTGAGTGACACACCAGATTATTTTTATTAAAAGTATTTTAAAACAGCTTTTTTTAATAAAGACGCGAAACAATAGTACGAGTACTTAGTATTCTCAACTAATTTATTAGAAATACATATATATATTTTATAAATCACATCAGTTTTCTATTTATTTATTTTCATTTATTTATTTTAATTTTAATCATTCATAGAAATTTTTTTAAATAAAAGTATTTAAAGTTTAAGTATTAAAAATTTTCACTTATGATAAATGAAGTAGTTTTTAATTAGATTTATTTTTATTAAACTAGAGGGTTCTACCCCCAGCTCTCTCCGATGACCAGTCCTCGAGGGAGGTTTCGCTCCTCTAGCGGGGCTTTACCCACATAATTGCCGCTTGGTTTTTCATTGAATAGGAATATTGATAATATATAACATAAGACAAAAGCAGAACAATATTATAGAAATCTCCATATTTGCCATCAGGTTGAAATACATAATCTATATAAATAAAAAGAAGTATCTGTGTGTGTGTGTCTATGTGTCTGTTTGCGCTCGGGTGTTCACACTACTGATCGCAGAGCTACAAAACTTGGCAGATGGATACCTGAGCCCCTACAGGTATGCACCTCACCGAAAATTTTTCGAATTTGAATATTATTATTATTTTTTTTCCTATTTTAAATATTGGCTTCAGTGTTTCATCTTTCTAAAATTTATTCTTTCATTTTAATTATCTGCATATCTTAGCAGTGGCAATTAGGTTATTTATTTTTTATTTATTTAATTCTTTCATTTGAAGGCGAAATATTATTATTATTATTATTATATTTATTGAAAATGATATGGTAATGCGGTTAAAAAAAAAAAAAAAAAAAAAAAAGTATATTAATTTTTTTAATTTAAAATCGTATTTAAAAAAAATTATGTTTATGTATAACTTTTATAACAACTTTTTTTTTCTTGTTTTTGTAATTAATTCCTTTAAAAAAAGTATCATCATTATTATTATAATTTTAAATTTATAGTATTTATCAGAAAAAAATAGTTATTTAAGAAAGGATTAAATAAATTAAAATTTGTTTTTCATTCATTTAATTATTTTTTAAAGAAAATGTACTTTTTATTTTATTTATTATGTTGGTCAGAATCATATAGTAATATTGTGTAAAGAGCGAGGGCAATAAAATGTATGCTTCCAAAACTAAAATATTTAATAGATGCTGAGATACAGTCATTTTTAAAATAATAGTTCTTAAATAATAGCAGATCCACCTGTCATCAATAAATACCCAAATTGAAGTGCTCGAGAAAGACCTTTCTGTAGGCAATAGGAACATGGACCCGATGCAGTGTGGGCGAAAAAATAACTGCTGTAGGCAGTGGGTATCGTACCCGAACTTATGAAGTAAAGTTAGAGCGATTTAAATGTAGGTATGTTTTTCTCTTTTGTTTTTATTTATAATGTTATATAAAAAATAGTGATTCAATTATTTTGAAAATTCATATAAATACTATAGTGACCAGTGAAGCGTGCGTAGCCTGCTATTCTATATAAATAAAGAGAAGTGCATGTGTATTTGTCTGTACTCTGGTGCAGAGCTATAAAACTTGGCAGATGGGTAGCTGGAACTCTGCAGGTGTGCACCTCATAGAGAATTTTCCAAATTTCAAATATGAATTTTTATAATAATAATAATAATTATCAATTTTTTTTTTTTTTTTTTTTCAGTTTTAAACATTGCCTTCTCTATTTTTTAATTCTTTCATTTCAATCGTCTCTGTATCTTAACAACTGCTATTGCGCTATTTATTTTTTATTTATTTAATTCATTCATTTAAAGGCAAAATCTTTTTTTTTTCCCCTTCTTTTTTTCTTTAATTTATTATATTTATTGCAAATCAAATGGTAATGCAGTAGAAAATTTAAGTATATTAACTTTAAAATTTAAAAACGTATTTTTAACAGTTGTGTCTGTGTATAATTTTTATAGTATAAAAACTTTTTATTTTTCATTTATATATACATATATTAAGACAAAAAGAAAATAGAAAAAAAGATTTATTATTTTACAATGTTGAAATTTTGTACTTCAACTTATTATGGTATAGGGATATTTAACTGATTTTAAGGGATTTTTTGTATGACGACCATATAAATGCATATATACACATACGCATACAACTCTAAAAACCAAATCGAATAAAATATTTGAGTGATTTGATAAATATTTTTACCTTTCGAATGCACTTTTATAGTTTCCTATAATGTCTGATATTCGTTTGTGTATGTATAAATAAGTTATATGTGTGTAAATATTTATTAAATGCAATAACATCAGTTTCCTTTCTTGTAATTCTTAGTTTTGGTTAACATTCTAATTGAAACTTTTAGCAAAGAATTTAAATGTAAGATTATGCATTTGTGTTAGTCAATTGTCATGTAATTTAGTAAATGATATTCAACAATAGATATATTTTGCTAAATATGATGAATTATTATTATATAACAAAAGATTTATTTTTCCCAGATGAGACGTATAAGATAAATAAAATCTGAAATTTTGCACCACCTCCTTAAATAAGTAAATTTTTGTACTTAAAAAAAAAAAAAAAAACTAAAAGAAAAGTGAAACATATGCAAGATGAGTATATCTTGATTTTTAATACAAGCTTATTGCTATAGAAATTAGAAGCAAGCAATTTTCAATAAAATATAAAACACAAGGATTTTTATTTCTTTTTCTGAACTAAACTCCCCTCCCCCCAAGCAAATAACTATATTCAGGGTTAACTGTGAATACATAAAATCTGAAATTTAAAATCAAATATCTGAAATAAGGTAAATTACATGAATGCAATCACCTTTGTATATTTAAAAAAATAAATAAATAAATAAAATAAAATAAAATAACATAAAATGTACAACACCCTAAATAAATTTATTAGTAAAAAAAAAAAAAAAAAAAAAAAAAAAATAATGTTAATATAAAAAGGGAAGAGAAATATACACGATGGATGACATCTACATTCATATATTTTCAATATTTGATGTACATCTCATGTGTAAGGGGAAAAGTATATTTAAAAGATGCTTACTTACTCTCTTTAAAAATTCTTGAACATATGAACTAATCAGAAGCAATAAATATAACCAGCAAAAACACACCTACAGACAGAAAATATTTTATAAATTTCTGTCTGAAGACATGTTTAGCTAGCATTCATTCTTCTTAAATTTTCCCAGTAACAGGCATCAAACTTCACATGATATTCAGCTTCAGATAGTAGACAGTTTATAACAGAGAAAGAATACTTACAATGATCTATAAATTTTATCAATATCAAAATATTAGAACATGATTAAAATATAAATACTGGAATTTTTCTCAGATGAGAGTGGAAAATAAAATCTGAAAATTTGCACAACTCCCTAAATAAATTTATCAATAAATAAAAAATGAATTTTAAAATAAAAGGGAAGAGACACATATACACAATGCATTATGTACATCAAATATTGAAAATATATTATGTAGATATCTCATGTATAAGGAAAAAAACACATTCAAAAGATGCTTACCTAGAAACCACCTACATCTCCTTGAAAATTCGTGATCAATGAACTAATCAGAAGCAGAAAATATAACTAGCAAAGACACACCAACAGACAGAAAATATTTTATAAATTTTTGTCTGAAGATGTGTTTAGCTAGCATTAATTCTTAAATTTTCCAGGAACAGGCATCAAACTTCACATCATATTCAGCTTCAGATAGTAGACAGTTTATAATACAGAAATAATACTTACAATGATCTATAAATTTTATCAATTTCAAAATATTAGAACATGATTAAAATATAAATACTGGAATTTTTATCAGATGAGAGTAGAAAATAAAAGCTGAAAATTTGCACAACTCCCTTAATAAATTTATCAATAAATAAAAACTGAATTTTAAAATAAAAGGGAAGAGACACATATACACAATGCATTATGTACATCAAATATTGAAAATATATTATGTAGATATCTCATGTATAAGGAAAAAAATTATACATTGAAAAGATGCTTACTTACTAGAGATGTAAAAAACCCGGGAATTTTGCTTCTGGGGAATAAACATGGGAATTTTCGGGTTTAAACCGGGAATTTTGGGAACTTTGGAAACTTTGATGGGAAGAAACTAATATTCAATGTTTAGATTTAATTTCACTTCTTTTAGGTGTACCAAACAACTTGTTTCAATATCATTTTTATTCTATTTGCTTAAATAAAAGTGATATCAACAATTATGTGATTATTTTACAGAAAATTGCAAAGAAAAAAAATATAAATAATAAATAAACGTTTACGTTATTGACGATAATAAATGAAGTTTTGTCTGCTTATTTAAATAACTTTAATTTTTTTTCTTTTTTTTTTTTTAATGAATACCATAATAAAATATGTTATAAAAAATAACACAATGAAATTAAATTATGGTAAGAATACTTTAAAATTATTATATTTTATTATAATTCGTCGAACAAAATTTCACATTATTTGATGAATTTTTGTTATAATCACTCAAAGAGCATGGGGAACAAAATCGAACAGGAGTTCTTCGGTTATTTAGAATTCAATCAATAATTTTTTAATGCATTAAATCAATACATAAAATATTCAATAGCTAATAATTAATAATTTGGCTCTTATTTATTTTTTCATTTCTTTTTTGCATATTAATATTGTTGAAATTTTAATTGAAATAATATTTCCCAGTGTAATATTATTGATTGTTTTAGTAAATGCAGAAAATTTTGAAGCATTTTTGTTTTATTTTTCAAATAAAATGTTAAAGATATACATCTAAAATATGCAATTGCGATTAAAAAAAAAAATGTTATATTGAACTCAGTGTGCATACAGTCAGAACTAAAATATAAATATACGGCAATAACAGAGAATAAGTCTATTAATTAATGAAATTTGAAACTTGTACTTTTTAAATTTATAGACGTTAAAAGCACTATTTAAAAATTGAAAGATTATAAAAAACATCTAAATGTGAGGTAACATTTTGAAATGCCTTAGAACATCTCTAATCCAAGAAAAAAAAAAAAAAAAAAAAAGATAAATTAGCAACTTGTGAAAACTTTCAAAATTCCCTTGTTTTGGAAACTTTCAAAATTCTCTTCCCAAAAAACCGGGTTTATTCCCTGGTTTAAACCCGGGTTTTTTCCCTGCTCACATCTCTATTACTTACTCTCCTTGAAAATTCTTGATCAATGAACTAATCAGAAGCAGAAAATATAACCAGCAAAGACACACCAACAGACAGAAAATATTTTATAAATTTTTGTCTGAAGATGTGTTTAGCTAGCATTAATTCTTAAATTTTCCAGGAACAGGCATCAATCTTCACATCTTATTCAGCTTCAGATAGTAGATAATTTATAACACAGAAATAGCACTTAACAACGGTCTGATAGATTAGTATTGGAACTCAAAAAAGAAAATAAAAGGCAAAAAGTGGAAAAATTCATATTAGCAGCCAATGGTTAGCAATAACTATTTTATTATTTCATTAGTGGCTAACTTTTGTTTTTTAAGGTAAAATTTCTAGATAAAGGTCGGTAACATTAATAGAAAATAAAAACAAAGTAAAATTATTTAATCAGTAATAAACAAATCAATTGTGTACAAAAAATGGAATAACTTTATTTTGTAGTTAAATTAAGATTGTATACAGAGTAAAGGCGGGGGGGGGGGCTTTAAAATATATTTTATAACCCTCTTAAGTGGCCCTGTGGCTAGTGGCTACTGAAAATTTCTGTTACCTAGGGCAGCAATTACACGATAAGGAGTCAAAAGATTCCCATCATTTTAAAAATTTTCTGTCAAGCATACAATTACAAGCTATCAAGGGTGATTCTGATTAAATCAATTTTCTGAACTACATATACAATTTTCTGAAACACTTTCATACTTACATAAATCCTTATTTTTAATACACACTTATAGATATTGATAAATCTATTTCATTAGAAATTAGAAGCAAGCTATTTTCATTAATATATATATATATATGTTATATTTATTTTTTCCCCGATAAAGATCACCCCTGCAATTATCTTTTCAATGTGGACAAAAAAAAAAAAAAAAAAAACATTACATAACAATTACATGCTACAACCACAAATGAAAATTATAACTTAATTCAAATTATTAAAAAAAATTTACTTTGATTAATATTATATTTAAAAACGTGAAAGATTTTCTCTTTCTTTTATAAGTAATTAAAGTTAATTCTATACAACAATCACATATATGCCATTAATAAAAATAAAACCAAAGTAGTGAAACTACAGTAATATTGAATAATGTCAATTAAAATTCTTGGTTGGTTGGTTGGTTTGTTGAGTACTGAGATTTACTGCTTGCCTCTAGGGCCGCTTATATCTCGAAAATCCACACCACAAAGGTTTACAAGTTTTTATTATAACAAGAACAGATACATGAATCACATAAACAAGGACAATACACAAATGCCCTATCCGGGATTTGAACCCGGGCCTAACTGTATAGAAGTCAGGGACGCTAACCACTATACCGCCTGCGCGGCTTAAAAATCCTTACCTGAAATAAATAATATTTTCAAGAGCAACTGCGCAGCAATAGCAAATGCAGGAGAGCGAAATAAAAGCACACACCACGCACTGACGACCCAACAGCAATGAGCAATGTAATGAATCCTGAGATCTATCACACCAAGCTGACAGCTGGCGCCGTCAAAGAATAATTCGCCAAACCAGAAAGGAACAGGAAATACGGATGACGTAGGAGTAAATCACTTCCGGTTAAAGTTTCCTATATTCTGTAAAACTCTTCCTATATGGTAGTTCTAATTTCCCGAATTTCCCGCGTGACGTCATTTACCAACTCGGGAAGTGAGCGGGAAATACTTTCGAATGCGCCCAAGAATATGGTCCATTGAATATCTGATTACTTTTTGTCTGTGGGACCGAGGTGAACTTCTATTGTAGTTATTTGAGAGTATTTAATGTTATTTTAACATATGTTGTACGTTGCACTGTTTAAAATTCTTATGTACATCATTCTTGTGTGTGTCTGCAACATTGTGATCATATACTGAAAATGTGTTTGTGCCCTTAGGGAAAGTGCGAGTGAAGGTTGAATATAAAGGGTGTATATCTAATGAATATTTATATGTCGTTCCTGATGAGTATGATCCTCTTCTAGGCAGAGTATGGGTTAGACATTTAAAAATCAATCTACATGAAATCGATACAGAAAACAACCCCCAAAATAGAATAAGAAATAAAATCGCTGCAATCAATGATGTCTCGGAGATTAAAAATCTTTTTCCAGAAGTGTTCGAACAAAAGGTTGGTTGTGTACCGAATTTCTTAATCAAACTGAAGTTACGTGATGGAGCAAAACCTAGTTACACTCCTGAACGAAATGTACCCTATGCTTTACGAGAAAAAGTTGAAAAAGAACTTGATGATCTCGAAGCAGCTGGAATAATATCTAAATCAATTACAAGTGATTGGGGATCACCGTTGGTTGTAATTCCTAAAGCGGATGGAACAGTTCGACTCTGTGTTGACTATAAAGTTGGAGTTAACGATCTACTGATGAATGCGAATTATCCAATAAAGAAAATCGATGAAGTATTAAACAGTCTTAGGAATTCGAAGTATTTCTGCAAGTTAGACTTGTTTAAAGCTTATCTTCACATAAAAACTGATGATGAGAGCAGCATTATCCAAACTATTTCGACACATCGAGGGACATACAGGATGAATAGGTTAAGCTTTGGAATTAAAACTGCACCTGCTGAATTTAACCGGGTAATTGATCAAATCCTGAAGGGTTTACAAAAAACCATTGCTTATTTTGATGATATTGTCGTTCATGGTAAAACCAAAGAAGAATGCTCAAAGAACCTCCTTGCATATGTAGAAAGATTACGTGACTACGATTTACACGTGAATAGCAAGAAATGTGAATTTTTTCGAACAAAAATTGAATATTTAGGTCATGTAATAGAAAACAATAAAATATCACGATCACCTACAAAAGTTGAAGCTATAACACGCATGCCACGACCAAAGAATGTTCAAGAACTGCGCCAATTTTTAGGTATGGTAACTTACTATTCTCGATTCATACCAAACGTTTCGACCATTATTTACCCTTTACGCAAGCTTCTGCGGAAACATCAGAAATTTTGCTGGAATAAAGAAAGTGAGCAGGCTTTCCTTAAGCTTAAAGAAGAGATATCCAGTGACAGAGTGTTAGTACCTTTCAATCCTGAATTACCTGTTACACTAGCGACAGATGCTAGTCCAGTCGGAGTTGCTGCTATCTTATCACATACCATCGATGATGTAGAAAAGCCAATCGCTTTTGCTTCCCGTTCCTTAACAGAAGCTGCAGGCTCTGACTAACGGCGGGGCATACGGGGCAAATGCCCTGTGCCCCCTACAGGCGTATGCATAAATTCTGTAACCTAAAGAGCTGTTATGCCACTGCAAGGCGACCCCCCCAGAATAGGCTTGCCCCGGGGCTCCAGGTAGTCTAAGTCGGGCCCTGCATACGGGGCAAATGCCCTGGGCCCCCTTCTGGAAGGGGCCTCCCTACAGGCGTATGCAGAAATTCTGCAACCTAAAGAGCTCTTATGCCACTGCAAGGGGACCCCCCCAGAATAGGCTTGCCCCGGGGCTCCAGGTAGTCTAAGTCGGGCTCTGAGAAGCTGAAAGAAATTACTCTCAACTTGACCGAGAAGCTTTAGCAATCGTATTTGGATTTTCTCACTTTTTCGATTATCTTTCTGGTAGAAATTTCGTCCTAATCACTGATAACCAGCCCTTATCCAGGATATTTCATAGAAAAGCAAGTCTTCCAAAAATGACATCAGCTCGACTGTTGCGCTATGCTTCTTATTTAGCTGGATTTGATTACACCGTCAAATTTAGGAAAGGATTGGAAAATCAAAATGTAGATTGTTTATCTAGATCTCCTGTCAACCAGAATTACGCATCGGCAGACACATTTATAAACGACGAAGTTCATCAAATATGTTCATCTAATATTTTTGAAATATCAACTGAAACTCTAACTGCAGATGCTATCATACGAGAAACAGAAAACGATCAGGAGTTGTCACAGAACAAAAAAGGACTTCAATCAAGCTCCATCAACAGTGACTACATTTTGGATGATGGAATTTTATTTAAGAGTAATCGCATTGTAATACCGAGAAAACTACAGCCTGAAGTCCTAAAAGAATTACATTCCACGCATATTGGAATAACAAAAATGAAACAGTTAGCTCGACGTTATTGTATATGGAAGAATATCGACAAGGACATAGAAAACTTAGTAAAATCTTGCCCAGATTGTTCTTCAGTGAGACATAATCCTGCGAAGGCACCCCTTCACCACTGGGATTTACCAATTAATAATTGGGATAGAATTCATATCGATTATGCAGGTCCTTTCCAGGGATTTTATTACCTACTCGTTGTGGATGCAAAATCACGTTGGGTAGAAATCAAAGTCTCACAGAAAGCTCCAAATGCTGACATTACCATGAAATTACTCAACGAAATTTTTGCAATGCATGATATCCACTAGTTATGGTTTCTGATAACGCTAAAATTTTCACGAAGGAAACATTTAAAAATTTCTGTCGTATGAATGGAATAAAGTAAAAATTTATCGCACCAGGACACCCAGCGACCAATGGCCTTGCGGAACGTAACGTGCAAACACTGAAATATCGACTAAAATCAATGGCCACAGAAAATCTTCCCATCCACTTAAAACTTCAAAAGATTCTTTTTCGATATCGAGCAACGCCTTTAGCAAATGGGAAGTCACCAGCAGAGCAGAAATGTATCTAAATCGCAAAATTCGTATGAAACTTGACGCGCTGTTTCCATACCACTAAAAGAAATCTGAACAGAAGATTAGACCTCACACTCGAAAAATCTATGTGGGGGAGAGAGTGAGAGCAAAATTCTTTATAAACAATAAAACCGTATGGAAACTAGGAGTTATAACTAGAAAACTTGGACATATTCACTATATAGTTAAATTAGATGAAGGCAGGGAAATCAAGAGGCATATTATTCAACTACAGAAATCAAATGTTCAAAGGGAAAATATAGCATCGCCATCAATTCCACCCCAGAAATCCTCCCATAACACAAATCATGACCCTGCTTATTATCAAGTTATCAATCCTCAAGGAAATGAGCTGAGCACATATCCAGCCACATATCAACCACAGACTCCTTCACCACCTGTACGAAGATCTACTAGAACGAGGCGCCAACCAGCATACCTGCAAGATTATATTTTATCTTAAAGGTTGACTCAGCACTGTATGTTTTCAAGTGGGGGAGAATTATTGTGTTCTCCTTGGCTGTTTGTTTTCTATTTCTCCCGGGTTTTCTACTTTCCAAAAAAAGGAATCTGGCAACATGGATAAAAACTTATTCTATTCTTTTCTATTTACATCGATGTGACTATTTTCCATGAACAATATTATCGACTATCAAACTACATCAAAATGCTCTTAGAATCTGTATATATGTATAAAGTAATATATGGTGCTAAATGTTAATTAAATGTTTATTAAAGTTCATCATTTTAGTCATCAATACGCGGCAACTCGCCACCACAGTCATAACAATTAAGTTATTTTCTGAATCGGCAGTGTAAACATGTAATCTGTTACGAAAATCTTAAGACATATGTTAGTAATTAATACAGTAAAATATTGAAATTCGATGTAAAAAAGGTTGTTTGCATTTTCGCAATGTAAACAAAAACTACGGTACTGGATTGAAAATTTGACACCCAAAAGATTTTCTGAAGCAATATAGAAACCTTTAAAACACATTTATGAGTTATACCTTCCTATTATGCTATTTGTTTTTAATGTTATCTTTTCACATACATAATAAAACTGAAAATAGATGAAACTAGTTTTTTTTTCATTGAAACTCCAAAGTATTCTGAAAATATGTAAATTGTATTGTTATTTGTCATATTTTACACATTTTTGTTTAATTAATTGGATAATTATTATTTTTACTCGCAAAAATTAACATTTTAATAAAATTATATTTTTTATTTACATTTTGAGTTTACTAGAATACATAAGTTTATTCAGGTTATCAAGGGCGAGTCCAGCCTCTGGAACACTTCGACCGATCCAACTGGGCCCTGAGACATTTGATCCACGACCTGTCGAAAGAAAAGGCTGGACGACTCCGATCCCTCTATTGGATCAAAATCAGTGCTGCCACCTGTAGGCTTAGTTTGAAATTAGTTCTAAAATATTAGAATTAAATTAGTTAAAGAAAAATGTAATTCATTTATCAAAAATGTAATTTAACTATGAATAAAAAAAGATAGATGCATATATATTTTTTTCTATTCTGCATAGTTGGGTACATATGCAATGAGATACAATAATATTAATTATATAATTCTTTTTCGAAAATTATTTAAAAAATAATAATAACAATAAAATTTTAATTTTAGAAAATTATCCAGCAAATTTTTTTTAATTATTTCCCTCAATTATGCATTTTTGTATTTTAACGATAAATTGTAAACAATTTTAAGTAATATTTTATGGATTTATTATCAAGCTAATTTTTGTTAAATATTTTTAAGTTGGAATGTTGAAATTTAAAGCAAATATTTAGCAATTAAATATTTGATGTAAATAAGAAGTAGGTTCAAGTTTTATTATTATGATCTAAAGTAAGAAATATGAAACTATTACACATTGCCAAAAAAAATATATAATTTAAATTTTGATTTAAATCAATGATTACAAAAAAAAAAAAAAAAAAAAAAAAAAATTAAATTATCACTTCATTGATTGGTTTGTAAATTCAATTAATTATGATTTCAATCAATAATATTTTAAATGTTTAATATATTTATGTTTTTTTTTTTTTTTTTTTTTTTTTTTTTTTTTAAATACAAATTAAATATTGATTTTTAAATATTGTTAATTACTTTTATGTTTGAATGCTAAAATTTAATGCAAATATATTAACAAAGCAGTACATTGAAATATTTTGTTAAACTGAAAATTTAAAAATTGTTAGCAGGGAGCATTTTAAAATTTTATTTTATTAAATTTAAATAATATTCGATTTTTTTTTTTTCATTATTGTATTATATTTCATTGCATGAACATATTTATAATTCTAAAACAATTTTACAGTTCTTTACCAAAAAAAAAAAAAAATGCTTGTATGCATATTCGCGTTTGTAAGGACCGATAGATGGCGGAACCAGAGCAATAACCAACGACCAATCAGAGCAATGGATTTGTAAATGGATCAAATGACTCGGAAAAAATTCTTGGGCGATTTGATCCACGACCGGTCCATGGAACACATTACACTGGACGACTTTGATCCAGACCGGTCGATGAGACTGGACGCATTGTTCCACGACCTGGATCGGTCGAGAGCCTGAACCCGCCCCAAGTTAATCAGGTCCTGACTGTTATGTTTAGTGGAACAAATAAAGCTGCACAAGTATATTCATATTCGTGAATTATGTATTAATTAAAGAAAGTAAGTTATAATTTACATACTGCAACACACGCCGCTTACAAAAACGAAAAACGACAAGACAACAACTATTAACTACTGTTGCCAATACTTATACAAAAGTATGTGTTGCCACAAATTACTAATTATGTAGAAATAATATATCAGTATTACCTGGGAAATATAATCACATACAAGGATACAAGTGAAACAATTTCAACACCCCCCCTTGATTAGATTTCCCTTATTTTAATTTAGTCCTACACTAAGTTTTTGGGCACATAAAGTTCTCTTTTGCACACTCTTTGTGAACATATCTGCAACATTTGACCCAGAAGGTACATATGTAAACGTTAACAGTTTTTCTTCTACCTTTTCACGTAGGAAAAAATGTCTAAGTTCAATGTGCTTATTTCGTTCAGAAGTGACATGGTTCTTGGCTAAGGCAATTGCTCCTTGATTGTCAACATGCATGACTTGTGGAAAATTTAAAAATTGCACATTAACTATTTCTTGTAGGAAGTTCTGAAACCACAGTACCTCTTTAGCTGCGTGGCACATTGAAAAATACTCTGCTTGAACAGTCGAGAGGGCAGTTGTTCTTTGCTTTTTGCTGCTCCATGAGACAGCTCCACCTGCGAGTAATACCACATAACCACTGAATGAACGCCTGTCATTCTTGTCGTTTGCCCAGTCAGAGTCACAAAATACTTCCAAATTTTTCCCAGTCTTGTGGTAAGTTAATTTTGAATTCTTGGTCTGCTTTAGGTAACGTAAGATATGTTGCACACCAGTCCAGTGTTCTCTGCTAGGACAACTGTTAAACTGACTCATATAAGTTGTAGCAAAAGCTAAATCAGGTCTTGTGGTGAACTTGCCAATCTCTTTCCACTGCAAATGCCAATAATGTTCTAATTGACTTTGATTTTATTACTGGACAAAAGGTTTCTTGATAGTCTATTCCTTCTACTTGGGTATATCCACGAGCGACTAATCTTGCTTTATACCTTTCTATTTGTCCATCTTTATCAAATTTCCTCTTGAACACCCATTTGCATTTTACGATTTTTCTCCCCTTTGGCTTAGGCACTATGTCCCAGGTGTCATTTCTCTGTAAGTTATCCAGTTCTTCTTTCATAGCTTGCTTCCATTTTTCTACGTCTGGACTATTTAAAGCTTCTTCTAAAGTTTCTGGATCACTCTGAAAAGACCTCTTGGATACATCTGGGTCATGCGTTGATTGTCAGCTGGATTCTTCATTTGCCACTCTGTTTATTTCTGGAAAATTTTCTTCGAACATCTCTGAATTGCCCATAACATAATCCTTGGTCCACTTAGGAGCTGTTGTTTGTCTTCTGGATCTAGTTTCAGTCTGATATGTCTTCTCAAATTCATTCTCTACTGGATTTTCATCTACAACATCTTTCTCGTCACCTACAGGTAGATCTTCATCTGCATCTTCCTGAGAAGGCAGTGTTATTATATTTTCTGTCATGGAGGGTTTTTCTTCAAATACTACATCTCTTGAACAAATTACAGTTTTTGTTTCTTTGATGTAAATACGGTACCTCTCATCTCCATCATATCCAATAAGATAACCTTTTGTCGCTTTTCTGTCCATTTTTCTTCTCTTTTGAGCTGGGATGTGGGCATAGCAGACTGATCCTATGATGCGCATATGCTTTATTCTTGGTTTTCTGTTCATCCACAGTTCATAAGGACTTACATTTGGTACTGAGGACTTCCCTGTTCTGTTCAGAATGTAAATTGAGGTATTGATGAACTCTGCCCATAGGGATGCTGGAAATTCTATTTCTTCATTCGAATATTTTAAAGTTCTGGCCATCTCAACAATGGTTCTGTTTTCTCGTTCAACGCAGCCATTCTGTTGAGGTGTGTATGGAGCTGATAATCTTTGAGTTATTCCATATTTCTTCAAAATTTTTCGAACTGCTTCATTGTCGAATTCACCACCATTATCACTGATAATTTCTTTAATGTCATGGCCTAGATTTTTCGCATGAACTATGAAGTCTTCCAGTACATCCTTTACTTCTGATTTTTGCTTCAAGAAGAAACCATACCTAAATTTAGTGTAGTTATCTTTAAAAACAGCAAAGTATCTAAACTTTTGGAAAGATTCATCAAATGGACCACAAATGTCTGTTGAGATTAGTTCTCCTGATTTTGTCGGTTTATTTCTTGTACCAAATTTTAAACGATGGGCTTTACCATAAACACAAGCTTCACATAATTTTATATCAGCTTTAACTTTGACATTTAATTCTCTCTCAATAATGGATTTTATATGTTGCTTATCTTGGTGTCCATATCTTTCATGATAAAGCTGAAGTATTGAATCATCACTTATAGTCATGTGAACATCAACTTGGGTTTCTGGAACTAAGCATTTCATAACTGCCTTGAAGAGACCACCTCCAGCATTTCTTATGCCATGTAGAACTACTTCGCCATCAATCTTTAAGTGACAATCTTTGAATGTTGATTCAAATATACTATTCTGGTTTCTATCTTGGGCTGCAAGAACAGAAAATAAATTTTTACTGATTTCTGGGACATACCAGACATTTTCTAAATATTTAACTTGATTTTTCCCATTTACAGTTGTAATTATTTTAATAGTTCCTTTTCCAATAGCTGATAACCTTTTTCCATTAGCTACTGTGATGCTATGGGGTATTTCAAACTTTTCAAAATCAATAAAACAGCTGTTGTTATTGGTGACATGTTTTGAAGCCCCATTATCAATGAACCAGTCTTAAGTACTAGTTTCCATAGAAAATACTTCATCATCTACAGCTAAAAGTGTCATATTAACAGCAGAATTGTTATTACCTTTACTGGTATTTGGATAGTTTGGTTTAGGAGGTCTTCCATCCGCTATCCATTTCTTGCATGATTTTATCCAGTGGCCCTTTTGATGACAGTAATTACACTTAGTGTTATTTTTCTTGCTTGAAAATGCCTTGTGTTTTTGATCTGAACTAACTGCTAGAGCTTCTTGATCTTTACTTTCTGTAAGTTTTGGATCTTTCTTTAATTCTCTTTCATGTGTGCACAACTGTGTTGTTAATTCATCCAGTGTTCTTTTCTCATCACTTAAAAGTAACCAACTTGACTTGAAATTTCGATAACTCAGAGGAAGTGTATCCAATATCTTGCAAATTAATAACATTTCCGGAAGCCTATTTTCATTTTTATTTTCAAGTCCATTGTTCAAATCATTCCACAGATTTTTCAGTTTTGATAGATGATCGGACATATCACCATCAGACCAATTGAACCTGAAGAATTGTAAACAAATATTATACAATTGGTTGTCTGACGAATCTTCGAAAATCTTGTGCAACTCAAGCCAGACTTCTCTCGCGGAATCAAATCTCATTACTTTTTGCAAAGTATCTTCCGTCATGGAGTTTGTTAGAACCATCATAGCACTGTTATTTGCTTTCTTAAAATCTTTCAAGTCTTTCTTGTACTTATTCTTGATGTCTTCAGCATCTGCTATATTTGGTTCTTCTGGCTTCTCTAATCTCCCTTCGACGACATCCAAAGCATCTGCGTAATAATTTAACACGAACTTTATTCTATATTTCCATATAGACCAGTCACTTTTACCTGATAATGGCTTAACTGGGATTTTTCCCTGTTCCATTTTTAGAAATTTTTTTTTTTTTTTTACAAAGTTCTGATCTATCGAAGTTATCACGTGTACGTACGCAACTAGGCTTATGTATCGCCGCTAGAATTTAATTTCCACCTTTGGCGCATTTAACGAACTGGTGGCCATAACCTGTTATGTTTAGTGGAACAAATAAAGCTGCACAAGTATATTCATATTCGTGAATTATGTATTAATTAAAGAAAGTAAGTTATAATTTACATACTGCAACACACGCCGCTTACAAAAACGAAAAAACGACAAGACAACAACTATTAACTACTGTTGCCAATACTTATACAAAAGTATGTGTTGCCACAAATTACTAATTATGTAGAAATAATATATCAGTATCCGCGTTTGTAATGATCGATAGATGGCGCTCTCTGAACACTGCAGTTGTTAGTAAACATTATGGCCACGTGTGTTCCATTAGTGTTCTTTTTTGTAATTCTACTTAATATTCCGCCATTACATCATGGAAAATTGATTGCTTTTGGAAAAAAATATTTCAGTTTCTTCAAAGTTCGATCGGAAGTAGATTTTAACTGAAGCTGAACAAATATTAGTTTCAAATCATCTGATTAATTCTTTACTTCCATTAGCCGAAGCAACTGAAATTTTAAATTTGTCATTTGGAAATAAATGGAAGCTCAATTCTGGATTTCTTGATCCTTTGGAGTTAGATTGTAGCACACGTATGTGTTATCTTTTTTACCGTATTTATTCATTTTTATTCTATAAATATATGTGAAACTAAATATCGTGTAGCAATGGCGGCTGTATGGAATTCGAATTAAACCATGTTTATTGTAATTTCACCTTAGCCCACCAGAGGGCGAGCATTTCATTACAATCGCGGATTACCTGGGAAATATAATCACATACAAGGATACAAGTGAAACAATTTCAACACTGACACGTATACAAACATCGCCATAAACATACATGGCACAGATTTAAAATGGAAACGTGTACTTCAATTACTAATAGCTAAGTGCTTAGAATAAATAAAATACTTAGAATAAAGAATATATCAAGTAAACTTTCATTTCACTTAAAAAAAAAAAAAAAAAAAAACAGATTTTATCATTGCAAGACTGAAAGAGACTAACAATAACAAGATGAAAAATACATACTGATAATTAGTAAACATTTACGATAATAAAACTCGGTTAAAATGATGTTTTATACTTCATTCAAAATAAGATAAATGGGGTGGTGTGTAAATTATTAAAATTTGTACACATCGATTAATTATATGTTGTGGAGCAATGGAAAAAAAAATCACACAAATGAAATCACACATTGTTTGCTATTCGTGATTAAATGCTACTAACCGTAGTGTTTATTTAAAATTAATTTATCCTTATTTATCGTAATTAAAATTCAAAATATGTAAATTTTAAGAAGCAATTCCTAATTTCAGTCATCATCATAGATAACACCACACGATACGATTTCCGAGAACGACCAATGAACCGCTACAAATGTAAATAAACGCACTAATTGGGAAATTTTCAAGATCTGTTCGACCTCTATCGGTAAGATGAAAATTACTACTTTACCGTAGCATTCGTAATATAATATCCTCTTAAACTCTTAATCCGTGGTTGCGCCGCTTATGTACCCGCTTTGCGTTCATCAAATTCATGTTTGTATAGAGTGGAAATTGGTCAAGGGTTAATATTAATAAAATTTTTTATGATTATCAAAGTCGCAAATTCTGAAAATAATGCAAAAATTGGAATACTATAGTCACCCGTTTGTTTACTTTTGTTATCAATTTATTTTAAGAGAACTATAGATTAAGTTTTATATTCATTTTGGAAACACAAATTATTTTGCAAATTTCTTAATTAATTTAATTATTGACAATATTAATATACATCTGTCCATAAACATGGAAAAAAGTCGAATGTGTGCAAAGAATGCTTTAAAGGATTTTCTACTAAAGGTAATCTCATACAACATCTTCGCGTTCATACAGGAGAAAAACCTTTTGTGTGCAAAGAATGTTCAGCAAGATTTTCCGAAAAGGGTAACTTAGAAAGACATTTTCGCATCCATACCGGAGAAAAACCGTATGTGTGTGAAGAATGTTCTAAAGTATTTTCTGCCAGGAGCAGTTTAAGATATCATCTTCGCATTCATGCCGGAGGAAAGCCGTATGTCTGTGAACAATGTTCTGAAAGATTTTCTGGAACAAGTGATCTAAAGAGGCATCTTCGTGTTCATACAGGAGAAAAACCATATGTTTGTAAAGAATGTTTTAAAGGATTTTCTGGAGTAACTAATCTAAAGAGGCATCTTCGCGTTCATACAGGAGAAAAACCACATGTCTGTGAAAAATGTTCTAAAAATTTTTCTACTACTACAAGTCTAATGTTACATCTACGCATTCATACAGGAGAAAAACCATATGTGTGTAAAGAATGTTCTAAAGCGTTTTCCAATAGCAGTAATTTAAAAAAACATATTCGCATCCATACCAAAGAAAAATCGTATGTGTGTGAAGAATGTTATAAAGGATTTTCTGTATTAAGTGATCTAAAGACGCATCTTCGCGTGCATACAGGAGAAAAACCGTATGTGTGTGAAGAATGTTCTAAAAGATTTTCTCAGAAGAGTAGTTTAAGAGGTCATCTTCGCATTCATACAGGAGAAAAACCATTTGTGTGTGAAGAATTTTCTAAAGAATTTTCACGTAAGAGCAATTTAACAGCACATCTTCGAATACATACAGGAGAAAAGCCGTATGTGTGTGAAAAATGTTGTAAAAAATTTTCTCAATCAAGTGATCTAAAAAGACATGTTCGCATTCATACAGGCGAAAAACCACATGTGTGTGAAGAATGCTCGAAAGGATTTTCTCAAGCAAGTGATTTAAAAAAACATCTTCGCATTCATATAGGAGAAAAAACCATATCTGTGTGAATAACAATTTAAAGGCTTTTCTCATGAGAACAGTCTAATGGCTCATTTTCGAATGCATACAGGAGAAAAGCCATATCTGTGATATGTGTATTTAAAAAAATTTCTCATAAATGTAGTCTAAAAAGAGTTCTTTCCATTCACGCAGGGGAAAACTCCACGTTTGTGAAATTTTTTTCTAAAAGTGAACATTGAAGTACACATACATTAAAAAATAAATAAATAAAGGAAGTGTGTGTGAGGAACGTTCTAAAGTACTTTCTAATGAGGGCAGTTTAAAAATGAACAATCTTCGTAGTGAGTGCTCGTAATAATGGCAAAGAAAAAAATGGCATCCGGAAATAATGACAACTGAAAGAAAGGCAGTGGTAAAATTGGTAGCAAATACTTATACATGTGTAGAGTTGTAATTATCTATATATAAAAAAAAAAAGAAATGTTTCTGTGTATGTGACAGACTGATTGTCATGTGGTCTGAACAGAAAAGAAAAAAAAAATTAGTTTTTGAACAAATGGAATTGCCTCCCAACAAAATCCCTAAAATATCATCACCAGTCATGTAATGTTTTAAAATTGAAGATTACTTGTTTGCTTTTAAACTAATTTGCAATGATTTCTTTTGAAAAGAAATAAATCTATCTTGTTTTAGAAATAAATCTTAGGTGTAAAAACAAATATTACATTGAATTAATTTGTTATAATTTTAATAATGCGATGTAATCTTATGACTTAAAATCGTTTAATTCAGCCCCGCTTTAATAATTTTAAGCGCGAAATCATTTTTAACTATATAACCAAACTTTTATTATAAATTATACGTTTCATTCTAATTAAAATTAATTCTTTATTGATAATGACTAAGTCTCCCAATGGTAATTTCTGTCTTGCAATGATAAATTTTAATACTGTGCAGTATATATTATGAATAAACATGTTGTGTGTCAATACCAGAAATTGAATTGGCAAAAAATTGTCAATTTGACAAAAAAGAAAAGAAAACCTAGTATGTTGTAGCCATCACACGACTTTCTATCTTTTCCTATATTTATTCACTAAGTGCAAATAATTTATTAAAACTTATTTATTCACATTATCTAACAAGATGAATGAAAACAATTTTTATCTTAGAGAAAATTAACACTAAATATTCAAAGAAAGACAGTTTTATTGTCTGTAAATAGCATCTTAAAAAATGCGTTTTTATAATGGTTATTTCACATATCAGGTTTCATACGGTTATATGCGATAGAAGTTGAGATATAACCTTCCCCTTATCAAAGAAAATTGCAGTATAGCAGCGCCTCTTATTGGCCTTTAAGCAGGAAAAATGAATCCGCATAATGTCCCATAATGACCTTCTCACATATCTAAGTGTTGTGTGATGAGACACAAAAGAACCTGAGATATAGCCTTCACTTAATTTCGGAAAATCACTGTGTAGCAGCGCCCCTTTTTGAGTGGTTGACACCAAAAGATGAAGGCATTAATTTATGTCAAGGTGCATCTACATATAATTTTTTTGTGCAATTTTTTGCAGTAGTTCCTGAGATGTAGCCTTCTCATAAACTGTGGAAATCGCTGTACAGCAGGGCCGCCTGTTCGCTGATAAGCATTCAAATTGAATCAGCACAAAGTCTCATAATGACGTTCTCACATATCAAGCTTTGTTTGAATATCATCTGCATTTTACTGTGAAGAATAATATTAATAAATAATTGTCTCTGCATGCATTTCTATAGGAAAATATAGAAGAAAGTTTTACGATGTTTCCACAATTTTTTTTTAAATATTTATATTCTTGTTCTGGTTAGTTGGTTGTGTTTCACGCCATACTGTTGCTGCGCAATGGGCAATTGGCTACGGTCTGGGACTCACCCCTATAGGTGGCCCGGAGACATGCCATCACAATTTTTATCCTACACGAAGAGGATGGCTCCCCCGCTTCGATAACCCCAGAGATATAATTTTGATTGGAATATGGAGGACAATGCGGCCACGACAGATTTTACGTGCACCAGCCACGATTAGTGTACATGACGGCCTTTGGCCGGCTGCGTATCTACTTTATGTGTTGGCGCGTACAGCACAAATTCACAATTTTTCGCCAGACAGTGCGATTTTCGCCAAATCTGGAAGTGGAAGAAGAAACTTCATGCCGCTTAACCTGTGTAATAAACATCCGGCCTTTTTTTTTTTTTTTTTTATGATGATGATTAATGTAAGTTTTAAATCGCAAAACGAGCCATATCTTGAAATTAAGAACTAGCTTTCCGAATAGAGAAGAGAAGTAGATAATAATAAAGGCAATATATTAGCATTCAGATCCGATTTCTTACATGAGTTTAAGGCCGAAAAGTTTGTAAAGATTGAAGGACCAAATTACTAATACTTACTAAAATGCATGATTAATGCTCATATGTCCAAATGGGTAGTGCGCTATATTACATTTCAACTATTTTTATTAAAATTTTGTATTAAAATTTTTAAAATGTACGACTTTATAAAATATTTCTCTTATGATGCAGTGCTTGAATTTTCTCTAAATATTCACTTTATGTTTAACTATCATGTATTTTTAAAGAACATCTTAATCATATTAAAAATAAATATTTTGTTTTAAATATTATTTTTGAAATTCATAAAATTTTCTGCGTATAATTTCCTTCTCAGACATGTCCATTTCTCATTCTTTACTTCTCCCTCACGCTTCCCCCAGCACACAGAGTTAAAAAATAAAACATTAAACATTTTATTAATGCTATTCTATTTGTTCCTCAGTAATCATAAACAATCTAACTTAATATGCTATAAAAATCAAAGTAATAATGATGAGCATAACCAACTTCCATTTTCTAAGAGAAATAAGTCGGCATAGATGAATTCTGCTCAATTCCTCAATGTATATTTATTGTTACTAATGTCTATTACGAGCAAAATGTATTCAAATAAAAAAGAATGAATAAGACAGAACACTGAACATGGTCCCAGACTGAAATGCTGCACCTCATAGGCTACCCTCTATCCGATTCGATACATTTAACTTATCGTAATTAAATGACTAATTATATTAGGATTGTTTTTGTAATTAATTTCCAACGCAATGATCCCCATATTGCAAGTTCGTGGGAAGTATTGGCCTAATTTGTCATATGAAGGAAAACTTAAATTTTTAATTACTAACGTTTTCAAATTAAAATGTTCATCTTTAATAAAGTGTATTAAAAAAGATGTTTTAAAAAATTGGCTTGACGTGTTTACGACAAAATATTTGTCATAATGGACGTTTAAACGAAATTCTTCTCTATTCTGCCATATTTAAAAAAATAAAATTGTAAATTTTCGAATAACTTACGAAATATACAACTTACATTGTTCTAAAGTAATACTGACTTTATCAATAACGTAAGTGATATTTAAAACTGATGTGCCCATTTTACAATCATTCTTTTATGATACATGTGTCTATAGACTAAATAACTAACTAAAAAACTGAATAACCTTAGAACACTTCATAAATATTGGGTTTTTTGGAATTCACAAGACCTCAAAACGGGAAAAGAAAAAAAAAAAAAAAGCGGTCCAATATTTTTTAAATTACCTGAGTGCCCCATATCTATAGTACACAGAGACAAGTCACTTAGACCAACCACTAAAACACACTTTTTTGATTCAGGAAACCTCAAAACGTATAAATGCAGCAAAAATTGAATTTCAGAAACTTGATCCGAAAGCAATACTTTCTCGACCTTTTTTATGGATAAGATAAAGTAAATTAGAAAAGAGAATAATTTTAAATTAATTAAGATTGAATTGCTTTTATTACATTGATTTTTGTTGAATATGGAAGTTTGCCATGTTTTTTTTTTTTTCTAAAGTTTTGAAATTAAAAATTGAAATTTTGTCAATTTTACAGCAAAAATAACTTAATCTAACGGATGGACATGATAACTAATACATATCTATCTCATAAATTATGGATAAAATTTAAATGGCTATTTTTTTGCTATTATTAGCTTATTATTTTCATATTTTTATTAATTAAAAGAAAACTAAACAAAAATTCTAAATTCTGACATCGGTGTGCACATTGATCCTTTGGGGTACCTTTGTGTTAAATTTCGTGACTGTCCGAACTACCGTTTTCGAGAACAGTGAAATATACATACAAATATTGCTCACTTAATAGTATAAGATTACAATTCCAGCAATTCCGAAGTATAGGCTCAATATATCCAAATATTTTGAGTAGCCCTATAAACGAATGATGAATCATTTCTATACCGCAATCTACACTTTTATGCATATATAAAAATTTGATATTACACTGTACTGAACAGAAATTTTGCCATAGACATAATGTATTTGAATGTTCTTGTATGTACCTAGACACAAACTATTTGTTTGATCTCAACGAAAAGTTTAGTGTAACGTCTCTATATGATACGTATTTAGAATACCGAGTTTGGACTTTCTGCTACTATTTGTTCTCAAGATATGCTAATAACAGACACAGACAGACCAACCATTAAAAACATGATTTTCTGATTCAGGGAAGATTAAAACGTGGAAGTATAACCAAAAACTTATTTTTTTTTTTTTAATTTCACCCCAAAACAGTACTTTCTCTACCATAAATATGGCTAAGAGGGGGAAAAAATGCATTTCTAGAACAATTTTAAAAGCCTTAAAATTAAAATATTAGAATTTATTCCTTCATTAATATTGCTAAATTGAATTTAAAGGGGGAAAGTTTTCTGTTAAATTTAGGCATTAAACATATTACTTAAAAATAACGATATTAAGACTCCATTAGCACATTTTTAAAAGCTTTAATTCAGGGAACCTCAAAACGTGTAAAGACGAGAAAAACTCAATTTCGAAAATTTGACCCAAAAACAATACATTCTCTACCACATAGATTGGTAAGAGAAAGTAAAAGTAAAATAATAATAATAATAATAATAATAATAATAATAATAATAAAATAAATACATAATAATAATAATAAAATAAATATAAATAAATGTATTTCAAGGAAAATGTTAGAAGCTTTAAAATTAAAATATTACAATTTTATTTCTTCATTAATCTTAATAAATTTAATTTAAACGGTGGAGGTTTTCAAATGAATTTAGGCATTAAATATATTATTTAAAAATAGCGATACTAAGATTCTATTAACACATTTTTAACAGTTTTGATTCAAGGATCCTCAAAGCATGTAAAAGAAAAAAAAAACTCAGTTTCGAGAATTTGACCCAAAAAGAATACTTTCTCTACCATATATTTTGGTAAGAGAAAGTAAAATAAATGTATTTTAAAAACAATTTTAAAAGCTCTAAAATTAGAATATTTTAATTTTATTTTTTCATTAATCTTGCTAAATTAATTTTAAAGGGTGAAGGAGATTTCTATTAAATTTTAGCATTAAATATATTATTTAAAAATTACGTTACTAAGACTCCATTGACACATTTTTAATAGTTTATTCTTTTGAAAAAAAAAAAAAAAAAAAAATGCTCGAATCCTTCACGAATCGTGAATGAAGGGGAGAAAAGGGTTACTTCGCGGGGAAAAGGTTTTGGCGCTAGCTACAAAAATTCGCCAGGTTGTGCTGTACACGCCAACATAAAGTAGATACGCTGGCCGGCTCGAGTACCGAACCCGCAGTCTTCCTACTACGAAGCCGGCGATCTACCGACTGGTCTTGTTCTTTTACTGTCTTTTTAAAATATCTTTTGTATAAAAATAGCAACGTTATTAAAAACTTGTAAAGTATAAAACTCTGAGTTTGAATAAATGAACCTTAATTTATTGCTATAACGTTCTTTTATTATATGCTTTTACAATACTTAAATCGGATTATAAATAAACATATATAGGTATGATTTAATAAAAGGGATTTTTTTTCTCTGATATTTCATTTTGCAAGAAGTTTTTAAGTCGTAAAAACAACGAAATTGACATGAAACATTAAATCAATTACTAAGCTCAAAATTTTTACTGATGCTTTTCAAATCATTTAAATAAGAATATAATGCAAATAAAATGAAAAGTCAACATTATATATATATATATATAAAGAAAAGAAAAGAAAATTATTTATTGTATTAAAAAGACTAAGAGCGGTATACTATTGAAACCATCGCAGCTATCGTAATCGTAGATCACAAATCCAAGAATTTACGATCAGCTCACAAATTATGATACTACTGTAACTCGCTTGACGCAATTTATGAGACACTTCCAGCAACGAAGATTAAGCAAATAGAGAGCAGCAATTGGTCAGACGTAATTACTGTAGGAGGAGCCAAACCTCACATTTCAATGAATCGTTCGTTTCATAAATCTATCAACACAACATGGTTTCGTGTTCGTAGACCTGCTAACACTTACAAATACAAGTGGCCGAGTGGATATGTCACCACACTGCTAATCGCCTTCAAGCGTAGGAGAGCGGGTTCGATTCCCGCGCTGGCCCTGGGTGTTTTCTCCAATTCTTCGTATTGTAATTCTGTCATGTGCTATCTGTCGTTATCTGACGAAGATTTACAAGCGGACTATATGTCAAGCATACAAATCTGATATATATGTTAATAAATACAGTCGGTTGCAAAATTATTCGAGCACTAGCCAATAATTCCTATGTTTAAAGAGTACACTTAAGACTGTTTTGCTAAGTAAATCCTTGTCGAATCATGTTCTTAGACTGATTAAGAACATGACTCGACAAGGATTTATTTAACAAAGCTGTATTAAGTGTACTTTTTTTTTGGCAAGGATTATTGCTAGTGCTCGAATAATTTTGCAGCCGACTGTACCAAATACCAAATACAAATACAAAATAAAACGTTAATTTGCGTACAGTGGTTTTACTGTATTTACATAAAAATTCTTATTTCTACAGCACAAAGTAGTTCACATTTACTGTATTAAATGTCTATAATATTTAGTAATTATTGCACTGTAATTATCAAGTATATTAGTTGAAACCGTATTTTCCATTAAATATAAATATACCATATTTTAATCTTGTATTTTGGTTGGCTTACTTATTTATTTGCATTTATTCAGTCACTTACATAAATAAAATAATTCATTAATATACCAGATTAAAAATGAATGTTGTAAAAATACTTTCATGCTTTTAAAAAGCCAACCTTAGCCCTCCTCCCTTTTTTTAAATGTATATAGTTTTATCTTGTCATGCGTTTGTATAACTAAAAGGTTAAAAGAATCTTATCTGGTATCTTGTGGAAAAATATATATACACTAAATATCATATTGAAAGTTCTGTATCAACTTCATTAGTAAATATTTATTTTTCATAAAATTATGATGTTTTTATGAGACAAAATTTTACTTAAAATACATTTAAAAACAATAGTTAAAATACATTTACAAACAAAATGATTTGCATGCAAATTATGTTGTAGTGATACTAATGAGGAAACCCGGACGGGTTTTGAAACGTCTAAATTTTAATAGTTTTAAAATGTATTTTACTTAAAATTTTGTCTCGTAAATATATATATATATATATATATTTAATATTTATAATTGAGACAATTTGATGCTTGTGTATTACTTTTACAAAGAGATTTTACTGACAACAATTTTGCAGTTTGGAAGCTTTTAAAAAGTGTTTATTCTTCCAAAAATATTTTATTTTTTCCTGATAAAGTAGTGTATTGCATGAGTTAGTTGTTGTGATTTTTTTTAAATTCCTGAAAAATTAAAAAATACCCTGAAAGGTCCTAATTATGGTAAGTTGTCTTAAATTTTCTAAAATTTTGTAGCTCTTGTGCTACTTAATGTCATTTTAACAACTCAAATTAAGCAATCAAATCCCAAACTCATTTTCTAATGCTGTGCTGTGTTCGCTAGATAATAAATTTAAAAAAAAAAAAAAAAGCTTGTAAACACCGCTCATACTGCAGTTATGCTTAAATTTTTTTCCTTGCATGGTTAAGTATTATTGCTATTATTTTAATCCAAAACAACTATTATGAGTTTTTTTTTTTTTTTTTTTTTTTTTACAGTTTATGGTGTTTGCTTACTCAGTTCATTATTGCTTTTATATATCAGGTTTATGCATTTTATTTTTTACCAGCATGCTTTACCTACTTCACTGGTAACTATATTTAAAAGAATTCTCAAAATTTCATATTATTATTGATAAAATCTCAAAAAAAAAAAAAAAAAAAAAAAAAAAAAATCAGTCAACCTAAATTAACGTTAAATAGTAATTTTCCCGCTCACCGCATAATGAGTCCATGTTCCCACTGCTTTTGGCACCGACTTATGCACCTTTTACTCCCCGCTTCCCAGCACTGAGCTCCATTGTAACAGGAGAGCTGACTTCGCGGTCAGTCGTCTACCAGACGAATTACGCCTTGATGAATGCATAGGGGGCAAAATGAGAAAAAGGAGTCCTTTTCACTATGTGTCTGACAGTATGAATTCTCGATTGCTATTGTTTATTATTTCATTATTCTCCAACATATTGTTAATAAATAAAGTGTATTTGCGACTTTAAGTAGCAGATTATTTTAATATGCATTTAGTTTAATGGTTACTGGAGATATATTTTATATAACTTGCTTATAAATGGAATTGCTTATATTCCACTGAGCCCCATTGCAACAATTTGTAGCTCAGTGTTGTATTCGAAGAATCTTTTTAAATTCAAGCTAACATTTTGAATTCCAAACTACTCTATCAACCCAATTACTTTTAGTTTTATTCAACCGTATTTTTCTTTCTTTCCATACCCTCCCCCCCAATTTTGATATATTACAGAAATTATTTAATATCGAACATTCACTGCTAAAATAAAAGGGGTTATTAATTATTTTGAGGGAGGTGGTCATTTAAATGATTGGTTATTTACTCTTACAACATTATAATAAATAATAAAAAATTTCGTTAAACGTTAAATTTTTAAGATCATAATCTTTAAATAACAGAACATTTTAATATGCATTTAGTTTGATATTTACTGGAGATATTTTTATATAACTTGCTTATAGATGGAACTGCTTATATTCCACTGAATACCATTGTTACAATCTGCTGCTCAGTGCTGTATTAGCAGAACCTTTTTAAATTCAAGTTAACATTTTAAGTTCCAAACTACTTTGTCAATTCAATTATTATTTTCTCTTACCTGTAAAGTAGAGAAAGTATTGCTTTGGGTCAAAATTTCAAAAGTGCGTTTTTGTTATATTTACACGTTTTGGTGTCCCCTGAATCCAAAAATATCATATTTTTTCGCAATTACAATACTTCCCTTACATAATGTATGCTTGGAGAGTAAAAAATAACAATAAAATCATTTTAGAGAGGTTGAGATTTGAATTTATAAAAACTATAAAATGTAAAAGCATAAATTCAAAAGAGCAATGCAATCCAGATGACTAATATTTTTTGCTAGGATTTAAGTTGCAAAAAAATCCGATTGAAAATAAGTTTACTTTTTTCTTTTTTTTCCCTCAAAGTATTAATTGCTGCATGCAATAGTGAGAAAAAACAGGTATTTCATAGTGCAAATTCATCATTACTATAAAATCATATTTAATTTAAAATTTAAAGATTTTTATGTACTTTGCTTTAAATAAATAAAATGAGACATGCTTTCTCCCTAAATTTATTAAAAATCTTACAACGGTAAATATTATAGCAAATTCTACTCCTCTCCTTTTTCCAAAAACTATGTAAATGACTTCTTTAACCTTACAATATTTTTTTCAGACAGATACAAAGATGATTTTGTGTAAAAAAATTTTATCACTTTTTCACGCTTAGATAAATATGTATTTTATCTACAATGAAAGAGATTTTCATTGCGTCCCTGTAAAAAAGCTACAAGTGCTGGACAAACTAAAATCTATACAGTTTGTGCAACAGTGAATTATAACAATTATATAAATTTTCAGCTCAACTGGATGAGACTTTTGTACCCTATCGCACTTTAAATAATTTGAGCCCCTGTAAAAACACTATAAGTGGTAGATTCTCCAAAATTCATACAGTTCGTGTGAAAGTCATCTGTAACATGCATATAAATTTTCAGCTCAATCATATAAGGCATTTAGACGCTATCGCACTTTAACAAATTTGGGCCCATAGACCATAATGTTAAAGAATTTTTTGTGTAAAAAAAAAAAAAAAAACTGCTATCAAAATCAATAGGCTTCATGCTATGGTGACAGACTTATAACATATGTACCAACTTTCAGCTCATTCGAACAAAGCATTTAGACGCTAACGGGTTCACTCACATACATCATCGTAAGAATATTTATTAAATATGAGTTCAGAGGACCTGGAAACATGTTGAAACACCAAAATCTCAAATTTCGATTTTTGGTACAATTACCGTACTTTAATGCGGAAAGTATTGTAATCATGTCAAAATTTATAGTGTTCAGAAAGTAAAAGTTAAATTAATAGATGAAAAAAAACTTGGCGTTTACAGTCATATCATTTAAATAAATCTTTAAAATAAAAAAAATAAGTAAAAAAAAATATATTTGAGTATTAATAAAATTTCAAAAAATTATCAAATAACAAAAAAAAAAAAAAAAAAAAAAAAGTAGGCTTTATTTATTTATAAATTGAATGTTAAATTAATTAGAAAAACATATTGAATTTCTACATTGTTCATTAATTGTAATGAACAATAAAAATATGGGTTAAATAAATGAACACAGACCCTTGAGTAAGATATTTTATTTCATTAAAACGTTTTATATTTACAGACAGATGATTAAATCAGGATATATTTTAAAGTATCTGTCTCCCACCTCTCTTATTATTATTATTTTTTTTATTTGCAATTTTAAACGACCAATGGATTTTTACTTGCACTAATTCTATTGAAAGTAATTCAAAATAAAATTTTCAAACCTCTGTAAAAGTTTTAATAATATATAATTAATATGTATGTAAATGATACGATAAAAGAAATAAAATCTTAAATGCAAGTTGAAAAATATTTATAATTAAATTATAATTAAACTAAGAAAGCATTTGCTTAATTTAAAAAAAAAAAAAAAAAACTATACACACTTTTCCTATACACACTTTTTAACTTTATATGTGTGTATATATATATTCACAAATTGCGTTAAAATTGTTGCCATTTAATAATAAGTTCCCACTCCCTCATTTCAACTATAATGATCAAATACATTAAACTATATTTATATATATATATGTATATAGCGGTTTGTACAGCCGTAGGCTGAGCAGCTTTTAACCATACTTAATAATTCATAAGTCTATCGCATTTCAAAAGAAAGAAAGAAAGAAACTGCAGGATAAGCAAAGGAGTATATACAGAAAATTGTTTCTTTTGCCCCGAATGCGAACTAAAACTAACGGCACTGTATTCATACGCGCTGACCGCACTAGATAACGTTAGGGAATAGGAAGTCAGCTCTCCTGTTACAATGGAGCTCACTGCTTCCCAGTGGATAAGTTAGAATTTTCACAAAATCCCATCAAAGTGCATATTGCATACAATTAATACCCACACACCAAAATACGGCATTCTAAAGTAATTTGAAGCAGATTTAAGCCTGAAACTGTGTTTTCTGCTTAGTCGTCTTAAGGAGAGGTAGGGTAACTTTGCAAAATCCCTTTATAATGCATGAAGGATTACACATAAACATTTGACGCATAAAAAAAATCGCTTTTCCTGAGAGAATCTGGAGCTGAGTTATATTTTAAAATGTTTCTGCCCCTTCTCTTAAATGGTGGGGATTTTGCAAACTCTGTTTATACTTCATGTTGGTATGTATAACTGACGCATATATCAAAAATATTCTTTCTAAGATAATTTGGAGCTGATTTAAGCTTTAAAATGTGTTTTTTGCATTCCTACAGGGAAGGTAAAAAACAATTTCGCAAAATCTATGTATTATAATGTTAGTGTGTGTAGTCAATCAATTGAGTTTCTTCCAAGACAGGGGAAGAAAGTGGGAAAAAAACATCAGAACACAAAACAGATGTTCCAGATTAAAGTATATTAATTACCTAGATAAAAGAATTAAATTCAGAACATAATATACTATCAAATCTAAACTATTATTTAATTAATATTAAAAATATTTTTGAAAATTAAGTTATATAATATAAAACTTAAATATATTCAGGTGATGAGATTTTACTACTGCAGGGGTAGGGTTTTTTTTTTTTTTTTTCTTTTAAACTATTTCTACCATTTCTTCGGGAGAGGGGGAAGAGAAAAATCCCCAATAATGTTTTTCAATATGAAAATACACAGTTTTACACGCAAAGAGTATTATGCAATACATTAAATTAGAATATATATATATATATATAAAGATTTTAGTTTTAAAAGTAAACTTATTTACATATTTTAATTCCTGTCTGCATCTTCCAGTATTAAGAAACATCATCATTCACCATTTATTTCGAATTAATAATTTCTACTCTGCGAAGTTTAAAAAAAAAAATATTAATAAACTGATCACAGCCACTGCTAAAATGGGTTTTCCTAAAAACTTTGTATTTTCTTTTTTATATCCTTAACCATGTCTCTGTCAGTACATTATTAAAAAAAAAAAAAGCTGTGAACATTTGTGTGTATATTAACAAAAAAAAATTATAAAATAATAAAATACAATAAAAAAGGTGGCGGTTGGGTGGGCAGATGTTTGATTACGGAGGTGGGGCGGTGTTGTAAGGCTGCATGGTTTTGTGGGTTTGTGAAATTAAATTTTAAAAAAAGCAGAAGTCTTCCTGAATTTACTTTGTATTACTATGCAAACTTTCTTTTTCCAATAAAATTTCAGTTTCTTCCTTTTAGAGTTTCAACTATTCTTAAAATTCTAATCATACTATAAAACACAATGTAATCAATGAGTGAATTTCACTGTTGCTTCGTTGTTTCATTGTTATTCATCTGCTTTCTAATTTTGCTTTTTCAAATCCGTATGACTCCTATTTTGGTCGTGGCAGGCTGGGTGAGTGTTGTCGGCGTGAAACTAGTTTAACCCCACAGGCAAGTCACAAGTCTTGCCGCCTGCCTCCTTCCTTCCTATCTTAAGTTTCTTAAATTATTTTTTCATAAATTTTGATAAAGTTTATAGTTTTAAGTTAAGATTTGTTGCACTACTTTATTGATTCGTTTGTTTTGCAGTCTGTTAATTAATAAATCTGATTTCTTTACATTAGTATATTTCATCCACTGATAATTTTTTTAAAAATCTTATTGGTCATTTGTGTTTCTGTGATCTGGTATCTGCTGCTTGACTTCTACTATGCTTAATAGATCAAGATCATCATCATTATATATATATATATATATATATACCGTAAAATCCTGAAAGTAACCCCCCCCCATTGAATATACCCCCCCCCCCTTTTCTTGCTGAAAGTGAAATATCTCCGTTATCCTGAAAGTAACCCACCCCCCCTCTTTTTTTTCTCCATCCAACAAAGCTACATCCAATCTTCGGGCGCACTTACGGTACGTCGGCATTGCAAGTTAAGTTTGGCGTTGAATTAAGTTTTAATATTTATATATTATTTCTAATTTAACTAACTTTTCATAAAGTGTCGGATGCACGTTATGAATGGAATCATTATGTAGTTTTTTTTTTTTTTTTTTTACCTTTAATGTAAGAAATGATAGCCATTAATATTTCCTTTTAAGTAAGTACCGTAAAATCCCGAAAGTACCCCCTCCATCCAATATAACCTCCCCACCATTTTCATCATTTTTTTTTTGATTATTTTTTAAAGAATCTTGATTATAACCCCCCCCCCCCCACCTGAAATTTATCCGTTTTGCTTTTTAAAAAAAGGGGGGGGGTGTTACTTTCGGGATTTTACGGTATATATATATATATATATATATATATATATATATATATATATATATATATATAATAGATATAGGAATTTATGTAGATCTATCATCCCATTGTTATCATGCAAAAATTTTTGAGGCCGAAAACATTTTTTGGTCACAGCCATATACTGGTATTGAAACCATTAAAACTCGGCAATTGTAATAGAATAAAACAGAATGTTGATGAATTTTCAAAATGTCGAAATATTGCGCCTTTTAATTCTTCTAATAAATTTATGAAAAGAAATGAATAAGTTGTCATAAAAGTAAGTTATATTTGACTAAATTATGAAAAATATAATTTTTATTATAAGTTGTTTTCTTATTATTAAGAAATAAAAACTAGTTTGATTTTTAATGGAATAACGTTTTTTAAAGTTTGATATTTTTAAAGATTTTATATTAGCAAGTAATATAGAATTTTCAAAATTCTTTTAAATATAGTTAGAAGCGGCGTAGGTAAAGGCCCTTCATCAACCGAACAAAGTAGGCACGAGTGCTGCAAAAAAAAACTGCAACGTAGCTCTTGTATTAGCAGCACTCGTGCCTACTATGTTCATCTGACGAAGGGTCGTGTCTTCTTTCGACACGGAACAATTGTTGCGAGTTCTTCCATTTTATTATACATGAAATACATTTAAAGCACGTTCAAAGAAACTTCAAATTTTTTTTTTTTACATAACGTTGTGATAACGTGTGTATAGAACGTTTTCAGAACGTTTCTATACTATTTTAAAACGTTTACAGTACGCTTTCTAGAACGTTCTGAAAATGTGTATAACAGTTAGAAAACGTTCTAAAAACGTTTAGAACGTTCCGAGACCGTTTACATAGAACGTTCTCAGAACGCTCACTGTAAAAAAATAACTATTACCAGCTGCAAGAAACTCTCTGTGATTGGAGAAAATAATTATTTTCTCCAATCACAGAGAGTTTCTTGCAGCTGGTAATAGTTATTTTTTTTAGTGCTTCTATAACATCGATGGTGATAGTTACACGTTCATTGAACGTTCTCTGAACCGTACTATTGTACAGTCGGCTGCAAAATTATTCGAGCACTAGCAATAATCCTTGCCAAAAAAAAGTACACTTAATACAGCTTTGTTAAATAAATCCTTGTCGAGTCATGTTCTTAATCAGTCTAAGAACATGATTCGACAAGGATTTATTTAGCAAAACAGTTTTAAGTGTACTTTTTAAATATATGAATTATTGGCTAGTGCTCGAATAATTTTGCAGCCGACTGTATGACTTCAAGATAGACAGATAGACGTCTGTAACACGTTCAATGTGAACGTTCTTAGAACGTGTTTGCAGAATAATTTTTGAACGTTCAGAGAACGTTTTGGTGCTGCTTGGGTACTGTTTTTTACATCCAAATCTCTGTTGCCAAATAGTACTTTAGTATTTTAAAATTTCAATAACTTCTGGGCTAATTATGATAAAATTTTTTAATACATCATTCGAAAGATGTTTTCAAATACTCTACGTTCTCAAACATACTAAATTACATTTATTCAATAGAGGGTGCTTATGTCAACACTGAAACTACAATATCTTTTTAACTAACACATGTTCATGGCTCTTTCAAATTTCAACTTTATTCAAATTCCTTTAACTTTTTATTATTAAAAAAAAAAAAAAAATCCTAATAGATGGCGATGCTGCTTAATAAATTTATTTGTAAAAGAATAGTTTTTTGAGATTAACAAGCTAATTTTAGTTTTGAAAATATTTTTTTTTTTTTTTTCTTTTATTACCCTTTAACAGGATTCGTCAAATCTGGTCGCCTGATAGCCACTGATGACGAATACATTTTAATTGTAGACTACGTTTTCAACTTTATGGAAACTTAATAAATTTTTACTTTCCAAACATACATATGTAACGAAAGTATTGTAATCATGTCAAAAATCCGACTTTGATATTTTTATATGTTTTGAGGTGCCATGAGTTCATTTTCCCTTTTATGATTATATATATGCGTGAGTGAACAGGATAACATCTAAACGCTTCGTTCACAAGAGCTGAAAGTTGATATATATGTTATAAGTCACCATAGCATAAACCCCATTGGTTTTGGTAAATCAAGTACTTACAGTATTTTACAAGGGCACAAAGAAAAAGTCTTTATCATTAGATATGGCCTATGGGACCAAATTTTTAAAGTGTGATAGAATCTAAACACCTTATTAAATTGAGCAAAACATTTATACAAATATTATAGGTCACAGTTGCACAAACTGTATAGGATTTGCTAAATCTAGTGCTTATTTTTTTATTTTATTTATTTATTTATTTAATTATTTATTTTTTTAACAGGACACAACAAAAAATTCTATCATTTTGGCCTAAATTATTTCAGTGCTATAGCATTTAAATACCTTAACCGTTTGATCTGAAAACGTACGTACCTGTTATAGATCACTATCACACAACTGTATAGATTTTGGTGAATCTAGCACTTACAGAGTTTTACAGTATCACAAAGAAAAATTCTTTATCATTATGGCCTATAGGCTCAAATTATTTAATGTGTGATAACGACTAAGTGCCTTATTCAAACAAAATTGAAAATTTAAATTTATGTTATAGCTAAATATCAAAGAACTGTAGAGAAACTAGCACTTATGGTTCTTTTTACAGGGACACAATGCAAATTTCTTTATCATTGTGGAATACAGGCCCAAACTTTAAAGTGCGATAACATCTAAATGACTTATCCGATGGAGCTAAAAATTTATATAAATGCTATTAGTCACTGTAGTATTAATTATATTCCTTTATAGTTTTTTGTAGGGACAGTGAAAAATTCTTTATCATTATGATCAATCGGCTCAAATCTCAGTAGCATTAAATGTAACATTGTGTACTACATGGAGAATGACTATTATAATTTCCTAATTATTTAACAAATCTCTTACTTTGTCTATAAAAACGTTAATTACTCAATGTTTGGAAAGTCCAGGAGTCACTCCAGATTTTTTTTTTTTTTTTTTTTTTTTAATTATTATTATTTTAATATTGTGGTGAAAAACATTGATCCCAAAATTAATCTCTGGTTTCTCTCCCAATGTAGGTTAACTCTCACCGTTCAGATTCCCACTCCTCTCATCACATTTTGACTGACAAGGAAACATTCAAAAGGTGTCGTCTTCAAAAATATTGAAAAAAATATTAGTGATTCTACTCTTCATAAAACACCCGAAAATGAAAAAATTATCGCCTGAAATGAATTACAGCGACCACAAAACATTATCAAAATTAAGCATTTTTGGCGATTCAGCGCTGTTAGGCGATAAGTTCGCTAGCACCAAGGTGCCATGTACGAAAAGAACCATGGTTTGCTTCTGCGCCAAGTACTCAAAATCAATCGCCTAACAGTGTGAAATCACCAAATATGCTTAATTTTGATAATTTTTTGAGGTCGCTGTAATTCATTTCAGCCGATATTATTTTCACTTTCTGGTGTTTTATGAAGAGTAGAATCACATAATTGTTTTCAATATTTTTTGAAGACGACACCTTTTGAATGTTTGCTTGTAAGACATTGTGTTGAATCATTACACCATTAGGGAATTTACACAATTTTTCTCTGTGCATGTTTCTGAACTTGGTGTTCAATTAATACACTCTTTTAGGGAATTGGTATCCACTGCTTCTGTTTGTTCATGCTTTGTGAACTTGTGCTGAATCTGAATCTTTGCGCATCATCTTTAAAATTGATGATCAGTTCTATTCTTTATAGATTTCACAATTTAATAAATCATTTTTTAAAAGAATATTGACAGTTATGTTGCATATAAAATAGATTAGAAATTGTAATGATTCCATAAGGTGTATGGTTGCCGATCGTTAGCTTGGGATTAGGGTATCTCAAAAAATTACATGAGTATAAGGTAATAAACAATTATACCTTTTTATAGCTGTGAGAATTTAATAAAGGGTGCTTAATGAGAAACTGACATTTATGTTGGAGATGGAGAAAGATTGGAAATCGCATGACTTCTGCAGTGCATTTGCTGAACGAGCGGTAGAGCAGAGGGAAAGGGGGAGTTGTCCCAAAAAAGTATATGAATGAAAGATATTTAACTATTGTATTTTATAGATTATAAAATCTATTAAAGTAAGTTGAAAAAGAAATTGACATATATGTTGAGGATGGAGAAAGATTAGAAATCACAACATTTCTGGAAAGCATTTGATTGCCGTTTGTTGGCAGACGGGAATAGTGGATGGGTTAAAAAATGTATAAGTGAGATATATTGAACAATTCTACTTATTTATAGATTTTGGAATTTAATTAAGTTAAGAAAGAACATTGACATTTATGCTGTGTATGGAAGAAGATTGGAAATTACAAGGATTTAATGAGGCGTTCAATCGTCGATTGCTAATAAGAGGGGGGGGGGGGGGAGAATCATTAAAAATTTCATAAGTAAAATATATTAAACAATTCTACCTCTTTATAGATTCTAGAAGCCAATAAAGTGCCTTTAAAATGAACATTCCTATTTATGCTGTGGAAAGAAAAAGATTTAATAATTGAGAGACCTGAAATTTCTACACTATATTGTTTTCAAAAAATAATCTGCAGTGTAAAAAAAAAAAAAAAAAAAAAAAAAAAACTGCAATGTATGTCTCGTGTTTCGCATTTTCTGCCATGGGGCTCCCTTGTGATTCAAAAGTTAGCACAGAAGCACGGTTTTTCAGTTTTTTCCATAATGGAAAAAACCTCAGGAAAAAAAATTGGTTAAAACCGTCCCGGACAAAATACTATTTTGTCCGTTATTAATTATTTCCGAGTACTAAAATAAAAATTATCGTTATTCTTTGAATATACATAAAACAATTCTTTATTAATATGTGTATGTTCAGGGCTCTTGAAACGGTCAACTGGTCGCCTATGGCGAACAATATTTTTTAATTGGCGACAATTTTTTAACCTTTAAGAAAACTTTTTTTTTTCTTTTTTTTTTTTTTTTAATTTTGATATATTTTGAAAGAAATGATCCTAGAATTGGGACTCCGATTCTACTCTTGGTGTAGGCTAAACCTCGCTGTTTTGATTCCCACTTCTCTCATTACTTTTTGAAACACTGTGTGGAATCAATACACCATTAGGAAATTAACACATCTCTGTGCATTTTTCACAACTCAGTGTTAAATTATTGCACCGTTTTAGGGAATTGGTTTATACTGCTCCTGTTTGCACATGCTATCGACTTGGTGCTGAATCGGTGTGTCGGTGCAGTGATGCATCAATGCCGATTGTATATTTGTTTAATGAAAATAACAAAATTGGTTTCATGATGTTAATTTTAAACAGGTGTTTCCTGATGTATCATTCTAGCTTAATAAATAATTCGTTTTTATGCATAGAATTTTAATTTGTATATTCATGTAAATTTTAAAATTTAAAAAAAAAAAAAGGAAAGAAAGAAAGAAAACGTTGTAGGATATTTTTTTACGGGCTACCAGAAATTTTTGTTGGCAACCATATTTTTACAAATTCCTGGAGCCCTGTGTTTGTGTATATAATCAGTTTAAATATTTCAAAATAGACATGCAAAGTTAACAATATTTAATAAATAAATATATCTGTATTTTTCTAAAGGTCGATTGGATGCAAAAGTGATAGTTTATAGTTATAATTTTAATTCCCCTCTCTTTCCCACACTGCTTTCAACTACATTGTCATTTCCTATTTCATAGTCATAAATACCATTTAAAAATATTTTATTAAGCATGATGAAAATGAATGGTTCACACATCTTTCATAGAATTTTTTTTAATTTCTGAAAATACATAGTAACGAAAGTATTGTAATCATGAAAAAAACTTGACTTTGTTATGTCGGTGTACCTGTGTGTTTGAGGTCCCGTGACTTTCATTTTTGCTATTTTTATGATTATGTATATGCAGAACTAGATAAAATGCAAAACTGTCCGCGAACTCAAATAATTTCTGAAAAAAGAAAAAAAAAAAAAAAAAAAAAAAAAAAAATGCTGTGCGCCTTCTCAGTTTTATATTACTGCCAACAGCAAAAATATAAAGTTATATGCTAGTGGAGTTTAAGAAAAAAGCTCCCCCCCTCCCCCCGAAAAAGAAAAAAAATTCCTAAACGAAATTTCAATTATACAAACACCCTATTTTCCCCAATCCAATCTTTAGACTTCGCATGCGAAATCAAATCCTAGATTAGTGTTTTGTTGGGAGCAGTAATAAGGGAATAAAAGGCTTGGTGAAAAGGGACAAGCAAGACCAAAGCACAAAATTCCTGTTGGTATCATCTCCTTTTCGCATTGTATTCTTCTTTTGTCACCTTCACAGTGACCTTTTCACAATTCTTTCCATCCCGTAATAGCACTGCATAGCCGTTTGCCTTAAAATCGTAGGGCGTGGGGGATTATAGTGATGGATGGGATTAAGAAATTGAGAGCTATGAACAGTCGAAGGCCCAGTGGCAGGAACATCGCGACACTGCGACATAGTCGAGGACAGCGAAAAACAGCTTACAGACAGTTTTTTTCTGTACCAATAAAAAAAATTGTCTGCACATTCCGGACACTCTTTGTCTGTACTAATAAAAAAAATTTCTTGCAACTTCCGGACAGTTTTTGTTGGCAGTCATAGAAAATTGTCTGCAATTTACGGACATTTTTCTCCCGCGACAATGCACTACCGATGTATGACGTCTTAAGCTGCCTTCAAACTCTGGCAACTTGCAAAGCGGCAAATGCGGCTCTATTTATATTCCTTTGATGGGTTATTTGATTCGTCGCTCGCTGGAGGCGTCGCTCACAAACCTCCTCTTTTGTAAAAGAGCAATAAAAAGTAATGTCCCTCAATGTAAACATGTGCAAAATTTCAAGGGTCAATTTCGGGCAATGAATAATTTATGACTTTGAAGCTCTGCATCGTTGCCAGAGTTTAAAGGCAGCTTTAGACGCTCTCTGGTAGGAAATCTAAAGCCCTCTATAGGTGTCTTGGTAGGAACATACAAAACAGTGCTTAACAACGCGACTTAGGGAGCCTAGATCTCCCTTGATAGGCAGTATTATGCGTGCATTCTTTTCTCCTGTTACTTGTTATTGAGATTCTACAGGAACGTGGAAAAGTGCTAATCTACAATAATAAAACACAAAGCATTTTCTGTAAGACCAAAATAGTACTATCTGGGCGTGCGCGAGAAACTTTTGAACCAATTTAGAACGGGAATATCCCTTTCTCTTTATGCAGCGCAATACGAATACCGATGATAAGGAACGAGCAGACGACATTAATATTTCATATGTCTATTCTATGGCAGACGACTAATTAAAGCTCAATCATAAAAATAATTCACACGATTAATTCATTGATTCATACTTTCCAATGAAGTTTTTTAAAAACAAAGCAATTCGTGAATACTTATCGGTTACATTTATCTATGATCGGTGTACATTTTCAGCGAAAATTTCTTTATAAAGGATATGGCGCCATCTGTCTTCATGTAAATATATTATACTTAAAAAAAAAAAAAAAAAAAAAAAAACTTTTAAAATTAGTAAATTGTCAGAGTTTATTGTTCTTTAAAAGTTAACTTTTATTAGTTGAAAACTTTGTTTAAAAAAGATGGAGATAGATATTTAAAATCAAAGATTTATTTATTTATTTTTTACTCTAATTATTATAATCTCTATCTCTGATACTTCATTTTGATACCATATTACAGTAAAAAAAATAATAAATAACATTAAAATATTGATATTTTATACGAGTAAAAATTTACATAGTATAATTTATTATTAATAATTTAGTGAACAAATTAATTTACTAAAGTAATAAATTCATTCTTATTTTTTTTTTTTTTTTTTTTTTTTGTTTTTAACAGTATACTTTTGTTGAAATATACTGTTCTGATAGAATAAAGTGTTATAATACTATTCCAGTAAAAACAAATTTTAACTTTATTCCGATTTGCAGTTTATTTTTAGAATACAATGAATTAGTATTTTGGATTATATCCAAATGGTTTTACAAATATGGGAAGGCCAAATCAGAATCAAAACTATTATTTTACACTTAAAATGCACTTATTGTCTTGGCAAATTAGAATTACTGATATATTTTACAAGTGAATGAAATCTTTGTCTTTCATGTATGTCTTTTATTAAAAAACTGTGACCTGTTATCGTTTATAGGAAGTTAATTTAATTATAATATGGTAGTAAATCTTTGTATTCATTCACTTTGCGTGAAAAGCAAAGAATAAATTTCACAGTAAACATAAAACGAGACGAGTGCATTTCTATAGATTATTAGCCGATTTGGTGTGACAGGGAGGAATTCTATTGTAGGATTAATTTACATGCTTGATGCTTTCATAAGTATTATCACAAATATTGATACTATCTCATTAAGAAATATTGATTCTTTCGATAATTTATATAAATTCTACCTTTCTTTTAATTACACCTAACATTCTTTTGGTCATATTTAGAGTAAAATTAGGAAAATCTTGGGATTTTATTTCTATTATATGGATTAAGCTTGAATTTTGTATATTGAAATTTCATGAAATTTATCCCTCCTCCCTCCAACCCAAAGATAATTGATTAAAGCAGGGGGTTTTAAACCGGTTAAGAGCAATGCGAAATATTAAAGCAAGGGTGTTTTAAACTTTATGCTGTGAGAAGATTTTAGTTGCACATCATCCGTCAAATTTTGGCAGGTATTAACTAGTTTCATTTACAACTGCTCCAAAACTTCTCCTCTGCTTCCAAATTCACTTATAAAAATTTCTGTATCAAAACTAAAACTAATACTTTTATCATTTATAATTATTTATATTGTGTTGTGTCAAACATTGCTATAAAATATTCAATTGAATGAGTTCAACTTATTATTTTATATTTGTTAATACTATATTGTTCTGTAGTAAAATTGCATTTGTGTGCTGTTGCACGAGATCACCACTTTTGTAAATGCTGTGCGCCTTCTGAGTTTTATATCACTGCCAACAGCAGAAATATAATGTTATATGCTAGTGGAGTGGAAGAAAAAAGTCCTGCATCTTGACATTTGTTAAATATATAATGAAAAAAGAAGTCCATGAATGGTACAATGAACTTTTACTTATCATTTTGTTTACTGTTTTTGAAATGAACCATTCCTTAATATTGTGGATCTTTCTTAAAAAATGCTACTCACTCTGCTTGATAAAGAATTGATTCAAAGCAGCATTTACTACACAATCACCCTTTTTGAATAAAGGTCCATTCACAGAAATATTCATTTCATGGTGAGCTGTTTCTTCACTAATAGGTCGCCTATTATTACTGTGATACTCATATTTTAATGTTAATGACTCGCACACTGATTCCACAGACATAAGAGTTACAGTTACAGCATGTAAAGCTATTTCAATGTCTTTGAAAAGTGCTGTTTTACTGGAGAGAATTTTTTTTAATTATGCAGGGACTTTTAAATCTTATAAAATGTTTGGAAGGCATAGGTTTTATCAGTTCTTCAATTTTCTCCAGAAATCTTCTATACTGAATTTTTAATGCAGTCTGACACATTCTGACACACTTGACAAGCTGCCGTGGTTTTAGAGTGCAATTATGCGATTCCAGAATTGAAATTTCGCTAGATAACTTTTTTTTTTTTTTTTTTTTTTTTTTTAAAGGAAATTGTAAAAAAAAAAATTGTCAAAACTGTTTGCAAACTTCGAAAATTTTCTGTGAATGGCGTTCGCGCATTCGTCTATATTCTCAGGTCCATTTCGCCAGCCCGCACACTTTTGAAATTCAATTGACAAAATTCAATTATATCATTCGAATATACTCCATTAATACCGGTTACTAACTCAAAAGTTTTCATTAGTATCGGCACCAGTACCAAGAGCTGAAGAGTACAAAAAATCGGGCTGGTGAATGGTAACCTGCACACTTTTGAAATATCAAATTTCAACGAAGCCATTCGAAGGTACTTCGTTAGTACCGCAACAATAATCGGTACTTAACGAAGTACTTTCGAATGACATCGTTGAAATTTGATATTTGAAAAGTGTGCAGGTTACCATTTCACTAGCCCGATTTTTTGAACTCTTCAATACTTGGTACTGGTATTGGTACTAACGGAGTACTTTCGATTGACATAATTGAATTTTGTAATTCGAAAAGTGTGCGGGCTGATGAAATGCTTCTGAAATTTTGTACTCTTCAGTACTTGGTACTGGTGTCGGTACTAATGAAACTTTTTGAGGTACTAACGAGGTACTTTCGATTGACATAATTGAATTTTGTAATTCGAAAAGTGTGCGGGCTGATGAAATGCTTCTGAAATTTTGTACTCTTCAGTACTTGGTACTGGTGTCGGTACTAATGAAACTTTTTGAGGTACTAACGAGGTACTTTCGTATGGCACCGTTGAAATTTGATATTTCAAAAGTGTGCGGGCTACCATTTCACCAGCCCGAATTTTTTGTTACTCTTCAGTACTTAGTATTGGTGTCGGTACTAACGAAAATTTTGCTGTACTAACGGAGTACTTTCGAATGAAATAATTTAAAGTATGATAGCATCTGAATTACTTATTCGATACAGCTGAAACTTTATATACATGTTATAGGTCACCGTCGAATGAATTGTTTAGATTTATTTTGGTGAATCTAGCATTTATAGTTTTTTTATAGGGACACAACGAAAAATTTTGCAACATAATGGTCTGTAGTCTAAAATCATTTAAAGTGTGATAGGGTCTGTTGTGTCTCTTTAAAAATTATTATATTCAGAGAAATTAATAAATTCTTTTACTCTATTAAATATTATGGTTGTATATTTCAGGGTGAGTAAGTAGACATAAGTAATCTAAATCGTATGAACTAATTCTCACATAGGCTGAATATAGCTCATTAAAAATTTAAGCTTTTTAGGTTTTATTTAATCAATTGAAGGGCATTAATCATTATTAATAATCAAAAATTTCAAAGTGCTGTTTTAAAAGATATAAACATAAACCAGGTTCATTTTTAGCCAATAACTCTTAAATAAAACTAAATAATTGTGGAAATTGACATTTTTATTCACCCAAAAATTAAAAACATAATTTAAATATTTAAAAAATGCAACAGAGAGAATATAAACTAATTAAAGAAAGCAATTTTGACAAAAAATTAAATTTATTAACTTAAACAGAATTCAGAGTTTTCATAGTTATGAATAAAAGCATCCAATAAATCATTATTAGTATATGTATATATATATATATAATATAAACTTTACTTTCTTGAAGTCATCTTAATATTCAATTTCTCAAAAATTATTTCTAAATCTTCAGTCATTTAACTTAAATATTACTATCAAAATTATTAAATCATTATCAATTTACTACACTAGTGCCTGTCCTTATTAACATTAAAGCAAAACTTTTTTGAAGTCACTCCACATATATATATATATAATAAAATAAAAATAAATAAATCGAAAATTAAAATGAACGACATACAGCCAAAAAAAAAAGTAAGGAAAAAGAACGTTAATAAAGGAAACAAAACATGATACCGGGATCCCAACAAGACATAACTTCTACCTCTCCCCTAACATATCGCTCGTACATCCTTAGCAGATGACGGCTCAGTCAAAATTAAAATCCGCTCTCTTGATGGGATTACATCACAATGCCTTATTACTTGTGGCAGTGCGCAAGGTTAAATAGTTCTTTTGATTAATTACTTTTTTTTTTTTTTTTATCGAATTTTGTTCGATGTAGCATGAATCAAATTTTGTCCAAGAAAATTTTGAATGAATATTACTATGAATATTATTTTATTATCATTTCTATTGTTTACATAGATTTTGTTAAATAACTCGTTGTAACCTTGCGCTAGAACACTAAAAAGTTCTCGAATTTACATCTTCTAGAAATTTATTGAAAGGGGAGACAAATGAATCAAAAACAAAACAAAATAAACAAACCAGGGGAAGAGAATTGTTTATCGACGATTCTATACGATATTAGTAAGAAACAAAAGGAAAGATATATAACAGAAAATAATAATAATAATAAATAAATAAAATTTTTCAGTGACTCCACATAAAAAAGTGACTCCAAGTAATAATTAACTAATGAAATACTCATTCATAATTAAAATATTATAATGTATAAATCGTAAATTGTTTACTTTATTATGTTCTGTTTCTTTTGTTTACGTTTTACAACATTTAATTCCTCTTTTATATTCCATGACTGAACATTTTACCTTTCAAAACATTATTATACATTAATACTTACTTCTGAAAATACAAAATTTCCAACTTTTATTTTCCAAACAATGGAGGTAAATAAATATTAAAATGTTGTTATTATTATCACTATTTAAATGCAACTGAGGATAATTAATTGCTGTTTATTTATCATTTTCAATAGCTAATTAACGATGCAAATAAACTTTTATTTTTCCATATTATTTAAAATAACCAGAACAATTTTGCTTATTGTTTATATTTAATGCAATTATCAACAATCACTGTTTGTCTACCAAATTCGACAGTAAGGTAACGATGTTAATAGTAAACTATTATTCCATCATATTATCAAAATCAATCACGGTAATTTCCGCGCGCATTAAAATTGGCGTGACCAAATTTGACAACACTAGAAATAAACTGCTCGACATTGAAAATGCAACACCAAGAAGGAATGATAATAACGGAATGAAATTTGTTGGACACATACATTATAGTAAGAAGAACAATTGATTAAAATTTCAGGAAATTTGGAGTAATATGTACTGAGAAAACAGTACATAAAGCAGCGACCTCTGTGAGCAATAACAGCACATATCTGCCTGGGCATTGAATCTAACAGCGATTGGATGTCATGTACGGGTAAAGCATTTCATGAAGTTTTAACACGATGCCACAATTCATCGATCGAAGTTAATGGTGAGTGGTTGGGGGGCCAGTCGCTTTTCAACGATTAAACAGTCATTTTCATTGGTGCGAGATCAGGAGAACGCGCTGGCCAGAGCAACAGTCGAACACATTCGGCATCAATGAAGGTCCAGACAATATGGACAACTTGCGGTCGTGCATTATTCTGCGTAATTGTTGCGCTTCGGAGGCCTTGAACATAGGGCAGAGCTATGGGCCTTAACTCGTCAGAAATGTAATGGCTGGTATTCAGAGTGGCGGGAATGAAAACAAGAGGTGACCGGGACGTGTATCCAATGGTACAACATACCATCAATCCAGGTGGTGACTCAGTATGCGGCTACCAAAATTCTGATTACCCTCAAAACTGCATCACTGATATGGGCGCTATTAATGTGTGATCAAGGATGAACCTGGACGCAGGAATGGCGTGAAGTCACTTTTCAGACAAATCACAATCCTGTTTACAGCATCAAGATTGCCTTATCCGCATTTAACGGCATTGTGAATAATGCACATTGCCAGCTGGGATTCGACATCATCATACTGTCCATCATTTGCAATGATGTTATGGGTTCCCATTGGATACATGTCTCGATTACTTCATGTTCGTATTCCTGGCACTCTGAACAGCGGCCATTAAATTTATGATGAGTTGAGGCCCGCCCCTCATCCCTGTATTCGAGGCCTCCGTAGCGCAAAATTTAAGCCAGATAATGCACGACCGCAAGTTGTTTGTATTGTCCGGACCTTCTTTGATACAGAATGTGTTCGATTGGATCTCTGGCCAGAGCGTTCTCCTGGTCTCGCACCAATGAAAATGACTGTTTAATCATTGAAAAGTGACTGGCTCCCCTACACTCACCAGTAACTTCGATCGATGAAATGTGGCATTGTGTTGAAGCTTCATGAAGTGCTCTACCCGTACATGACATCCAATCGCTGTTCGATTCAATGCCTAGGCAGATATGTGCTGTTATTGCTCACAGAGGTCGCTGCTTTATGTACTGTTTTCTCAGTACATATTACTCCAAATTTTCTGAAATTTTAATCAGTTGTTCTTTCTACTATAATGTATGTGTCCAACAAATTTCATTCTGTTATTATCATTCCTTCTTGGTGTTGCATTTTCAATGTCGAGCAGTGTATATTTTTACTGATTTTTTTTTTTTTTTTTTTTTTTTTTTTTTTAACTGCCGAAATAATGAAAACAAAGTTTTTTTTTTTTTTTTTTTTTTTTTTTTTAACAAAAGGTGAGGTGAGAAGAGCATAAGTTCTTTTCTAAATGATTAATTCCCTATGAAACAAACCTCAAGTAAATTTGGTCATTATTATTTTAAAAATATTTAATTTAAAAGGACTTAACTATTATCTTATGGACATAACAGCGTTTAAATGCCTCATTTGATTGAGTTTTAAATTTATGTACATGTCTATGGTCTTTGTCTATGTCTATGGTCTCACAAACTGTATGCATTTTGGTGAATCTAGCACTATCAGTTCTTTTGCAGATATACACAAAAGAATTTGGATACATTCCATTCTGTTAACCCATATACTATTGGGAGAAAATATTCAAATACTTATTATAATAATTTTCTCATTTGTTTATTTAATAACTTCTCTTACTTTATTTTATTTAAACAACAGTGAATTACTTAATGTTCAGAAATTCAAGTGGAGTAATTTGACCCTTTTATTATTTCTCTTAAAGTTTCTACGTATTTACCAAATTGATTATAAATGCATATATACAGTCATATACATATATGTGCACATTTATATTAGTACTTTTGTTAAAAAAAAATATGTAAATAACTTTTTTTTTAAGTAAAATTTAATTTTGCATTTTTTTCATCTGGAATTTCTATTACCAATTAATATTTTTTAAAAAATTAAAATAAGAATATAAAATTGACAGATGATTAAATATGAAATAGGATTTTTAAAATTCTTGGATAAAAAAATGACATGTTGGTATTGCAAATAAAATGTTATATAGAAATGAAAGCTTTGTTTTGAAAGGACTTGCTGACATAAATTGATACAAACATTCAATCTACATTTAAGATTTTTTTTATTTTTAACCTAGTATAGAAATGTTAAATAAGATATTTCCATGTCAAGTACAAAATGACCAAGAAACAAATTATAAACATCTATGTATTGATCAATCAAGTTGATTGTGAAAAACTTCAATATTGAAAGTAGACTCTTTCGAAGGTGTAGGGGTGTTGGGAGAGTTAAGTTATTCTTCATTTTTAACTGTCAACATCATGTATGAAATCTTTTTCTGGCTACGATCCTGTCTATATCTTTTGTTTTTAAAGATTTAGATATAGTATTAAATAACTTTTTATTTATTTATTTTTTTCTCTCTTAATATCCAATATGATAATGCTGTAATAGTCCACAACAGATTTACTTTGTTACATTTTCAAACTACGCATAACTAATGTATTAGCATTTTCTTTATGATTTTTTTTTTTTTTATTGATCATGATTAAAATGAAAGTTCATTTTTCATTAATCAAGTTATTAAATTTTAATAAAATATTTCTACTGCTAAAATTGCTAATTCAAATTTAAAAGCACAATTTATTGTTTTGAAAGAATAATTTTATGCATCGAACGTATACAGTTGAATGGATTTTATTTTGTCCAGTTTCATGTTTTTTTTTTTTTTTTTTTTTTTTAGTGTCCCGGCTTTTGACAAAAAAGTGGACAAAATAACAACTCTGTGCAGAAGCAATAGCAAACTTAATAAAATAATAGCTTAACCTAGCATAGGCAAGTTACACTTTAGCCCAAACACTAAATTATACATCATATTATTATTAATAACAAAAGGTTGCTTACTGTTTAAAAAACACATCATGCATTATTAAATGAAACAAAAGTTACATATTAAGATAGTGATTACTAAAATTTACAATCATCAGTATCGTCAACCAGGGTTACTTAGGCCGGCGGGGTAACAAAAGCCATTTTAATAGGTAAATTTTGAATGCTGGTTTGGCAACACTGTGTAAGATGTCTGGAAGTTTGCTTTGATGCTATTGTTTGCATTATTTAATAGAGTTTTCACTAGTCTACAAGTAGTTATTTAAGTATTCAAAGGTAAGTTTACGTAAATATTACGTAATTTTAGTGAAATCTTAAAACCTTTATAACTTTACTGACCCCAATAATATTTTTAATAGAATTTCAATAACAAATGTTATTCAGCCCAACCTCAAACAATACTTTTTTATTTTTGTCATTTCACAGAATGCATTTCCATTTAGTTTTATATGTTTTATATAAAAAACTAAAGCTGTTACACAAACGGGGTAACAAAAGCCAGTGGTTGCATTATATTTCTGCTGTTGGCAGTGATATAAAACTCAGAAGGCGCACAGCATTTACAACAGTGGTGATCTCGTGCAACAGCACACAAATGCAATTTTACTACAGAACAATATAGTATAAACAAATATAAAATAATAAGTTGAACTCACTCAATTGAATATTTTATAGCAATGTTCGACACAACACAATATAAATAATTATAAATAATAAAAGTATTAGTTTTAGTTTTGATACAGAAATTTTTATAAGTGAATTTGGAAGCAGAGGAGAAGTTTTGGAGCAGTTGTAAATGAAACTAGTTAATACCTGCCAAAATTTGACGGATGATGTGCAACTAAAATCTTCTCACAGCATAAAGTTTAAAACACCCTTGCTTTAATATTTCGCATTGCTCTTAACCGGTTTAAAACCCCCTGCTTTAATCAATTATCTTTGGGTTGGAGGGAGGAGGGATAAATTTCATGAAATTTCAATATACAAAATTCAAGCTTAATCCATATAATAGAAATAAAATCCCAAGATTTTCCTAATTTTACTCTAAATATGACCAAAAGAATGTTAGGTGTAATTAAAAGAAAGGTAGAATTTATATAAATTATCGAAAGAATCAATATTTCTTAATGAGATAGTATCAATATTTGTGATAATACTTATGAAAGCATCAAGCATGTAAATTAATCCTACAATAGAATTCCTCCCTGTCACACCAAATCGGCTAATAATCTATAGAAATGCACTCGTCTCGTTTTATGTTTACTGTAAAATTTATTCTTTGCTTTTTACGCAAAGTGAATGAATACAAAGATTTACTACCATATTATAATTAAATTAACTGCAAATCGGAATAAAGTTAAAATTTGTTTTTACTGGAATAGTATTATAACACTTTATTCTATCAGAACAATGTATTTAACAAAAGTTATACTGTTAAAAATAAAAAAAAATAAGAATGAATTTAATAGTTTCGTAAATTAATTTGTTCATTAAATTTTTAATAATAAATTATACTATGTAAATTTTTACTCGTATAAAATATCAATATTTTAATGTTATGTATTATTTTTTTTTACTGTAATATGGTATCAAAATGAAGTATCAGAGATAGAGATTATAATAATTAGAGTAAAAAATAAATAAATAAATCTTTGATTTTAAATATCTCCATCTTTTTTAAACAAAGTTTTCAACTGATAAAAGTTAACTTTTAAAGAACACTAAAATCTGACAATTTACTAATTTTAAAAGTATTTTTTTTTTAAGTATAATATATTTACATGAAGACAGATGGCGCCATATCCTTTATAAAGAAATTTTCGCTGAAAATGTGCACCGATCATAGATAAATGTAACCGATAAGTATTCGCGGATTGCTTTGTTTTTAATATACTTCCGTGGAAAGTATGAATAAATGAATTAATCGTGTGAATTATTTTTATGGTTGAGCTTCAATTATTCGTCTGCCAAAGAATACACATATGAAATATTAATGTCGTCTGCTCGTTCTTTATCATCGGTATTCTAATTACGCTGCATAAAGAGAAAGGGATATTCCCTTTCTAAATTGGTTCAAAAGTTTCTCGCGCACGCCCAGATCGTACTATTTTGGTCTTACAGAAAATGCTTTGTGTTTTATTATTGTAGATTAGCACTTTTCCACGTTCCTGTAGAATCTCAATAACAAGTAACAGGAGAAAAGAATGCACGCATAATACTGCCTATCAAGGGAGATCTAGGTTCCCTAAGTCGCGTTGTTAAGCACTGTTTTGTATGTTCCTACCAAGACACCTATAGAGGGCTTTAGATTTCCTACCAGAGAGCGTCTAAAGCTGCCTTTAAACTCTGGCAACGATGCAGAGCTTCAAAAGTCATAAATTATTCATTGCCCGAAATTGACCCTTGAAATTTTGCACATGTTTACATTGAGGGACATTACTTTTTATTGCTCTTTTAAAAAAGAGATCCTAGTCCAGAAGCAATTATCGCACTAGAAGGTTTGTGAGCGACGCCTCCAGCGAGTGACGACTCAAATACCCCATCAAAGAAATATCAATAGAGCCGCACTTGCCGCTTTGCAAGTTGCCAGAGTTTGAAAGCAGCTTAAGACGTCATACATCGGTAGTGCATTGTCGCGGGCAAAAAATGTCCGTAAATTGCAGACAATTTTCTATGACTGCTAACAAAAACTGTCCGGAAGTTGCAAGCAATTTTTTTTATTAGTACAGACAAAGAGTGTCCGAAAGTTGCAGACAAATTTTTTTATTGGTGCAGAAAAAAACTGTATGCAAGCTGTTTTTCGCTGTCCTCGACTATGTCGTAGTGTCGCGATGTTCCTGCCACTGGGCCTTCGACTGTTCATAACTCTCAATTGCTTAATCCCATCCATCACTATAATCCCCCACGCCCTACGATTTTAAGGCAAACGGGTATGCAGTGCTATTACGGGGTGGAAAGAATTGTGAAAAGGTCACTGTGAAGGTGACAAAAGAAGAATACAATGCGAAAAGGAGATGATACCAACAGGAATTTTGTGCTTTGGTCTTGCTTGTCCCTTTTCACCAAGCCTTTTATTCCCTTATTACTGCTCCCAACGAAACACTTATCTGGGATTTGATTTCGCATGCTAAATCTAAAGATTGGATTGGGGAAAATAGGGTGTTTGTATAATTGAAATTTCGGTTAGGAATTTTTTTTTCTTTTTCGGGGGGAGGGGGGGGAGCTTTTTTCTTAAACTCCACTAGCATATAACTTTATATTTTTGTTGTTGGCAGTAATATAAAACTGAGAAGGCGCACAGCATTTTTTTTTTTCTTTCTTTTTTCTTTTTTTTTTTTTTTTTTTTTTTTTTTTTGCAGAAATTTTTTGAGTTCACAGACAGTTTTGCATTTCATCTAGGTCTGCATATACATAATCATAAAAATAGCAAAAATGAACTCACGGGACCTTAAAACAGACAGGTACACCAACATAACAAAGTCAAGTTTTTTTCATGATTACAATACTTTCCTTACTATGTATTTTCAGAAATTAAAAAAATTCTATGAAAGATGTGTGAACCATTCAAATTCATCATGCTTAATAAAATATTTTTAAATGGTATTTATGACTATGAAATAGGAAATGACAATGTAGTTGAAAGCAGTGGGGGAAAGAGAGGGGAATTAAAATTATAACTATAAACTCTCACTTTTGCACCCAATCGACCTTTAGAAAAATACAGATATATTTATTTATTAAATATTGTTAACTTTGCATGTCTATTTTGAAATATTTAAACTGATTATATACACAAACACAGGGCTCCAGGAAAGTGTAAAAATATGTTTGCCAACAAAAATTTCTGGTAGCCCGTAAAAAAATATCCTACAACGTTTTCTTTCTTTCTTTCCTTTTTTTTTTTTTTCAATTTTAAAATTTACATGAATATACAAATTAAAATTCTATGCATAAAAACGAATTATTTATTAAGCTAGAATGATACATCAGGAAACACCTGTTTAAAATTAACATCATGAAACCAATTTTGTTATTTTCATTAAACAAATATACAATCGGCATTGATGCATCACTGCCCCGACACACCGATTCAGCACCAAGTCGATAGCATGTGCAAACAGGAGCAGTTTAAACCAATTCCCTAAAACGGTGCAATAATTTAACACTGAGTTGTGAAAAATGCACAGAGATGTGTTAATTTCCTAATGGTGTATTGATTCCACACAGTGTTTCAAAAAGTAATGAGAGAAGTGGGAATCAAAACAGCGAGGTTTAGCCTACACCAAGAGTAGAATCGGAGTCCCAATTCTAGGATCATTTCTTTCAAAATATATCAAAATTAAAAAAAAAAAAAAAAAGAAAAAAAAAAGTTTTCTTAAAGGTTAAAAAATTGTCGCCAATTAAAAAATATTGTTCGCCATAGGCGACCAGTTGAACGTTTCAAGAGCCCTGAACATACACATATTAATAAAGAATTGTTTTATGTATATTCAAAGAATAACGATAATTTTTATTTTAGTACTCGGAAATAATTAATAACGGACAAAATAGTATTTTGTCCGGGACGGTTTTAACCAATTTTTTTTTCCTGAGGTTTTTTCCATTATGGAAAAAACTGAAAAACCGTGCTCCTGTGCTAACTTTTGAATCACAAGGGAGCCCCATGTCAGAAAATGCGAAACACGAGACATACATTGCAGTTTTTTTTTTTTACACTGCAGATTATTTTTTGAAAATAATATAGTGTAGAAATTTCAGGTCTCTCAATTTTTAAATCTTTTTCTTTCCACAGCATAAATAGGAATGTTCATTTTAAAGGCACTTTATTGGCTTCTAGAATCTATAAAGAGGTAGAATTGTTTAATATATTTTACTTATGAAATTTTTAATGATTCTCCCCCCCCCCCTCTTATTAGCAATCGACGATTGAACGCCTCATTAAATCCTTGTAATTTCCAATCTTCTTCCATACACAGCATAAATGTCAATGTTCTTTCTTAACTTAATTAAATTCCAAAATCTATAAATAAGTAGAATTGTTCAATATATCTCACTTATACATTTTTTAACCCATCCACTATTCCCGTCTGCCAACAAACGGCAATCAAATGCTTTGTAGAAATGTTCTGATTTCTAATCTTTCTCCATCCTCAACATATATGTCAATTTCTTTTTCAACTTACTTTAATAGATTCTATAATCTATAAAGAAATACAATAGTTAAATATCTTTCATTCATATACTTTTTTGGGACAACTCCCCCTTTCCCTCTGCTCTACCGCTCGTTCATCAAATGCACTGCAGAAGTCATGCGATTTCCAATCTTTCTCCATCTCCAACATAAATGTCAGTTTCTCATTAAGCACCCTTTATTAAATTCTCACAGCTATAAAAAGGTATAATTGTTTATTACCATATACTCATGTAATTCTTTGAGATACCCTAATCCCAAGCTAACGATCGGCAACCATACACCTTATGGAATCATTACAATTTCTAATTTATTTTATATGCAACATAACTGTCAATATTCTTTTAAAAAATGATTTATTAAATTGTGAAATCTATAAAGAATAGAACTGATCATCAATTTTAAAGATGATGCGCAAAGATTCAGATTCAGCACAAGTTCACAAAGCATGAACAAACAGAAGCAGTGGATACCAATTCCCTAAAAGAGTGTATTAATTGAACACCAAGTTCAGAAACATGCACAGAGAAAAATTGTGTAAATTCCCTAATGGTGTAATGATTCAACACAATGTCTTACAAGCAAACATTCAAAAGGTGTCGTCTTCAAAATATATTGAAAACAATTATGTGATTCTACTCTTCATAAAACACCAGAAAGTGAAAATAATATCGGCTGAAATGAATTACAGCGACCTCAAAAAATTATCAAAATTAAGCATATTTGGTGATTTCACACTGTTAGGCGATTGATTTTGAGTACTTGGCGCAGAAGCAAACCATGGTTCTTTTCGTACATGGCACCTTGGTGCTAGCGAACTTATCGCCTAACAGCGCTGATCGCCAAAAATGCTTAATTTTGATAATGTTTTGTGGTCGCTGTAATTCATTTCAGCCGATAATTTTTTCATTTTCGGGTGTTTTATGAAGAGTAGAATCACTAATATTTTTTTCAATATTTTTGAAGACGACACCTTTTGAATGTTTCCTTGTCAGTCAAAATGTGATGAGAGGAGTGGGAATCTGAACGGTGAGAGTTAACCTACATTGGGAGAGAAACCAGAGATTAATTTTGGGATCAATGTTTTTCACCACAATATTAAAATATTAACAATTAAAAAAAAAAAAAAATCTGGAGTGACTCCTGGACTTTCCAAACATTGAGTAATTAACGTTTTTATAGAAAGAGTAAGAGAAGTTGTTAAATAATTAGGAAATTATAATAGTCATTCTCCATGTAGTACACAATGTTACATTTAATGCTACTGAGATTTGAGCCGATTGATCATAATGATAAAGAATTTTTCACTGTCCCTACAAAAAACTATAAAGGAATATAATTAATACTACAGTGACTAATAGCATTTATATAAATTTTTAGCTCCATCGGATAAGTCATTTAGATGTTATCGCACTTTAAAGTTTGGGCCTGTATTCCACAATGATAAAGAAATTTGCATTGTGTCCCTGTAAAAAGAACCATAAGTGCTAGTTTCTCTACAGTTCTTTGATATTTAGCTATAACATAAATTTAAATTTTCAATTTTGTTTGAATAAGGCACTTAGTCGTTATCACACATTAAATAATTTGAGCCTATAGGCCATAATGATAAAGAATTTTTCTTTGTGATACTGTAAATCTCTGTAAGTGCTAGATTCACCAAAATCTATACAGTTGTGTGATAGTGATCTATAACAGGTACGAACGTTTTCAGATCAAACGGTTAAGGCATTTAGATGCTATAGCACTGAAATAATTTAGGCCAAAATGATAGAATTTTTTGTTGTGTCCTGTTAAAAAAATAAAAAAATAATAAATAAATAAATAAGAACTAGATTTAGCAAATCCTATACAGTTTGTGCAACTGTGACCTATAATATTTGTATAAATGTTTTTCTCAATTTAATAAGGTGTTTAGATTCTATCGCACTTTAAAAATTTGGTCCCATAGGCCATATCTAATGATAAAAAAATTTTCTTTGTGCCCTTGTAAAATACTGTAAGTACTAGATTTACCAAAACCAATGGGGTTTATGCTATGGTGACTAATAACATACAGTCGGCAGCATAATTTTTCGAGCACTAGCCAATAATTCCTATATTAAAAAAGTACACTTAAGACTGTTTTGTTAAATAAATCCTTGCCGAATCATGTTCTTAGACACTAAGAACATGACTCGATAAGGATTTATTTAACAAAGCAGTATTAAGTGTACTTTTTTTAGACAGGGATTATTGCTAGTGCTCGAATAATTTTGCAGCCGACTGTATATATCAACTTTCAGCTCATGTGAACGAAGCGTTTAGATGTTATCGTGTTCACTCACACATATACTTAATCATAAAAGGGAAAATGAACTCATGGGACCTCAAAACATATAAAAATCTCAAAGTCGGATTTTTGACATGATTACAATACTTTCCTTACATATGTATGTTTGGAAAGTAAAAAATTATTAAGTTTCCATAAAGTTGAAAATATAGTCTACAATTAAAATGTATTCGTCATCCATGGCCATCAGGCTACCAGATTTGACGAATCCTGTTAAAGGGTAATAAAAGAAAAAAAAATATTTTCAAAATTAAAATTAGCTTGTTAATCTCAAAAAACTATTCTTTTACAAATAAATTTATTAAGCAGCATCGCCATCTATTAGGTTTTTTTTTTTTTTTACTAATAAAAAGTTAAAGGAATTTGAATAAATTTGAAATTTGAAAGAGTCATGAACATGTGTTAGTTAAAAAGATATTGTAGTTTCAGTTTTGACGTAAGCACCCTCTATTGAATAAATGTAATTTAGTATGTTTGAGAACGTAAATGTATTTGAAAACATCTTTCGAATGATGTATTAAATATTTTTATCATAATTAGCACAGATGTTATTGAAATTTTAAAATACTAAAGTACTATTTGGCAACAGAGATTTGGATGTAAGAAACAGTACCCAAGCAGCACCGAAACGTTCTCTGAACGTTCAAAAATTGTTCTGCAAACACGTTCTAAGAACGTTCACATTGAACGTGTTATAGACGTCTATCTGTCCATCTTGAAGACATACAATAGTACGGTTCAGAGAACGTTCAATGAACGTGTAACTATCACCATCGATGTTATAGAAGCGTTCTGAGAACGTTCTATGTATACGGTCTCAGAACGTTCTAAACGTTTTTAGAACGTTTTCAAAACGTTATACACATTTCCAGAACGTTCTAGAAAACGTACTGTAAACGTTCTAAAATAGTATAGAAACGTTCTATACACACGTTATCACAAAGTTATGTAAACAATTTTTGAAGTTTCTTTGAACGTGCTTTAAATGTATTTCATGTATAATAAAATGGAAGTACTCGCAACAATTGTTCCGGGTCGAAAGAAGACACGAAATAAAAAAAAAAAAAAAAAAAAAAAACAGTTGCACTCTGGGAGTGCCGACAGAAGTGAAAACGTGAACAATTACGTGTGTATTTCTTGAATCGTCAGGAAATGTTTTATTGTGTAGGAAATACTTTTAAAAGAAGTGTTTTTTTATTCATTAATATAAACTACTACTACAAAAATTATATTACAATTTTATTTAATGCACTAACTGCAATAGAGACAGTGTTCGGAGATGAGAGAAGTCATGTAGAGCCGCACCAGATTGTAAAAATTTGAGAAAAATTGGTGGCTTTGGCCTTTCTCACGGTTTTGTGAGGTCTAACTGCAACGTTTCCGGCTGCAATCTTTAAGAGACAGTGGCCGGAGATGAGAGAAGTCGTGTAAAGCTGCACCAGATTGTAAAAATGTGAGTAAAATGGAGTCTTTGGCCTTTATCACGGTTCTGTGAGGTTTAACTGCAACGTTTCCGGCTGCAATCTTTAAGAGACAGTGTTCGGAGATGAGAGAAGTCGTGTAGAGCCGCACTAGATTGTAAAAACGTGAGAAAAATGGCGGCTTTGGTCTTTCTCATGGTTCTGTGAATTCTAACTGCGACGTTTCCGGCTGCAATCTTTATGAGACAGTGTCCGGAGATGAGTGAAGTCGTGTAAAGCCGCACCAGATTGTAAAAACGTGAGAAAAATGGCGGCTTTGGCCTTTCTCACGGTTTTGTGAGGTCTAACTGCAATAGAGAAAATGTCCGGAGATGAGAGAAGTCGTGTAGAGCCGCACCAGATTGTAAAAACGTGAGTAAAATGGACTCTTTGGCCTTTCTCACGGTTTTGTGAGGTCTAACTGCAATAGAGACAGTGCCCGGAGATGAGAGAAGTCGTGTAGAGCCGCACCAGATTTTAAAACAATATACAGTATATAATTATTAATACTTCACATTAGCAAGTTAATTGTATGATACATTATTTGTATCATACAAGGATGGAAAGCGTTTGCTAACGATGATGCGAATTCAATGATTTTTGTTCACCCAAAAGTTTTCACTTCAAATGGAAAGCGTCAGCTGACGATGACGGGAGTTCAAAGATTTTTGTCCACCCAAAAGTGCTCAACGCGCCTAAAGAAGTTTTCACTTAAAAAAAAAAAAAAAAAAAAACTACATAATGATTCCATTGATAACGTGCATCCAACACTTTATGAAAAGTTAGTTAAATTAGAAATAATATATAAATATTAAAACTTAATTCAATGCCAAACTTAACTTGCAATGCGTAACGTAAGTGCGCCCGAAGATTGGATGTTTATGATTGGGGGGGGGGGTACTTTCAGGATAACGGAGATATTTCACATTCAGCAAGAAAAGGGGGGGGGGGTTATATTCGATGGGGGGGTTACTTTCGGGATTTTACGGTATGTATATATATATATATATATAATAATGATGATCTATTAAGCATAGTAGAAGTCAAGCAGCAGATACAAGATCACAGAAACACAAATGACCAATAAGATTTAAAAAAATTTTATCAGTGGATGAAATATACTAATGTAAAGAAATCAAATTTATTAATTAACAGACAGCAAATCAAACGAATCAATAAAGTAATACATCAAATCTTAACTTAAAACCATAAACTTTATCAAAATTTTAGAAAAAATAATTTAAGAAACTTTAGATAGGAAGGAAGGAGGCAGGCGGCAAGACTTGTGACTTGCCTGTGGGGTTAAACTAGTTTCACGCCGACAACACTCACCCAGCCTGCCACGACCAGAATAGGAGTCATACGGATTTAAAAAAGGAAAATTAGAAAGCAGATGAATAAATGAATAACAATGAAACAGCGAAGCAACAATGAAATTCACTCATTGATTACATTGTGTTTAATAGTATGATTAGAATTTTAAGAATAGTTGAAACTCAAAAAGGTAGAAACTCAAATTTTATTGGAAAAAGAAAATTTACATAGTAATACAAAGTAAATGCAACAAGACTTCTGCTTTTTTAAAATTTAATTTCACAAACCCACCCAACCATCCAGCCTTACAACACCACCCCACTTCCGTAATTTAAGAATAGTTGAAACTCAAAAAGAAAGAAACTGAAATTTTATTGGAAAAAGAAAGTTTGCATAGTAATACAAAGTAAATGCAACAAGACTTCTGCTTTTTTTAAATTTAATTTCACAAACCCACCCAATCTCCGTAATCAAACATCTGCCCACCCAACCGACCCCTTTTTTGTTGTCTTTTATTATTTTATAATTTTTTTTTGTTAATATACACAAAAGTGTTCACAGCTTTTTTTTTTTTTTTTTTTTTTATATAATGTACAGACAGAGACATGGTTAAGGATATAAAATAGAAAATACAAAGTTTTTTGGAAAACCCATTTTAGAAGTGGCTGTGATTAGTTTATTAATATTTTTGTTTTTAAACTTCGCAGAGTATAAATAAATGGTTAATGATGATGTTTCTAAATACAGGAAGATGCAGACAGGAATTAAAATATGTAAATAAGTTTACTTTTAAAACTAAAATCTTATATATATATATATATTATTCTAATTTAATGTATTGCATAATACTCTTTGCGTGTAAAACTGTGTATTTTCATATTAAAAAACATTATTGGGGATTTTTCTCTTCCCCCTCTCCCGAAGAAATGATAGAAATAGTTAAAAAGAAAAAAAAAAAAACCTACCCCTGCGGTAGTAAAATCTCATCACCTGAATATATTTAAGTTTTATATTATATAACTTAATTTTCAAAAATATTTTTAATATTAATTAAATAATAGTTTAGATTTGATAGTATATTATGTTCTGAGTTTAATTCTTTTATCTAGGTAATTAATATACTTTAATCTGGAACATCTGTTTTGTGTTCTGATGTTTTTTTTTTTTTTTTTTTTTTTTTTTTTTTTTCCCCACTTTCATCCACTGTCTTGGAAGAAACTCGATTGATTACACACACTAACATTATAATACAGAGATTTTGCGAAATTTTTTTTTACCTTCCCTGTAGGAATGCAAAAAATACATTTTAAAGCTTAAATCAGCTCCAAATTAACTTAGAAAGAATATTTTTGATATATGCGTCAGTTATACCATAGCCTCCTTAACTAGATGCCTGTCGCGTGGCTCTTAAACTTGGTAACAGGTCGAACGGTAGGCAGCGCCACCTGGTACAAATTCCGCTACTTTTTTATTCAACTGTCACCAATAATTTTAAGAAGTGATATGTGATGTATATATATCGACATTTCTTCGATTCTATTCGCCTTTTTTGTATTTGAAATTCCACTTTTAAAAATTTTTGGTGACAGTTGAATAAAAATCTCGCGCAATCTCTACCAGGTGGCGCTGTCTACCACTTGAACTGTTGCCAAGCTTAAGAGCCACGCAACAGGCATCTACTTAAGGAGGCTATGGTTATACATACCAACATGAAGTATAAACAGATTTTGCAAAATCCCCACCATTTAAGAGAAGGGGGCAAAAACATTTTAAAATATAACTCGGCTGCAAATTCTCTCAGGACAAGCGATTTTTTTTATGCGTCAAATGTTTATGTGTAATCTTGTGCTTTTTATGCATTATAAAGGGATTTTGCAAAGTTACCCTACCTCTCCTTAGGACGACTAAGCAGAAAACACAGTTTCAGGCTTAAATCTGCTTCAAATTACTTTAGAATGCCGTATTTTGGTGTGTGGGTATTAATTGTATGCAATATGCACTTTGATGGGATTTTGTGAAACTTCTAACTTATCCACTCGGAAGCGGGGAGTAAAAGGCGCATAAGTCGGTGCCAAAGGCAGTGGGAACATGGACTCATCATGCGGTGAGCGGGAAAATTACTTTTTAACGTTAATTTAGGTTGACTGATTTTTATTTATTTTTATTTTTTGAGATTTTATTAATAATAATATGAAATTTTGAGAATTCTTTTAAATATAGTTACCAGTGAAGTAGGTAAAGCATGCTGGTAAAAAATAAAATGCATAAACCTGAAACAAAAAAGCAATAATGAGCTGAGTAAGCAAAGACCATAAACTGTAAATAAGAAAAAAAAAAAAAAAAAAAAAACTCATAACAGTTGTTTTGGATTAAAATAATAGTAATAATACTTAACCATGCAAGGAAAAAAATGTAAGCATAACTGCAGTATTTATCAGCTCTGTTTACAAGCTTTTTTTTTTTATCTAGCGAACACAGCACAGCATTACAGAATGAGTTTGGGATTTGATTGCTTAATTTGAGTTGTTAAAATGACATTAAGTAGCACAACAGCTACAAAATTTTAGAAAATTTAAGACAACTTACAGGGCATTTTTTTATTTTTCAGGAATTTAAAAAAACATCACAAGTAACTCATGCAATACAGTACTTTACCAGGAAAAAAAGAAAATATTTTTGGAAGAATAAACACTTTTTAAAAGCTTCCAAACTGCAAAATTGTTGTGAGTAAAATCTCTTCGTAAAAATAATACACAAACATCAAATTGTCTCAATTATAAATATTAAATATATATATATATTTATTTATTTATTTACGAGACAAAATTTTAAGTGAAATACATTTTAAAACTATTAAAATTTAGACGTTTCAAAACCCGTCCGGGTTTCCTCATCAGTATCACTACAACATAATTTGCATGCAAATCATTTTGTTTGTAAATGTATTTTAAGTAAAATTTTGTCTCATAAAGACATCATAATTTTATGAAAAATAAATATTTACTAATGAAATTGATACAGAACTTTCAATATGATATTTAGTGTACATATTTTTCCACAAGATACCAGATAAGATTTTTTTAACCTTTTAGTTATACAAACGCATGACAAGATAAAACTATATACATTTTAAAAAAGGGAGGGGGGCTAAGGTTGGCTTTTTTAAAGCATGAAAGTATTTTTATAACAATCATTTTTAATCTGGTATATTAATGAATCATTTTATTTATGTAAGTGACTAAATAAATGCAAATAAATAAGTAAGCCAAGCCAACCAAAATACAAGATAAAAATATGGTATATTTATATTTAATGGAAAATACGGTTTCAACTAATATATTTGATAATTACAGTGCAATAATTACTAAATATTATAGACATTTAATACAGTAAATGTGAACTACTTTGTGCTGTAGAAATAAGAAGTTTATGTAAATACAGTTTAACCACTGTACGCAAATTAACGTTTTATTTTGTATTTGTAAGTGTTAGCAGGTCTACGAACACGAAACCATGTTGCGATGATAGATTTATGAAAAGAACGATTCATTGAATTGTGAGGTTTGGCTTCTCCTACAGTAATTACGTCTGACCAATTGCTGCTCTCTATTTGCTTAATCTTCGTTGCTGGAAGTGTCTCACAAATTAAGTCAAGCGAGTTACAGTAGTATCATAATTTGTGAGCTGATCGTATATTCTTGGATTTGTGATCTACGATTACGATAGCTGTGATGGTTTCGATAGTATGCTGCTCTTAGTCTTTTTAAAACAATAAATAATTTTCTTTTCTTTTCTTTATATATATATATAATGTTGACTTTTTATTTTATTTGCTTTATATTCTTATTTAAATGATTTGAAAAGCATCAGTAAAAATTTTGAGCTTACTAATTGATTTAATGTTTCATGGCAATTTCGTTGTTTTTACGACTTAAAAACTTCTTGCAAAGTGCTTCAGAGTAATAAAAGTGCTTCAGAGAAAAAAAATCACTTTTATTAAATCATACCTATATATATATATTTATAATCCGATTTAAGTATTGTAAAAGCATATAATAAAAGAACGTTAGAGCAATAAATTAAGGTTCATTTCTTCAAACTCAGAGTTTTATACTTTACAAGTTTTTAATAACGTTGCTATTTTTATGTAAAAGATATTTTAAAAAGACAGTAAAAGAACAAGACCAGTCGGTAGATCGCCGGCTTCGTAATAGAAAGACTGCGGGTTCGGTACTCGAGCCGGCCAAAAGCCGTCATGTACACTAACGGTGGCTGGTGCACGTAAAATCTGTCGTGGCCGCATTGTCCTCCATATTCCCATCAAAATTATATCTCTGGGATTGTCGAAGCGGGGAAGCCATCCTCTTCGTGTAGGATAAAAATTGTGATGGCATGTCTCCGGGCCACCTCTAGGGGTGAGTCCCAGACCGTAGCCAATTGCCCATTGCGCAGCAACAGTATGGCGTGAAACACAACCAACCAACCAATAAACCAGAACAAGAATATAAATATTGAAAAAAAATTGTGGAAACATCGTAAAACTTTCTTCTATATTTTCCTATAGAAATTCATGCAGAGACAATTATTTATTAATATTATTCTCTACAGTAAATGCAGATGATATTCCAACAAAGCTTGATATGTGAGAACGTCATTATGAGACTTTGTGCTGATTCAATTTGAATGCTTATCAGCGAACAGGCGGCCCTGCTGTACAGCGATTTCACACAGTTTATGAGAAGACTACATCTCAGGAACTACTGCAAAAAATTGCACATAAATTTATATGTAGGTGCACCTTGACATAAATTAATGACTTCATCTTTTGGTGCCAACCACTCAAAAAGGGGCGCTGCTACACAGTGATTTTCGCAAATTAAGTGAAGGAAATTAATTCTCAGGTTCTTTTGTGTCTCATCAAACAGCACTTAGATATGTGAGATGGTCATTATGGGACATTATGCGGATTCATTTTTCATGCTTAAAGGCCAATAAGATGTGCTGCTATACTGCAATTTTCTTTGATAAGTGGAAGGTTATATCTCAACTTCTATCGCATATAATCGTACGAAACCTGATATGTGAAATAACCATTATAAAAACGCATTTTTTAAGATGTTATTTACAGACAAAAAAACTGTCTTTCTTTGATTATTTAGTGTTAATTTTCTCTAAGATAAAAATTGTTTTCATTCATCTTGTTAGTTAATGTTAATAAATAAGTTTTACCAAAAATAAATTCAAAAACTGACGTACAGCAATAGCAAGAAATTAAAACTTCTTCACACACCATAAATTTTAAATCAGCACAACCGGTTTCGAAAGGACGTAGCCTTTCTTCATCAGGTGCAAACACGTGCAACTGCCTTGGAGGCAAAAGCAAGACTGAAAGCAGGACAAAATCCAGAGGGGAAGGAGCAACACAAACAACCAATAGGAAGCAACATGCAAGGCGGGACCAATCAGAGAGGAACACACGTACACACACAACACAAAAAGAGGAGGAAGGAAAGGAGTAAACAATTATTATTATTTTTTTTTTCAATAATATTAAACTAATAAGTAAATTTAATAAAATTTATCCATTAATAATAATTACTTTTATTTTAATTAGAATTATTTTATTATAACTAATATGATGTTATCAACATAATGAAGGAAATTATTTAATTGAATAAAATAAATTTTTCCAGGCTGTAGACAGCAAAGTGGAATCAGATTTTTCATTGAAAATTTTATCACGATTAAGGTAAATAGCTAAATTTTCCAAAAAATCCAGTTCGGAAACGCGTTTGGCATGAAAGATAATTTTGGCACTCTTAAAATTAAAACTATGATCAAATTCCCAACTGTGCTTCGCAATAGAAGACTTAGAAATTTCTTCATTAACAACATACCGAGAATGTTCACGTAAACGACATTCAAAATTTCCTTTAGTTTGACCAATGTAAGATAAATCACAGTTATTACAAGGGACATTATAGATACCCCATTTTTGAAGCTCAGGAACAGGGGATTTTGTTGAAGGGAATTGGAATTTATTGACAGGTTTAAAAATAACGTGAAAATTGAAACGCTTCAAAACTTTGGCTAATTAAAAACATAAGGGGGGATAAAAAGGTAAGACAACAATATTATCAGGTTTAATTTTATCATCAATGGGAAGAGTAGAATTATAAGTTGGCCTACTGAACTTTTTGAGAGCTTTATCAATTATAGAGGGTCTAAAACCTCTTTTAATAGCAACAGACTTTAAATAATTCAGTTCTTCTTTAAGAGAAGAAGTATCAGAACAAATTTTAAGGGCACGATACACGTAAGTGTAAAAGGTGCCAATTTTTTGTTTAGCCGGATGATTACAGCGAGCATGGGGAGGGTTAGAAACAGAGAAAGGTTTCCTGCACACAGAGGTTTTAAAAGAGGAATCGTACCTACTAACTAAAACATCAAGAAAGGGAAGTTGATTACAATTTTCTAACTCGAAGGTAAACTGAATACGGGGATCAATACCATTAGCAATATTAAGAATGGCAGAAACATCAAACGGATTTTCAACAAGAATGAAAGTGTCATCTATGTAACGTAACCAGCATTTTAAATTTAACATCTTTAATAATTTTTCCTCAAAATAATGCATATAGATATCGGCAAGAATAGGAGACAAAGGATTACCCATACTGTATGTGTACTTCAATGTTCACTTTTAGAAAAAAATTTCACAAACGTGGATTTTTTCCCCTGCGTGAATGGAAAGAACTCTTTTTAGACTACATTTATGAGAAAATTTTTTAAATACACATATCACAGATATGGCATTTCTCCTGTATGCATTCGAAAATGAGCCATAAGACTGTTCTCATGAGAAAATCCTTTAAAACAATCTTCACACAGATATGGTTTTTCCTTGTGTATGAATGCGAAGATGCTTTTTTAAATCACTTGCTTGAGAAAATCCTTTCGAGCATTCTTCACACACATGTGGTTTTTCGCCTGTATGAATGCGAACATGTCTTTTTAGATCGCTTGATTGAGAAAATTTTTTAAAACATTTTTCACACACATACGGCTTTTCTCCTGTATGAACGCGAAGATGCCTCTTTAGATCACTTGTTCCAGAAAATCTTTTAGAAGATTGTTCACACACATACGGTTTTTCCCCTGTGTGGATGCGAAGATGAAATTTTAACTTATCCTTACGAGAAAATTCTTTTGAACATTCTTCACAGACATACGGCTTTCCTCCGGCATGAATGCGACGATGATATCTTAAACTGCTCCTGGCAGAAAATACTTTAGAACATTCTTCACACGCATACGGTTTTTCTCCGGTATGGATGCGAAGATGATCTTTTAAATTTATCTTATTAGAAAATCCTTCAGAGCATTCTTTACACACATGCGGTTTTTTACCTGCATGACTGCGAAAATGTCTTTCTAAGTTACCCTTTTCAGAAAATCTTGCTGAACATTCTTTGCACACAAAAGGTTTTTCTCCTGTATGAATGCGCAGATGTTGCATGAGAGTACCTTTAGTAGAAAATTCTTTAAAGCATTCTTAACACACAAAAGGTTTTTGTCCTGTATGAACGCGAAGGTGTTGTATGAGATTACCTTTAGTAGAAAATCCTTTAAAGCATTCTTTGCACGCATTCGACTTTTTTCCATGTTTATGGACAGATGTATATTAATATTGTCAATAATAAAATTAATTAAGAAATCTGCAAAATAATTTGTGTTTCCAAAATGAATGTAAAACTTAATCTATAGTTCTCTTAAAATAAATTGATAACAAAAGTAAACAAACGGGTAACTATAGTATTCCAATTTTTGCATTACCTTCAGAAATTGCGACTTTGATAATCATAAAAAAATTTATTAATATTAACCCTTGACCAATTTCCGCTCGAAACAAACATGAATTTGATGAATGACAGGACCTCGTTCCTGACTTCTTTATATGATTCCGCGTTTATCAGAATAATTTGTACCGACGGATTAGGAGATAAGAATGAAACACTAGATAGGCCAGCGAGCGCGAAATCTGAAGCTTTCCATTCCGCATTAATTCGGCCGACTATATGAAAACGATCCGATCGCCGCCTGGTGTAGTATCTTTGAAACTCGAAGCAAAATATTGCTAAAATTAAAGTTCGTTTCTCTTGCTCGTCGCGTTTAGCGGAGGGATCGTGTGGGAAATTATTTTGATCACAGTAAATTTGTGGTCAAAGCTTTGTTTATTAAAGTAATGTAGCATGTATAAACACTTCTTTATTCTTTAACGTACACAAACATCAAACCGTCTCAATGATATGTATATTAAAAACAAAAACTGTTTTATTTACGAGATACGTATTCATGTAATGCATGCAAATACGAATATGCTTTCGAGACGTCTAAATTTTAAATGTATATTTTGTTTTTTAAATGTATTTTAACTTCTTTCTTATATTTATTTCTTTAAAAAAGGAAAAAAAAATCTTTAAAGAAATATATTATTAGAAGTGTAGTGCTCTTTCATAGATCATAAGATTATTATTATTGTTAATTCTAATTTAACGTACTTACTTAGCATGAAATGATTAAATTTCGAATTTGTATGACCAGAAAAAAAAAAAAAAAAAAAAAATTGGATGAAAACTTGGAACTTTTAATTTGCATAGACTGCCTGATTAAAAGTAAAACATACAAAGCCTATTTAATAAATTTATGCATGCGAGTGTTTTTGATTATTTCTTCTTCTTGTCTGAATTCTGAAACTTGCCACTACTTGCTTCAATTATTTATAGCATTTTTCTGTGCTCATGCATAAATTTACACAAATACTTGACCTTATTACACTGTCAGATCAGATAATAAATATTACATAAGTGTATACTAATTCACCACCATTTTATTTTGCAAGTTGTTAAAAGCTTATCTGGCTTAATTCATATGTTTAAATTAAGTCTTTTACAACCTGCTTGAATTATATTGTCACCAAGCAGTGTGCTAAAGCATATTTTTACCAATGTTTATTTTCAAGTACAATTTTTTTTTTTTTTTTATTATTTTTTTTTTTTTTATGTATGCAATGTGAAGCATGCACAATAGTAATTGCTGCTGTACAGATTTTCATGCATTTTTAGATATTTTAATAAAATATCTATAATCACATTTTTAGATACACACACAATGAATACAGTCGGTAGCAAAATTATTGATGCACACATTCACACTTTTCGTATATATATTTTTTAATTTGTTCACTAATTTTTATCACCTTACTTTTTTATAATTAACATAAGACTAAGATCATGACTCATCAAATATTTACTTAACAAAACAGAAATGTATATCTTTTAAAAGGGATTATTGCTAGTGCTTCATAAATTTTGCTGCCGACTGTAACCTTGCATCCAGGAATATTTTTTTAAAGTTTTGTTTTAATCTATGAAATTCCCAATTCCAGTGATCGTAATGTGCTCATATGTACCCCTTCCATGCGTGAAATGAAAACCAATTGTGCACAAAAAACATCAATGGATACCCTAACTTGTAAATCTAAAAAATGCATGGAATTCTGTATTTCATCATTCACTAATTTCCATGTATGCATGCTTCAGATGCATGAAAACAAAAAGATATTAAAAAAATCAAAAGATAACTCTACTTTGTTGTGCATGAATAAGAAAAAAAAAAAATTAACGATTCTATATTACAGCGAACACTTATACACATGAATGTATGCTCCGTGTACATGAAAGAAAAAAAAAAAACTGGGTACCCTTATCTCACTCTATAAATCTAAAAAATGCATGAGAAGGTTAACAGGTCATATAAGTACCCGGTGGATAAAAATTGTAAGTTAGAAGTTATTTGCTGCTGTATAATTGCTGGGTGGTTTTTCTTTAAATACAAAATTAGGAGGTGTGATCGTATCCCCCCCCCACCAAAAAAAAAAAACAAACCAAAACTAGTGTACATATTTAGACCGTATAAGGGTATCATTAAAGTTTATTAATGAACTTTATCTGCCATCTATATAAATAAAAAGTATCTATGTGTGTGTGTCTGCACTCTGGTGCTCACACTACTAATCGCAGAGCTTCCAAATTTGGCATATAGGTACCTGAGATCCTGCAGGTGTGCACCTCATCGGGATTTTTTCAGATTTGAATTTTTTTTTCGAGTTTAAACATTGGCTTTTATGCTTCATTTTTCATAAATTTATTCTTTTATTGTAATCATCTGCGTATCTTAGCAACAGCTATACGCTATGTATTTTTCTATTTAATACATTCGTTTGAAAGCAAATTTTTTTCTTTTTTTAATTTATTATATTTTTAGAAATCAAATGATAATGCAGCAGAAAAAAATAAATATATTAAATTTAAAAACGTTTTTATAACAGTTTATGTACAATTGTTATAGTATAAGGAGTCATCCATTAAGGGGGGGGGGGGGAGGTCAAACCTAATCTCACGTGGGGGAGAGGGGGGATCTCAGCAAATATCACGTAATTTTTCCCCTGAAAAAAACAGTAAAAATGAGAGAAAATTTATTTAAATTCAAGTAAAACATGTTTCTTGATTTAGATATGGCAAAATCTGACACGATAATATTTATCGTAGCTATCCGAATGCCGCAAAGCAGCCTTTCAATTGTTTTAGGGCGCCATCGGCCAGCCACACTTGTGACTCACCGAACATTGCAGCGTACGAGCCGAGTGTATCACAACGACTCAGATTAGTTTCTATTTAAGTATTTTATTCTTCAGTTTTATTACTATGATTCTAGACTACGATCTATGTAATCGTAAAAACTAGTCTTCAATAAAAATAACAAAGCAAATTGTGCTTTTTTAAATAAATCCAATGCATTTACAGTAAAAGTACGAATTTTGAAAAATCTTGCATGAGATTAGTGGAGGGGGGAGGGAGTCAAGCCAAATCTCACCAGGGGGAGGGGGTGTCAAAAAATCGTCAAAACCGCCTCACGTAATTGATGGACACCCCCTAACTATAACAACTTTTTATTTTTCATTTTTTAAATTCCTTTAAAAGAATAATCTTTTTTTATTTTTAGTATGATAGGACTATTTCTTTCAATCTGGCATTTTGCGTCTTTACCAATTTATAGTGTTCCACTTTGAAAATGCTTGCCAATATCCAATTTTACCATATAATTTCTTACTCTATCTTAATTGTGAAATCCGTAAAAACGTTTTTCTTTAAACGTTTTTCCCCATTGGTGAGGATCAGTAGCGGCTCGTGAGATTCCTTTACAGGGGGGCTGCATAGCTGCATGTCTATGTAAGATTTGAGAAAAAAGCGAAAATGATTTTCTAAATAATCTGTTTTAATCGGGGGCTTCGGGTTTTATATGCGCAGACTGAGCAAGAAGCAGAACAATACAGGATACAGCATAGATTTAAAATTTTACATTATTGGACATTCATTACAAAAAAAAAAAAAAAAAAAAAAATCTGGAGATTTTATTTTGTTAACTTTATTTATTAATGATAATCAATTTTCCCCCAACAAAATATTTTTCATCTTCATGCTATTATTTTCTCCAAGATGGTACGAAGTATACATACATGATTGTAAATCAAATTCTGCTCATTAAAAAGATACACACAATGATTTATATAAAAACAATAATAAATAGTTTGATTATATACGTATGTAGATCTGTACAGTTCTTCGATAATAACTGCAAATAATTCGAATCTATAGTCCATAACGATAAAGAATTTATTTTTGTGTTTCTGTACAAAAATGTATAAGTCCTGTAGTCATCAAAACTATACAAATTGCGTGACGGTTACCTATAACCTACCTACCAATTTTTAGTTCAATTGGATAAAACATTTAGGCGCAATCGCACTTCATAAATTTAAGTCCATTAATCAAATTGATAAGGAATTTTTCTTTGTGTCCTTGTAACAAAACTATAAGTCTCACATCCATCAAATTCTATACAGCTCGTTTGATGGAGACCTTTCACATACCTACCAGCTTTCAGTTCAATCGGACCAAGCATTTAAATGTTATGATATTCACTCACATATATACACTTACTCACACCATACATATAACACTGCAAAAATAGCAAAAATGAGCTCAGGAGACCTCAAAACATTATAGTAATGTAATGCTCGTATCTTAAAAATGCAATTATAATGATGCGTTTCATTAATTTATTTAGAACATCCTTTGAAATATTAATTAAAAGAGTTAACATTGACGTAAAATCTTGCACATCAGACAGATTATGAAATGCTTGTCTAACATTACGAACATTTTATAGTTATTATTTTTTTTAATGCGAACTTTACACACATGGTACAGTAAACTAAAATTTCATTTAAATATGAAACCTTAGTGTAATTAAAAATGAATTTCCAAAATTTGCTGCATATCTTCTGTATTGCCGTGCATTTAAAAAAAAGAAAAAGAAATTCTACAAATGTTAAAACACTATTTTTTTTAGATATATTTAAAAAGGCTTGAATAGTATATATCGGTTTAATTTGGTTTGAAATATTATCCAAGCCAGCGGTGCATTCTGGATGTTTTGTGTGTCCTCGTAAAAGAAGTATATAGAAAAAATAGTGCGGTCAATCTAAAGAACGGATATTAAAATGCTTAATTAATGAGCATATTTCTGAAAGTTCTCACTCAAATAGAAAGAGAGATGAAACGAAGTTATAAATGCTTTCCAACTTCGTTGTATGAAAATGTCTAAAATTAAAAATTTAGTAATCTCGTGTTTTAAGAAAGGTTCGACTGCTAATATTTCTCATTAAAATAGAAAAACATTAGTGACTAAAATACAAGTGAAAATAAATAAATAATAATTATTATAATAATAACCTTATCAACAAAGCGATTAAACACTTGATAAATTTAAAATATTATGTTTACGGCAAAATTTATATAAAAATTGAGATTATGACGTTTCTGCCATTGGCAAAGCAAGAAACCGAAAAACCGTGCGAAATTTCCATGTAATATAAAATAAAATCTGCTTAAAAAATAAATAAAAATGACTTCTATTTTCTCATATAATTGTGAATAACCTTCATGCTAAATTTTTTTTACCTCTTATACATAAATAATCATCAAACACAGCGATTACCGCATTAAAAACTGTGAAGAAAAAACGTAGATTACAAAGGGAAATTGTTCTTTTCCAGCATTACCAAAATCCCTAATTAGATCGGAGCTGCACAGGTTGCAGCTCCAACCAAATGGTCGAAACTGGTAGGGAAAACGAGTAGGGGCGGTTGTAACTGTTCTTTCCCTAAAGAAATCCCTCTTTTCCGGAGCTGCATGAATGAGCAGTCCCTTTACGAATTTTCGAGGTGCTATTACGTTTAAAAATGGTTAACTTTTCTCAGTTTTTTAATAATTTTTCATGATAACGAAGTAATCTGCTTTTCTATATGCATAATACTATACAATATAATAATATTTATTTTCAAAATATTTTGAAAGTTGATAAAATAATTTTTTCGAATATTTCTGGGGGGGCTGCAGCTCTGCAGCTCCTGCCACGAGCCGCCACTGGTGAGGATCGAACTCACAACTTTCAGGTTCGTAGTTGTGTATTCTGACTACAGAACCAACAGGTCTTGGCTGAATATTTCCAGATTATTTAAACTAGATTTTCAGATTTTTTTTTTTTCAAAGGGTGTTAAAATACAAATATAAGCAGTCCTGTCGTACTAAATTAAATTCTGTCATAGGCAGAAATTCATCCATAGTTTTAATGCTCGTCATCTTGTTTCCAAGTGCTAATAAGCCACTTGGAAATTTCACATAAAAGGTATTTGTGAACCGATTTGCTTAAGACTCCATATGTACAGCCCACATCAATATTTCTACCAAGTCAATTAATAATTTGTAGCTGCCATTTTGAAACAAAATGATGGCCTACTCTTCCGAATGAGTTAGAAGGACTTGTTTTGCTTGACACTTATTTTTGAGATGTTAAATTAATCTACAGAGTTTGAAAAAATCTGCAGCACTCGCTGCCATGCTGCACTGTTTCTGCTACTGGGAAGGTTTAGATAGTTATTTCAAATGTCACTTTTTGACATCAAAAAGACAATCCCTGCTGAATAGGATGGTTTAAGATGAAAAAAAATCAACAAATAAATACAATTTTTTTTTAGGAATGCCTTTTGACTTTGATTACATTTTCATTTTGCAGGTATGTAATCTGTGTTGACTTCACTTTTGCTTTCCCACTGCACTTTGACATTTTTGACCTGATGAAAGGTCATCTTAGCTATTTCAATTAAAAACAACTATTTTGTACATTTTACCACTAATTTTTCCAACATTTTATATTGCAAGTTGTTAAAAACCTATCTGGTATAATTTATGTGTGGAAATTAATTTTTAAAAGAAAATTTGTTTTCCTATTTATGTGAATTATGTTATTTAAATAAACATACAAACACAAAAAAAAAATAATAAACTTGTTTATAGTTTAAATATAAGTGTATTGTTTTTACATCAAAGCTACGATACATGCAGAAAAATGTTTTAAGAGTACACATTTGTATATATTTGTCTATCATTTTATATTTTTCAACCACAAAAGTGCATTTATTACTGGCATGAGCCCTAGTCATCACTTTTTATGAAAAAAACCACTGTATTAGCCATCGACCTTCTCTGAAAACTAAAAAATTGTTGCCAAATGCCCGACAGACAGCCTATCCAATGATAGAGAAACATAAGAAGATTTTGTGCCTATGTTTATTTTCATGCATTCTCAGTTCCTGCACATTGAATTTTTTTTTTTTTTTTTTAATGCATGTGACACGCATGCACATGTGAGTAATAGTAATTGTTGCTGAACAAATTTTCAGATTCATGCACAATGAATTAGCTGCATCCAGTGATTTATTTTCTTTTATGCAAAGAAATTTCTTTGTTTTCTTCTTTTATTTTCTGAAGCATTCATGAATTTATTTGTTAAATCACCCCCTTTTCTTTCGCATTTATTAGTGCCTTTCATTTAAAATTTTTATTTCACTGATTGTGTTTTAATTGTTTAACCCCACCTTTTTTTATTTTAACTCGTCCCACTTTTGGGTTTTAAATTTTCTTTTTCATTTATTTGTGTGCTGTGTTACCATTTTGTTTGCAGCACTCATGCGTACTTTGTTCGCCTGATAAAGAGTCGTGTTTTCTTTCGACCCAAAACAATTGTTGAGAGTTCTTGCATTTTATGGTGTTTATTCAAAGTCTTGTACTAATTATGATCATATTACATAATCGATTCCAGCTGCTCACCAAAAAAAAAATGTTTACTTTAACTGAAATTTTCTGTCTGCCCCCTTTGTTTTTACACAAACGCTTTTATTCAGCTTTGCAGTGCACATCACCATATCCTCGTAGCTCAAGGATAGACACTATCCGAATAGGAGACAGTTATTTATATTGTTTTTGATATTCTCTTAATTTTTACCGTTTATCTACCCTTCCCCATGTAAACACTGAAAGAAAAAAAGTTAATTTTTGAAGATTGTGATAATGGAAGAAAAAATATATGTATTATCTGAACTTCTTATAAGGGCTGCAGCCAAAAAAAAAAATAGCTTTTTTTTCGTAAGGGCTGCGGCACATACACCTGTTTGTATATATACATACACATACAATGTATATATATATATGTACATGTACATACACATTATGTTTTATTTCATGAAATTCCCAATCGCAGCAATCATCAATGTGCATGTATGTATGTTTTGCATACCAGGTACTAATTTATGTCAAGGTACATCTACATATAAATTTATATGCAATTTTGTGCAGTAGTTCTTAAGGTATAGCCTTCCCTTAAATTGCGGAAATCGCTGTCTAGCACCGCCACCTGTCGGCCGATAAGCATTCAAATTGAATTAGCATAATGGCGTATAATGACCTTCTAATATATCAATTTTGTTCGATTATACGCAATACAACATGATATATAGTCTCCCCCACAAACTGTGGAAATCGCTGTATAGTAGAGCCACCCGTTGAGCGTTTGACAACAAAAGTTGATAGGCACTAGTGTAGGTCAAGGTGCATCTACATATAAATTTATATACAATTCTGAGCAATAGCTTAGGGGATACAGTTGCCCCAAAATTTTTTATCACACACACCGACAGACGGACAGACAAACATTTTCTAAAAATGGTAAAATCGTGTTCTAGGCCTCTGAAAACGTGTAAATCCATCTAAAACCGGAAGTCGAAAATTTTTACGAATCTAATACTTTCTTCTATTGAATATAGAAAAAAGTAATATATATATATGACTTTTCATGAGTTTTCTTTTGCATAACTTTTCTTATTTACTTTCTTTTGTATTCAACAGAAGAAAGTATTGGGTACGTAAATATTTTCAACTTCCGGTTATAAGTTTTGAGAAATCCAGAACACGTAGAGTTTAACAACTATAAACTGCATTAAACCAAATGAAACGAATTTATATTTTTTATACGCGGAAAAACATGTTTCATACTTAATATGGTATGAAAATCATTTACTGTTCGTTTACAGAGCTACACAAAAGTAGATTATAGTACGGCAATACTTGAAAATAGATGGAAGTGTATTTCAGGTTGTGCCGCCTGTTATTGATATCGGATTATATTTATGTGCACCATGTGGCGTTTATATAATTTTCAGAAGATATACAGGGATGCCAATATTTAAACCATAATATTGTTACTTTCTTCTATATTCAATAGAAGAAAGTATTGGATTAGTAAAAATTTTCCACCTCAGGTTTTTGATGGATTTACACGTTTTGGGAGCTGTAGTACACGATTTGACCATTTTTACTTTCTTCTATATGTAATACAGAGAAAGTATTGGATTCGTGAAAATTTTCGACCTCCGTTTTTTGATTGATTTACACGTTTTGGGATGTCCAGAACACGAATTAATAGATTTTAGAAAATGTCTGTCGGCCTGTCTGTATCACTTTTTTGTGGACGCTGTACCTCACGAACCAATGAATGAAATTTAACCAAACTTGGTATTTAGTTGAACCCTGACATAAACTGGTGCTGATTAGATTTGGGGATCAATTGCTCAACAGGTGGCGCTGTGATCGCATTTTATGCAAACTTTTAACATGGCAGTATAGGACAAAATTTCGTATAAATGTGCATGAGAGTTATTTTAAACTTGTGATTGTAAAATTAATATGAATTATTGATAATAGTAGTAGTTAACTAGGAAAAAAAAATTGTGCATGTGGGGGCATCGGTTCCCCCGCCTGGGGTGTAAAGTTTCAAGATGGGTATCTTTCGAAAGGTCTCGTCAATACTTTTAAAACGAATGGTTGAACTATAAATCTGTGATAATTTAAAACAAAGTTATCGATTTTTTTTACTTTTAACAAAAAAAAAAAAAAAAAAAAAAAAAAAACTTAGAAAAAACATTTTTTTTTAAACGAAATTTAACCAAACTTGGTATTTAGTTGGTCCCCGACATAAACTGGTGCTGATTACATTTGGGGATCAATAGCTCAACAGGTGACGATGTGATCACATTTTTTCTAAATTTTTAACATGGCAGTATAGGACAAAATTTCGTATAAATGTGCATAATGAGAGTTATTTTAAACTTGTTATTGTAAAAATAAAAAGAATTATTGATAATAGTAGTAGTTAACTAGGAAAAAAAATTTGTGCATGTGGGGGCATCGCTTCCTCCCCCCGGGGGGGGATTTTGAAGATGGTATCTTTCGAAAGATCTCGCCAATACCTTTGAAACGAATGGGTGAACTATAAATCTGTGATAATTTGAAACAAAGTTATCGATTTTTTTACTTTTAACAACAACAACAAAACTTAGATTTTTTTTTTTTTTTTTTTTTAATATTGTTACTGATTGAATATGTATAGAAAAATATAGAAGAAAGTCCTGTGATGGCCACAACATACTAATTAGAAAATGTCTCTCTGTGTGTGTGTGACAGAATTTTGTGGCAACTGTATCTCAGGAACTCCTGTACAGAATTTGATACGAATCGGTATTTAGTTACACCTTGACATAAATTAGTGCCTATCAACTTTTGGTAAAAATTGTCTTACAGGTTCCGTTGCCATCCCGCTTTTTCTATATTTTTAACTTGGTGGTAAAGGACAAAATTTTGTATAAATATGCATAAAGAGAAATATTTTTTAATAATTATTATAAAATTTACAAGAATTATTTATAATAAAGAAAGTCAACTGGGAAAGTTTTTTTCTATGTGTAGGAGCTTCACCTCCCCCACTGGGGGGAAAGTCCCCCCTCGAGGGGAGTAAATTTTCATGATGGGTATCTTTCAAAAGAGCTCGCCAATACCTTTCAAACGAATGATTGAACCATCGATCTGTGATAACTTAAAGGTTTTTTTTTTTTATGTAATATTGACAATAAAATTTACTTTTTTTGGACATTTTGTGTTATACTACTTCTCTTATATGGAAATCGTCTGCATTATCATGGAAGAAAATTTTTTTAAATAATAATTTTAATAAAATATTTTTATTGAGTGAATTTGTATAGGAAAATATAGAAGAAAGTCATGTGGTGGCCACATTATACTAGTTTCTTATTGTTATTGTTACCATGTCCGGGAAAGCTGCCTAGGAATTGAAATTAGTTCTACATGGCCATACGGTTAATAATGTATTTATTTAAGCTAAATATTCATTGCTTGTTTTTTTTTATATTTAAATGTTTTGAGGCTTCCTAAATACCGAAATCAAGTTTTAACGCTTGACCTTTGCCTGTGTCACTTAAATTAAAAACAAGTAATTTTAGGTAAATATTTTTTTATAAACAAGAAATCTTTAAACAACAACAAATTTTAATAAACAAGTAACAACAATTTTTAATAAGCAAGTAATTTTTTAAAAATGTTGTATTTTGAAGTTAATATGTTTGTTAGTAGAAAAAATTGATAAGTTTTAAGAAATGTTGCGAGTGAAAGTTGTCTGAATAATTTTAAATGAACTTTTGAATTTGATAATAAACTTGAAATCTATATAAAATTATTGTATATTAACGAAAGGGGGGTTTGAGGGAGGGGCCCCCTCTAAAGGGCAAAATTAATGGTCGCCACCGGCCACATGGCGACTAAATAAAAAAAGATGGCGATTAAAAATTATGCATCGATCGCCACTTTTTGTGATCATTAAAAGATTCTAAAAATCGAGCGACGATAGGCAATCGAAGCCTTATGATTTCCAATCTTTTTCCATCCATGGCGAAAATGTCAATGTTCATTTTAAACTTGCTTTATTATAATCTACAACCTATAAAGAAGTAGAATTGTTTAATGTATCTCATTCATATAATTTTTTGGACCCCCCCTTTCCCTCCCCCCTAACGATCTGTGATCACACAGCTTGTAAAAAGATTTATAATTTCTAATTATTCTCCCTTTGCCGCAAAAATATAAATATCTATTTTAAACTTACTTTATTAGATTCTAGAATCTGTAAAGAAGTAGAATTGTTATCTCTTACTCATAATTCTTGTAATTCCCCCCCCCCTCCTCCAACGATTGGCAATCACATGCTCCACTGAAGCTTTGTGATTTACAATCTTTCTCCATTCATAACATGAATGTAAATATTCATTTTAAACTTTCTTGATTAGATTCTAGAACTTATAAAGAAGTACATAGGTGTATCCCCCCCCCCACACACACACAGCCCACACACATGTGCGCTCCATTTCAACTAGCAGTTAATGATCAAATGTCCTGCAAAGCACAATCTTTCTCCATTATTATCTCCACAGTATTTAGTGTATATTTAACCCATTTAAGATAATTGACAAATGTGTGTATCAAAATTTCATTTGGCTAAAATGTGTATTTTTCAAAAATTTTTGTATTAGCTTTCTTTTAAGTAGAAATCTTCCTTTTTCCTTCCCATTTTAAAGTAGAAATCTTCCTATTTTTAAAGCTACAAATTTTGCAGCTAAGTAAATTATTTTTAATGAAGCAGCTAAGTTTCCATATCTATACTTTTCAAGAGGAAATATTTTAACTCTATTGAAATAAAATCATTTAAAAAAGTGTGTCTTTAGAAATATGAAAAAAAAAAATAAAACTGCTAACTGTATTTACACATGACCATGTAAAAGGATGTGATGATGATGAATCAGCTGATTCATTTACTAGAAAATAACAATGTGAACTGTGAATGATAACAGCTTATTTCACTTAAATAAATTGAAAAAAAAAAAAAAAAAGTACTACTGAATTATTTGAAAGGTAAAAACTTTTGCTGTTATTATTACAGCCCTAAGTAGATTTTAATTTAGGATGTGCAACTTAAGATTTTTAAAAAGAGCGTAGTTACAAATTACAATTTCAGTGTCCCTGTGTTAATTTTATTATTATATGTATTTCTTATTTTCATATTTTTCTTGTGGTGATTATACCGCAAAATGGTGACAATGCTTTTTGCAGTCTGAAAGAAATAGTCTTATCATGCGAAAAGTGACCACTAACTTAAAAAAGTGGCTACTAATGAAACTGACAGTACCGGCCACTGGCCACTAATGAATTTTCCCAGTTTTGCCCTTTAGCCACCTCACATTTTATTTGTCAAATAAATCTGTTCCAAAGCCTAATTTGAATTGTTTTAACATAGGTTTACACAACAGTACTCGTTTTCTTACCCCCTAATCTCCAATATGTATTTATAATATTAAAATTCAGCGTAAGAGAAAGTCGTGTGAGTGACACATAATATTATTATAGTATGTATTGTCAATTATATGCCTAGCAAGGCAGACAAAACACGTAATTCAGACAACATTGCACATTATATTCTGCTGAACGAACTATCAAAAGTGACACATAAGCATAAGAATTGATATTAAAAAATAAAAATAAATAAAACTATTATGGCTTATTATCCCAATGGTATTGACATTTTTATGTATGTGAATAGAATCCAGTTGCATAAAAATCAAATACAAATACCTGTTTGTAACTACTGTGTGCTCTTAAAAAACTGAATTTTTCATGTGTACTGGGGAAGGAGACTGCCGGATATCCGGCCGGATAACTGGATCCGGCAAATTAAAACAATATCCGGAATGCCGGATATCCGTATCCGGTAAAATCCATATCCGGTCCATCCCTACTCATTACCTAATGAATTCTTTCAATCTGTCTATGTCTTTACATTCAGAAAATTCATAGAACATTAAATATCAACTCATTTTTGAAAACATGTTTTTTTTTTTTTTTTTTTTTTTTTTTTTAAAACATTTTTTTCTAAAACATTTTCTTTTCAACACAATTGAAAGATTTTTTTTACTGTGACCTGATAATTCCTATTTATAGTCAATTTGCAATTAAAAATAAAATAAAAATTTTATAATTTGGAACAGTGGCGGCTTCATGCACCGAAAATTGGTGAAGAGGCACACTGTATTCATTTATAGAATAAAAATTTACATTTAAATAAGTATTTTCAGTTAATTTTAGTTAAGACCATGCTCAATAAAAATTATGATTAAAAATACTTAAATATTATTTTGGAGCTCTTCACTTATTTTCGGTTCACGAGCCGCCGCTGATCTGGAGTAGCACTTACATGACTTTCCCTTATCCTGTATTTGATTATTATAAAAATAGATTACACATAAATGTATAAGATAACAATTACTGTGAATGAACATACTTTAAAAATAGTTAAATATAATTTTAGAAATAGTTTTATTTGACAAACATTTCTATTTATGGTTACTATTCCATTCCCTCAACTACTCGATTGAATATAATTGCAACATTCACAAAAAATTTTAATGCATTATTAAATTTGAAAAACTAATCTTGGTCAAAATTTTCAAAAAAGAACCTGATATGATTTTCAAAATACCGAATTTGAATATCCTGCTATTTGTTTTTAAGCTATGCTTATGAAAGACATTCAGTTTGGCTGAATAAATTTGGAAAGAGAGTGGAGTTTGTATTTTTTCTAAAAAATATTTTTGAACTTTGGATAATAAAACTACATTATAAGTAAGAAATTTTTGTATTGTTAAAAAAACTGATTCTGAAACACTAGGAAGAAGAATGAAAGTTTTTTTTTTCACCATTTAATAAGTATGAGTTGCATTTTTCACTGATAATATAAAATGCTGCTTTTTTGAAATTATAAAACAAGAAAAGAAGTTCACATATATCCACCACATAACATAGTAGAGCTTAATATGTCTTGCAGAAATTCAATATATAAGATTGAAATGAAGAACTAAAGGTTTTTAGATAATACAATATTATATATTTTTTAATTTAAAAGTTATGTGGGACTTCAGAAAATATAAATTATCGTTCTTTAAGAGATGCACTTTGACACCCATAAAATAAAGAAATCTTTCAAAATTACATGTTGTTTTGATTATTTAACTATAAGAGGAAGAGAGTGAACTAAATTTTTTCTGCATTAATCAATCACAATACTTACAGAAGGATCTCCATAAATGTATACATGGAAACGTGTATTTCAATCCTATAAACTAAAAACTTAGAATGAAATAACAACAATAATATAGAGAGTAGGCTTTCATTTCATTAAAAAAACAATAATAAAAATAAAATTTATACAGAATTAAGAGCAAACGGAAGATAAACTGCTTTGCAAATGAAATCACTAATCCGTGGAAATAATACAAGGTTCGTAAACCATTTTAATTAAAGTTTATTAGTAATTGAAAATATTGCTCTAGTTTACGAATCTATCAAAAGTAATGCTTTTTACAAATGTCAAAAGGAATTTATTCTTATTTCTCTTAATTAAAATTCAAAATATGTAACACTAATAACCGCATTTGATAAATTTCAAAAGAAGTAATTCGTGATTTCGGCTTCAGCCATCATCGGATTTCCGAGAGCGACCTACGAAAAGCCAGAAATGTAAACAAACGCGTTGATTGGTGGATTCTCAAGATATAGTCGCCCTCTATATGTAAGATGAAAATTACTACCTTTCCGTAACGCTAGTAATATATCCTGTAGAATCTCTTAATCCGTGTTTGTACCATAAAAACATACACAGTGATGAAATTCGCCAGTGAAATGAAATCGACGCCCTCTAGTGTATAAAAGCTGAAACTCGCATGGTACTGTAAACTGCTGTATACAAGACATGTCGGGTTCGTGTAAGCTTCGTTGTGCGTGAATGCTATGGACAATATTCCTGTGACATCACCGTAGGTAAAATCGCCGAACACGTGGCCGATATTTTGTAAACAAATTAGATTCAAGATGACATTTTATTGTTACGTATAACATTTTCCTAAATATTTCTGCACTGAAACTTAATAACAATGTTCAGACAAGAACAAAAGTGAAATGTATACATCTAAATCGAATGATAAAGTTAAGACTATTCCATATCGTAAAATTGCAGAACATTTTATGTGTACACACACACACACACATACATATATATATAATGAAAAAAAGATTAATAAGAACATTTTATACACACACACACATATATAGACATCAAAGCTTAAATAAATAGAATTTCAATCACTTTAATAAAGGAATTTACTAAATGGAACATCCATTTAAATTTGTTAACATCGCCACATTTCACACGGCAACATTTAATATTACATATGTTGATTAATATTAAAGTATATTACTAAAACTGGATAAAAAACAAAACAAAGTTATCACTATATCACTCTTACTTCAGTTTCATATAATCTGTAACTCTTAGAAATAATATTGCAAGATAAAAATTTGCAAGCCACAATGCTTTGCTATGGTAGAGTTGAGAATTGTTTACCGAAAACAGCTGATTTTTTATAGTCTCGAACCCAAAGGAGGAATATGGTCCATTGCATTAGTGGAGCCTAAAAGCCCTAAATTTATTTTAAAAAAAAGAGATAATATACAGGGTGCATAGAAAGTCCATTTAACCTGAAAATACTTGCGAACGGAGAGTGCTACAGCCACGCAAGTGAGGTAACGGTATAGTAAAGTGACTATGCCCGACCTAATGCCAACGACAGCAGCGCCCCTAGTGGCAAAATTTGGAAATTAGTCATTGCAAATCGAGAACGAAAATAGATAGAGCAAAATTTCCAATTAGAAAGTTTTAGAGCAACAATTAATTAGTACGAAACGATATTTGGTTCACACGGATAAGATAAACTGGCGCCTGTATACCCAAAAATGTCCGTAATCTATGTGCGACTGTTCTATTCTACAAATTCTCATTTCGGAAATGCAGCAGTGTGTGAAAATGCAGTTTGTGACTTTGTACTGTACTGTAATGTCTGAAAACTTTAATTTCCAATGCATTTAAAATTTTAGTTTAAAAGATGTTGGCGCTCGCTTGATACAAACAACATAATCTCATAGCATAAAATTATTGATGGCAGACGATAATTTTATTCCTAATGTGCGAGCGCTTTCATTTTAAAAATTTTATTTTCTGTGTTGTGGCAATTTCAATCGTTGCCTTGTGACGGCTAGAAAATATGTGTTCTTTTTTGTAAGTGACAAAACAAATGGAATTTTGAATGATCCAAAATCTATGAGATCCTACAAAAGATACATTTCTTAAAAATAAACGTTTGGATTTAGAATTTTGGAGCTGTGTTAGAATGTCAAGCTTCCCTAACTTTCAATATTGCGAGATGGTGCTTATTTATGGCGAATGTCAACGAAACGCAACGCATGCTCCACGGGAGTATGCCGTTTGTTTTCCAGGTGGGCCACATACAAGTGCAGTTACCATCGCAAATGTAGTGCGACGGCTCATGGAGGCATGAAGCACTAAAAGTCGTCCGCGTTCTGGCAGACAAGTGAGTGCAGGTATGCGTATACCGCCAGAGAATATTTTGGCATATGCAATAGCTCATCCACACAGCAGTACAAGAGAAATCAGCATGGCTTGTGGCTTAACACGGGCCCGAGTATGGTAAATACTGCATAGTCAACATGCACATCCCTATCACTTCACTCTGCAGCAAGAACTGTTGCCATGGGATAATGAGCGTCAATTTGATTGGTGCAACTGGGCATTAAATAATGTTGAAGATAAATCTGATTTTTTGTCCAACATTGTTTGGTCGGACGAGGCACTGTTTCAGTGTACCGGAGTACTAAACCGACATAATGCCCACTACTGGGCGCTGGAAAATCCCTCGTGGGGACTTTCCACAAAACACCAAGTGCGCTGATCCATGAATGCGTGGGGTGGTATCTGGAAGGATCGCTTACTGAGATCTGTGTTCTACGAAGTCACATTAAACGGACAGAGTTACCTCCAACTATTACACGATATCATACCCGACTTTTTGGATGATATTCCCCTGTCCGCATTACGGGACATGTGGTTCCAACATGACGGTGCTCCTGCACACCAGCCAGCTGGAGTGCGGAGCTTTCTAAAAGATTGCTTTGGACAACAAATTATTGGGTATGGTAGTAGTACTGAATGGCCTCCACGATCGCCGGACCTGACTCCAATGGATTTCTTCCTGTGGGGTTACATAAAAGATCAGGTTTATGCAACTCCACATACAAGTCTGCTGGATCTACATCATCGTATTACAGATGCTTTCAATAGTGTAACACCTTCCATGCTGAGAAATGTGCATGCAGAATTACTCACACAAATACAAACGTATATTGTGAGCAATGGCGAACTTTTCGAACATTCTCAACATTAACTTTTTATCACTATGAGACTTAGAGTTTAGTTTACCTATTTTGTTTTTGTGTGTGATGTTATCAAAATGTATTGATGTAAGTACATAGCATTTATTCATTAAATTGTGCATATTTCTTCTTTCCTCTGGCTATTACTTTCAAATATTTACACAAAATGGAGTGCATTGATTTTGGATATTTTTTGGGTATACAGGCGCCAATTTATCTTATCCGTGTAAAGCAAATATCGTTTTGTACTAATTAATTGATGCTCTAAAACTTTCTAATTGGAAATTTTGCTCTATCTCTTTTCGTTTTCGATTTGTAATGGCTAACTTCCAAATTTCGCCACTAGGGGCGCAGCTGTCGTTTGCATTAGTCGGGCATAGTCGCTTTACTATACCGTTACCTCATTTGCGTGGCTGTAGCACTCTCCGTTCGCAAGTATTTTCAGGTTAAAAGGACTTTCTGTATATTGCTGTGTGCCCCTGTGTAATAACAGAAGTTCTAAATCCCCCAATGTCAGGTTTTTCTAATTTCCGAATCCCAAAAGACTAATCAAAAAATCATCACCAAATGGCTACAGTCTCATGGTTAACCGGAGGAAGGAGTGGATTAGACTTTTGAAAATCGGAAAAGAAATTATACCAAGATGTCTATGTTCCAAGCATTTAGATTTGAATGCTTACACTTTCCCACGTAAGTAGAACTTTTATTTTTATCTGAGCTTATTCTGAAAATAGAGGTATTTGCTATAAAGTAATTGAAATGCAAAATTGATGAATATGTTAAGTGTCAGTAACGAAATTTAGTATATTCAGCAGTATTTACGAACGCCCTATTTAATTATACTGTATTTCTTAAAAACTAATTTCAAAGCTGACAGTTTGTTTCTATGCTTCAACCAGATTTATTTATATATAGCTGATTGTACTTTTTGTTAAAGAGTCTATTACTGTATCAGCATCTATATTTCTTTCATTTTAATCCTTATACAGCTGTTATAATTTTTTCTATAATAAATGCTTATTGCCATAATATATTTATGCTATAATGTGTTTCTGCTTTTATGACAAATCCTTAAAGAAGTATAATTACTGGCATTAACTTATATTGAAAATATGTAATTATAAACGTTAATTATAACGTTTAACTAGTATTAAATTGCAGTTATTTGAACTTAATACATGCTTAAAAATATACGGGCTAATTTAATGTTACATTTAGATTGTAATAGCATTACAAATATTTCTGTTCAGAATATTAACATAAGCTTATTATTAACAATAATATTAAACTTTCTAATGAATTCAACAAGCATAACATAGTAGTTATTTAAAATGAATTTAATATGAAAATAGTTGAAATGCAGTTTTGGGGAAAAAAACCTTACTGTACATGTATTGTTGAAAGAAGCTAAAGCAATCTTTTAAGCTGGCTGTTTTTCTGTTTTCAGCAGAAAAATGTATGACCACAATTGAAATCATCAGCTCTACCAAGTCTCTGTCTACCTAAAAGTTCAACTTATTCATCTGAAAATATGCAAAGAAAACAAATCGAATGTGGAAAAAGAATGGCACGATATGAAAAAATAAGTAGGTAATTATTTTCATGCAGTTAACTGTTTCATGTTTTTCATTATTGCTTATATTTCTTCTACTTATTTTCTTTGTTGTGTTTGTGTGTCACAGAAGTATTTTCCAAATTTAAAAATTCACTCACAATTGCAAACATAATATCAAATATTTGTTTATGACTACTACGAAATTTCTACTAAGAAATTTCTTTTTACTATATATTTAATAAAATTCCTTCTATTCCAAAAGATAGTGATAGTGTTGTTAGAAATGTAAAATACAATAAATAAATTCAATACCTGTCTCTCTCCTCTATGGCGTAAAACGCTTTTTTCAGTTCCACATCCAGGGCCAGATTATAGCACGGGCACACGGGGCACTGGCCCAGGGCCTCCAAATTTAGGGGCCTCATTTCCAAAAATTGAGAAGTAATAGTATATATATATATTTTTTTTCATTATGTCTATTAAAAACAAAAATTGATTAAATTTTTCTTTCAATATTTTATTATAGCTTAAACAATTATTAAATTGTGTGACTAATTTCCTAAACATTGGCTGATCAATGTGCTTCAGTTTTTCATTTATCTTGAACATAAAACTAATGATTTTGTTATAGGTTGCTAAAAAATGAGGAAATAAAAGGTATTTGAAGGAAAAATTCTAAAAATGCACTATTTTTATTTATTTATTTTTGTTCTTGAAAGGGGTTTGTTTTGTAAGGAGGCCTCCAAATAGCATCAGTGCCCCGGGTCTTCGAAAAGCATAGTCGGGCCCTGTCCACATCTAATATTTATTCAATAAATTTCTACTTTAAGTCATACTTATCCATTATCTGGTTTATAAAATTAGCTGATCACTTAGATCTGATGGTAAGGTCGATGACATTCCTCAGACTTTAGTAGGAATTTTAAACTTAATTTTTTTTATTCTTAAATATTCTTATTTTATTGATCCAATGAAGAATATATATAATTGCCTTAAATCTTTAACTTTTATCTGGTAGCTAATTTTAGTAGACTTTAATTTCAGCTGCATTTTGTAATTATTAACCTTCCTGGTTCACTGCTCGGTTACCCCTACCCCCAAGCCACAGCTCTGAACGAGAGGCTGTCCAAAGAAATTAAAGTTTTCAGTATATGTATTTGGAAAAGTTGATTTGAGTCATTCACTGTAATTTTGCCTTAAGCTGTGATTTTATTCTAAAGAACCTGATTGTATGTACAAAAAGTGAGAGTCTCGAAACTATATCATTCTGTATTTTACCCCATTAAATTGTTTTCGGATAATGCTTTGCTTTTGTTTTATGCTGTTTTTTAACACCATCCAAAAAATTGAAAAGGGTTTATAACTTTAAAAGTTATTCTGCCTGTCCACACTTTAACTCTTGTAAATATTAATGAAATTCCTTAAAACTGACATCTTAATACCTTTATTTTGCATACATCTTAATACCTTTATTTTGCATAAATGTTAGTGAAATTGATATTTATTACTATGAACAAAAAGTGCTTTGTCTAATATAATTAGCATTAAGATTTACAGAGCCACATAAAATTGGATACATTAAATCATATTTAAATAACTTTCTGCTGCAAAATAATGAAATCTATATTTATTGTTAATACGTTAAATATATATATCTGTATGGAATATGGTATGTTAAACCAGATTTACAAGGTTGCACTAAAATATTCAGGCATATAAAGGCTGTAATTAGAAATTGAATTTATAGACGTGTTAAGCAATTTTAACACTTTCCAATAATGCTTAGGATTAATTATGAATTAATATAGTATATATTTGTCTTTTGTCCATCTATAAAACTAATCATAACGTGTCAATATGTTGCATGTGCTTTATTATCATGTTTTTATTAACTTCTATTCTTGTTTGCTTGTCCGGTACAAATCTTACAACCTATTTTTAACTATCTTCCCTACTAGCTAGACTTTTGAAACTTTTAGCAGAGCTCAGAACCCGGTGACAACACAATATTTTAAATAGTTTTCCTTTAATTAATTAAATTATGAAAATAAGCTCCTAATAGCAATAATAATTATAAGATTAAAAAAAAAAAAAGAAAACTTTTTATATACCATGTTTTTAAATTTTCTGATGAATCATTAATAAAATACGCGAGGATAAAAAATAATATATAAGCAATATTTAAACATGCGGACTCAGTTCAGTAAACTAATAATAATACTGGAAAAAAAAAGATAAAAAATTGTTTTTTAAAATAAAATGGCGTCAATTTTTGTGAGATGCATAATTTAACTTTTTATAATTTTTTAACGTTCATGTTGAATTAAATGTATTTATTTTCATGTCGAAAAACTCATAATTTTTTGGCAAGAATTAAATTATAGCTAATATTTTAATGGCTATTTTTATTGCAATTAAGAGCTTATTATTTTTATATTTTAATTAATTAAAAGAAAACTATTTGAAAATCTGACTTCGAAGTATTGTGTTGTCACCTGGTTATGAGCTATTGTGAAAGTTTCAAATGTCTAGCTAATGGGGGAAGTTAGTTAAAAATAGATTGCAAAATTTGTACCGGACAAACACACAAACAAACAAGAATAGAAGTTAATAAAAACATGGTAAAATTAGCCATTAAAATATTAGTTATAATTTAATTGTTGCCAATAAAGTTTACGAGTTCATTTTCTTTTGACATAAAAATAAATACATTTAATTAAACGTGAACGTTAAAAAATTATAAAAAGTTAAATTATGCATATCACAAAAATTGACGCCATTATCAGTTGAAAAATTTTATACACATTGATAAGTGCCAATGTCGTTCATGATACGTTGTTCTAAAAGGAGTAATATTTTATTTCTAAAACCATTTCTTTTTTTTTTTCATTATTATTATTAGTTCACTGTACTGAGTCCGCATGCTTAAATATTGCTTATATATATTTTTTTTATCCCCGTGTATTCTATTAATGATTCATCAAATAACTTAAAAACATGGTATATAAAAAGTTTTTTTTTTTAATCATATAATTATTTATTTTCATAATGTTTTCTATTTAATATTTGACAACAAGAAATTTTTCTTTCCAGAAAAAAAAAAAAAAAAAAAAAAAAAAAAAAAACAGTTTCATCTGGAAGCAAATTAATAGATTATTCTGATGAAGAAACAATGGAAGTAAAAGAGATGTCTGCTTTTCTGAATCTGAGCAGAGTTTTGAGAGCAGGACTGCTATTTAAAAAGTAATAAGCACAAAACTTTGAATAAGCACCATAAAATGCAAGAACTGAAAACAATTATTTTGGGTTGAAAGAACACATGACCGTTTGTCATGCGGACAGAGTGGGTCTTTTTATAGCAGTTTAACGGAGTGCAATGTAATAACATAAAAAGCACTTATTGTCGTATTTACGGAATTGTAAATCTGCTATAAGAAGAGTTGCCTATATCTTTTAGCTACATGTATGTCATCTTCATATGTTTCTACTTGTTTCATTTAAAAATAAAATTATCTTTTTTTCATATTTACACTATTTTAAATGTAAAATTATTTTTGTAAGCATTTGTATCTGCCCCCCCTCCTTTTTTTTTTCTTTTTCTTTTTAATGTCATACTTTTTTACATACATATGCATGTAATTTTACTTATTTTTTAATTTCTAATAAGACTTATCTTGGAAGACTGACTTTATTAACTGTTGTCTTAATATTACAAAAATAGTTAAGACACAGCTAGAAAAGATTTCCTTGTAAAAATTTCTTTTGTAATTTATTGTAATAAAATTTTTTTGAAGATGAACTTTTGACTCTTTATTGTATTTAATAAGTAAAACCATTATTTGTGCAAGGGTTTTTGATCCAACCATAAAACCTTAAGCAGTTTTCTTTGAAGAAGCCCTAACAAATCCACGCTCAATATCTTGATGAAAATTTTCACATTTTTTAAAATCGTTTGTTTTGTTTTTGACTTAAAGTATGTAATACAGTCAGCAGCAAAATTTTTAAAGTGCTAGCAATAATTCCTACTAAAAAAACATGCACCTAATACTGCTTTGTTAAGTAAATATTTGTCGAGTCATGATCTTAGTCCTATACTGTTTACAAAAAAGTAAGTTTATGATAAAAACTAGCGATCAGACTAAATAAAAATATAAAAAGTATGGATATTTGTTTCATTCATTTCGCTGCTAACTGTATATACTTCTGTAAATACACACAAAAAAAAAAAAAAATATCTAGGTAAAGAATTGTTTTTTGGGAGAAAAAGAAAAAAAAAATGCATAAAAGAAAAATTAGCTTTTCTGTCATTAACTGCATAAATATTTTACTTTTTTGTTGTTGTTGTTTGTTTTGTTTTTTAAATAGTGGCAGGTTACCCACTAAAGTGGAATTTTCCATATTTCTTTATTTTAAACATTGTTAGAAATTCATGCACTCTTTTTGGGCCAATCAAGTGAAATTTTTGATCAAAAAACATGTTATTCATAAAAATGAAAAATTCCTAACATTTCACAAAAATCAGACATTTTAACGTTAAAAAAAAAAAAAAAAAATCTTGATATGAAAATTCATATTTTGCTGATCAGCTCCAAAATTTATATTTCTACAATGAAACGCGAAAAAAAAAAAAAAAAAAAAAACTGGAATTAGGTAAGTAGTTTTTTATTGACCATTTAAAAAGAAAGTTTCATCAATTTGCAGTGCAATAGTATTTCTGTGATCAGCAGCGAAAACAATTGACATATTTAAGTAATTAAATACAACTATACTAAGTTATACCAGTGAGCTGAAAATTTGGACTTCATTAGCAATTTACATTAGAATAATTTCAAGAACAGAAAAATACTTAAATTCTAGAATAGAATTTAAGTATTTTTCTGTTCTTGCAATTTTTTTTTAGAAATCTCACATTATGTTTGAGTAAGGGTGAAAAATTCTCTCTCTCTCTTTTTATCTTGGATGACAGAGATACCCTATAAGTGGTATGAAAATATATCTCCGTATAATAAAAGAAAAAATATTATTGCTGGTGTCAAAGTTTTTCTCAATTTTAATTCTCGCGGTGTTCGCCACGTAAGGAAAGGTGTTAATGTGTGCTGAATACTCCAAAGATATTTTGTTCAGTTAAAAATCTGTCATCTTAACAAAGTAATTAAAAGTGTCAGGTTAAGAAAAGTACTCTATTTGGTACTATGCACCAAATAGAAGGGGCATACTAGATTAAATATCGCCCAAAAAACACTTCTGCCGGATGTCTTTCTTAATTTAGAATCACTTTATGAAACTGGAAAAGTTTCTCTTTAATTGACGCTGAACTCAATGGTGTAGAACACAGATGCATTATAAGCAGGGTTAGAAATTTGAATGTGAAATTCAGGCATCAGTGGCACCTAATTATTTTTTCTTAGTTGCCAAAATAATATACTCTTGCATAATATTTAAATTTTTTATTGGAATCGCAACAGGATAAAAATTAAGTTTTATTTCTTTATTATATTTAAATAATAAATACAAACACAAAATTTAAAACATGAATACATTTATATTTAAAAATATATATATATAAACAAATAATCTGGTGTGTCACTCACACGACTTTCTCTTACCCTGAAATTTAATACTATAAATACAGGTTGGAGATTAAGAGGTAAGATAACGATGTTACGTAAACCTCTGTTAAACTATTCAAATTAGGTTTCGGCAGAGTTTTATATGATAATTGGTTCTGTGTGAGGGGCCTCAACCCCCCATTTCATTAATGTACCTACATTTATATAGAATTTAATTCGGTTATTAAAAATAATTCAGTTTTTAAAAAATAATTTATTAAAATTATTATTTTAAAAAATTATCTTTTATGATAATGCAGCCGATTTCCATATTAGAGAAGTAGTGTAACACCAAATATCCAAAAAAAAAAGTCCATTTTATCCTCAATATTAAAAAAATAATAATAATAATAATACGATTTTTTTTTTTTCAGTTTTTTTTTCTTTAAAAATAAAAAAAATCGATAACTTTGCTTTAAATTATCGCAGATCGATGGTTCAACCATTCGTTTTAAAGGTATTGGCGAGCTCTTTTGAAAGATACCCATCATGAAAATTTACTCACCTCGAGGTGGAACTTCCCTTCTCCAGGGGGGGGGGGCAGGAGAGGCTCCTACATACACAATTTTTTTCCCAGTTGACTATCTATATTACAAAAAATATATATTCGTTTCATTTGGTTTAGAACAGTCTATAGATGTTAAACTCTACTTACGTGAAATTTCCCCCATAGACGTAATGTTTTAGAATTTTCTTGATTGTCCCTGTACACGAACCATTTGCTTGATCTTAACGAAAAGCTTACTGTGTCATCCCTATATGATACACATTTAGAATACCAAGTTTGAACTCTCTGCCATAATTTGTTTTTGAGATATGATGCTGATAACAGACAGACACACACACAGACCATTTGCTAAAAACATGATTTTCGTATTCATGGGACCTCGGAACATGTAAATATAACAAAAAGTCGCGTTCGAAAATTTGACCCAAAAACAATACTTTCTCTACCTTATGGGTAAAAGAAAGTAAAAATTTACATTTTAATTGCAAATTAAATTGTACTCTAATACACGTATTTCAAATTCTAATTATGATTAAATTATTTTTAATTAATATATCATTCAAAAGATATTTTAAAGTTCTTTTATATTATCGAAAGTGGAATTCGAAATTTCACCTTATTTACACATTTTGAGGTGTCCTGATTAGGTTTTATTTTGCATCTCGGCTACAATTAAAATAATTTCATAAGTAATGCTTATTTGAAAGCTTTGTTGATTTAGAATCGAACAGTAGATTACAGAAATTTCTACTGCCAGATGGCACTGTAATATTTTAAATTCTAATGCGTAAGGAAAGTGTTGTAAGTTCTAAAATGGGGATAAGGCGCCACCGAACGGGGCTTTGCTATAGTCAGAAAGTTTAAAAATCATAACCTGGTGAGTGAACAGGCTGTTTCAGATATTGAAACTGGAAGAGGGTGCTACCAAGCGGGAATTTACTGTGATTAAATTTTTCAATAAACCTATTTTCACTATATGTGAATAAGCTGTTGTAAGACTTGAAACAGGAAAAAAGCGCCACCGAGCGAGAGTTTTGTAAAGTCGGATTTTTCAAGGATTGTGAAGCAGCTGGTGCCGAAGGCGGCTAGTGAAATAATAATAGTAGAGACATAAAAATCTCTGCGATGCTATAAACTGTCTCTAAAAAGCAGAAATCATTCCAAAAAACTCCCAAAAATATACGCGCCATTTTATTAGCTGTCCTCAAATGAGGACGCTGGGCGTGAATGGGTTAATTATTTATACAAGCACAGCTTTATGAATGGTGCATGAATTGCAAATATTTAATTGGAGTGTATAATTCATTGATTAATATTATATATATATTCTAGTTCGCCTTTGTCCACCTTGCGGTTCATATTTTGAAAAGAGAACATTTCCTTCTTTATTTAGCTCTCATACCAGTTTATGTCATTTAACATTGGCTCATATGATATTTTAAAAATAATAGCATATTTTACATTGTACTGTTTAAAATGTTTTTAAAACATCATAACCTTTTAATGTAACTACATATAATCAGTCCCAGTGGCAGAAACGCCGTGACATGGCGACATAGTCGCGGACACAGAAAAACGGCTTGCAGACAGTTTTTGTCTGCACTAATAAAAAAAAAAAATAGTCCGCAACTTTCGGACACTCTTTAGTCTGTACTAACAGAAAAAAAAATTGCCCGCAACTTTCAGACAGTTTTTGTCTGCAGCCATCAAAAATTGTCTGTAATTTATGGACATTTTTCCTCCACGACAATGCATTAACGATGCATGACGTCTTAGACACTCTCTGGTAGGAACTCTAGAGCCCCCAAAACAGTGCTTAACAAGGGTGACCCAGGAGCCTAGATCTCCCTTGATAGGCAGTGTTATGCGTGTATTCTTTTCTCCTGTTACCTGTTACTGAGATTCTACACTGTAAAAAAATAACTATTACCAGCTGCAAGAAAGTCTCTGTTTTTCTCCAATCAAAGAGAGTTTGTTGCAGCTGGTAATAGTTATTTTTTTTACAGTGTACGGGCACATAGAAAAGGGGTAATTTCATTTAAAACTTCTCCTCCACATCAAAATTCACTTATAAAAATTTCTGTATCAAAACTAAAACTAATGCTTTTATTATTTATAATTATGTTTATTGTGTTGTGTCAAACATTGCTATAAAATATTTAATTGAATGAGTTAATCTTATTATTTTATAATTGTTTATGTTTATACTATATTATTCTGTAGTAAAATCGTATTGTTTATTGTTGCAAGAGATCACCACTGTTGTTAACCCCCCCCCCCTCCAGATTGCTGCTATCATCTTTCAGGCTTTTTTAGTGTAAGCCATTTTCACCCCTGACAACATGCAAATTTCGCAGACAGATTATGAAATTTTAAAAACCTGTCGCAGACATCTACATAATTTTCTGTCACTGAGTAATCAGTTAAATACAGTTCGAGGCTGCTATCACTGCTTCTTTAATGAATTGTATCCACTAAATGTAAAAAAAGGTAAAAGAATTTTGTTAAATCCCAGTAAGAATTTTTTAGAATCCCCCCCCCCCCCCTTAATTCCTTATTTATTTTTTCATTAGAAACTATGAGTAAAAATTTCTTTCTCTTAATACATTGCTTCAGTTACATGTGATTTTTCCTATTAAATTATCCTTTTCCAAAATTATTTCATGTGTTCAATACCATAGGTAAGATTTTACTTTTTTTCAATACGTTACTGTAGTTACAGAGCCAAAGTCTTAAGTTGAGTGGCTCATACTACTGCATTTATGATTGATTTTAAATTACTTAACTTATTATAAAGATACTATGTTGAATAAAAACATTGGTAATAAATGTGTACATAGATTTTTTTCTATGGAATAGAATATTATTTACATTTTTATAATTTAAGTAAAATGATTGACAGTGTGGATATTATGAATATACATACACATAATAAAATACAAATGTTGTACAATAATGTATAAATATACGTGATAAAAATCATCAAAATCAAATAAATCTTCATAAAAAAAAAAAAATATAAATAAAAAAAAAAAAAAAAAAAACCCGATTTAAATCATAAAAATCAATTAAAAAAAGAAAAAAAAAATCAGTAACCCTGGTATTGTGTACACAAATTTTCAGCTGACTGGATGAGCTGTTTAGATATTATCACACTTTTAATATGAGCTTATAAGCCACAGTAATAGTTATTCTTTATGTTCCTGTATAAAAAAAATTTAAGGGCTTGATATTTACCAAAATCAATGAAGTTTGTATTATGGTGACTTATGGCATAGATACCAACTTTCAGTTCATTCAAACAAAGCGTTTAGATACTATCGTGTTCTCACACATGAAAACACACATCGCAAAAAAAGTAAACATGAATTCACGTCACCTTAAAACATGTAGAAACACCAAACTCTCAAACTCTGATTTTTAAAATGATTACAATACTTTCCTCACTATAGTGTTCGGAAAGAAAAATATTTTAATTTAAAGAATTATGTTTTATCTATAGTATGGTACAGTACAGTATCAGACATGCCAACGTTTTAAAAATTTAATTTGAAAAAAATAAAATAAAATAAAAAAAAATTTTGTGTATGCCATTTTAATAATAATAATAATAATAATAATAATAATAATAAACGATAAATTTTTAAACAGCAAATTAGTTGATTAAAATTGTGCAAAAATATTGAAAAAACTATATATTTAATACTTTTCTTTTTTTAAACTAAAAAATATATGCAGGACTTGCTGTTTAAAAAAAAAAGAATATTTTTTCTGAGTCAAAGTGATTTTAATAAGTGGCTGATTTTCATAATCAGCAAACTTTCTTGAACTTAAAATCCTATTCATCCCACAAAACTGTGAAGAAACTTTAAAATGTAATGATTAATGAACAAGACTAAGTTTTAAGATAATTAATTATCCATTCAATCAAAATTAATTAATACACACTATAAATAAAATTAATATATTTATATATGTTCAACTTCTTAAAAAAATGAATGGTGCTCTACTTACTCAGAACAGTTAGGTGCATCAGCTACTATAAGTGGAGAATGCAGTGCCTCATCTAAATCAGATCTCGCTTCACTGCAGCCATCAATTGGAATGGACAATGGACTTTATTGATTCTTGCAAGTAAACTTCTCAGACAAAGTAAATATGATGCTCATTTGCAAATTAAAAACTAAGCCAGGGAGAGCAACCTTTAGTGGGTGTCTTAGAAACAAAAAACTACACACAAAGGATGCTCACCAGGCTATTTGCCTTTGTTAGCAAATAGCCTGGCAAACTAATATAAACTTTATACAAAAATGTATAAAGCAAACTAATATACATTAAATAACAGTTGGGGTATACAAAAATATAGTTTATCTTTTTCAAGTATGGTCATTCAGGGTTGTTCAGGAATTCATAAAATAAAATATCAATTTTACATGACTGTCAGAAAAACCGGAACTCCGATATTGAAAGATGATTTCATGTAAATTACCTGAACAGAATCATATCTGAAATCTCATTTTAATGTATTTTTATTATATATATATATTTCGATAAGTACAACAGTGTGATTACAAGTACCATATGAAAAATCATAAAGTTGCATTTCATAAACATAGCACATTAAAAAAAAAAAAAATGCTAATCGCATAAAATCTCGTTTCAAATAAGTAACACGTGAAAAATAAAAAATATTTTAATCAATAAAATTTAATGATCATATTTGGGGGGAAGGTAAAAAATTCTCACTTTGTAACAATACGGGAAGATCTTACGTTGATTTTAAAGTTACTTGTATATATACATTTCACTTACTCATTGCAGTATAGTAACACAGCAACACAATGCTTACAAAGTTGACTTGCTCCAGCCTTGCATGAAGAGATGTTTTTTTTATTTCCCATTCTTCTTTCTCTTTGTAAAATAATCCTGAAATGCTGTGTGGATTTCCTTGATGAAGAAGTCTGCATGCAAGATCTGATGACTTCTATTTCTGCATCACAGATAGCATTAGCATTCTTTTTACCACACGTAATTAATCGCTTAGAAGCCAAGATTGATTCGGCTTTTTTCATACAATTATTTGCTGCTTTGGCCCTCCGAAAATCAAAAATAGTCGAAATCTTTAATTTCTCGTTCATATTTGCTAATAAGTAATAAAATTAATAAAGATTTTAGAAACACATGTTTTGATCGCTCGCAGCAGTGCAATGTAAACAAGAAAGAAGCAGTACTATCGCTTCCACCCCCCCCCCCCCCCCCCGAAAGGAAGAACGCCATCTATCGATCATTACACTCGCGAAAAATACTAATATATATATAAATAATATTTATATAAATGATAAAAAAAAAAGAAATTAAAGCTTAAATGCAAGTGGAAAGATATTTATAATTAAATTATAATTAAACTAAGACCGTTGAAAGCATTTGCTTCATTAAAAAAAAAAAAAAAAAAAAAAAAAAAAACTATGCACACTTTTTTACTTTACGCATTTTTCCTATACACACATTTTAACTTTATATGTGTACCCATACAACCAAAAGGATCCATTGGATGTCCTACAAATATCATACAGATCCTACAACTGACATATCCGGTAAGTGTCATAAAACAGCAACCAGAGAATGCCTTATGCATGATACTCGTAGGATCGCGGGGGTTTCAAGTGCATAGATAATACAGAGGACATCCACAGGCTGAATTATTACAGCACATGCGCAGAAATCTAAATGCTATTCTAATAAATCGATCTTTAGCAAACGAACTCAATCGAGTTTTATGTTGTTGTTGTTTAGTTCAGAGTTCAAAGGTGATTACAGATATGTTTTAATATGTTGCTATTATTATTATTTTTTTTTCTGGGTTATATTGAATATTATAAGTAAGTAAACATCTTTATTGTTTGATATGAAATTAATTATTCTGAAGTTTACAACTTGCTTTATTGTACTTCATGTGTTCTGTTCTTGTTAGATGTTAGACCGTGTGCACAAAAATAAGTTATTACTAAAGGTTTTTACAATCATTTTCGTGATTTATCGTGAGGACCGTAAACGTAGTGCTGTTTTAGTGTACGAAATAAATATTTTTAAACAAAATTACCTGAAGTTCTGAAATTTTTAAATTCATTGAAAAAATTTCAATCGAAATTTAACATTTGTTTTACACAAAATTTAGCAAAAATTTTACGTTTGTTACTTATTAGTAGTTTACATCAACATTTAATTTAAAGGAAAATTTTTAGGAAAAAAAAAAAAAAAAAAAAAGCAGTATTTTTGGTTTTACATACCGATGTTATGTTTGAAGATATTTCTTTAAAATTTCGGTTTCTACCACAGAGGATAAAAATTGTGATGTCATGTTTCCAGACCATCCTTGGTGAGTTCCAGACTGTTAGGGCAATGGAAAATTTTGAAATATTTTCTGTGTTGGTTAATTTTAATTTCAGTTATTCAAAGTTAGTACACTAGACCTTATTAGTAAATCACTTTTAATAATAATATGCTTCTAAATATTTAAAATAAATTATATTTTTAACATGCTGCAAAATGTGCACTTAATGAAACTTTTGAGCTGATGTTGGCTTTTGTGCTCAACTTGTATCTAGATTTTACACCCTTGCTTTAGCTACCTACTAAAATGTAATTTTTCTTTCACAAGTATATTTAATAGATTAATTTTTCTTTTACAAGTATTTTATCATTAGCTCATTAATAATTTTGCATTATTACATGTGTCTACATCTGTATCTTGGAATTTGTTGACTTTGCATGCATTCAAATAAGTTAAATGAGTTACATGAAAATAATTTCAAAGCATAATGCTCAAAATTTCTCCCTGGGAATTTATAATAATCCTGTTGGATGCAGAGATAAAGCAAAATCACCAATTTAAATTATAAACGTATGAAATGATATTGTCAGTCTCATATTGTTTATATACCTATGTTATGTTTATGGTTTGTTTAAAATATTACAAACACATTATTAAAAATATTTAATAGCTAGTTTAGCAAATTCCAGGAAAGTTAATATATATATAAACTTTCCTCCCTTTAAGTGCAGTTTTTAATATAGTTAGATTATTTCCATGCATTGTCTGATTCTTTGACCAATTTTGCCTTTTTTCTACTACAGTGTTTAGGACAACAAATTACAAAATTTAACTGAGTCACAAAAGTTTTAATTTTTTAATTATTACTCATTATATTCTTAATTTTTGTAGCTGTTGGTATCAGATTTTTCTGAATGTAAACTTAGTAGTAAAATGAGCCTGAAGAATACAAAGTTTTTAGTTTTTTACTTTCCAGGCATGCATTTGTAAAGAAAGTGCTGTATTCATGTCAAAAATCAAGCTTTGAGATTTTGGTGTTTCTGTATGTTTTGAGGTTACCTTAGTTCATTTCTGCTACTTTTAAAACAATTATGCATGTGAGTGAATGTGATAGCGCCTAAATGCTTTGTTCAAATGAGCTGAAAGTTGGTATGTATGTTATAAATGACCATAGTCATTAGTCATATAAGTGACCAAATTTATACACGTTATAGGTCACAGCTTCACAAGCTGTGTAAATTTTGGTAAATCTATCCCTTATTTTTTTTTTTTTACAAAGACAAAAAAATATTCATTATCCCTTATGGCCTACAGGGGCCCAAGTTTTTAAAATGCAATAACGTCTAAAAGCCTTATTTGATTGAGCTGCAAATTAATACACATATTATTGGTTACTATTGCACAAATTGTGTGGATTTCAGTGAATCTAGATTTTATAGATTTTTACAGGGACACACCAAAAAGTTCTTTATTATTATGATCTGTGGACTCAAATTATTAGAAGTGCAATAGCGTAAAATTAAACAATGGAGAAAAATACTCATATATCCTATTGTAATCCCTACTATACAAGGTTGTTGATTTAAAAAAAAAAAAATCAATTCTTTTTATTTAAATCAAGATTTATTTGAATTTAATGATTTTTTTAAACTATTCAACCAAGCTCCTCGCATATTATTTAAATCCAATTACTAAACAATTTTACTTTCTCCAGTTTGTGGTAAAAGTATTTATTTTAATCACTCATTATTTATGGGGAGTTTTTTTTTTTTCTTTTATCTTAGGTTCTGATTGTATCAGTGACTAAATGATTGTTGTTTGGTACTTGTGTGTTTTGATTGCTCCACATTACCAGATGACAGTCATTTAGTTTTTCTTCTGCGGCAACATATGAACTGAATTGACTATGAATATAGTGCCTAGGAAGCACCTTTTTTTTAGACTTAGCCCCAGCCATACAAGAACAGTTCCAAGAACAATTGTTATGGTTAAAGTAATTTCCTTTGGGTGTATTGTTATTTATTTGTTATAATTTTATTTTTCTGTTACACTAATTCTGCTGTTATATACTTCTCCTTTTGCATGCAAAGAAAATGTAAAAGTTTTACGTAGAGAATTATACAGTGGGTGTTCAATTTTTTTTTTTTTTTTTTCACTTTTTGGATTTTCTAAAAAAAAATATTGAACAAAATAGTGCATGACTTCAGACATGCAAAGTAGGGCTAGACGATGTCAGGAATTTAATATCATGATATATCGTCATCCTCATATCACGATATTCTGATATATCGATATCACGACAAATTCAAATAAAATATTATGGTTGTTGAATCATTATAGTAATTATTACATAAGCGATTAAATAATTATAGTTAGTAAATAAGCAAAATTCTGCAAATTGACATATTTATTATAAAAAACGGAAAATATTTTAACACGTTGACTGTCAAGCTACGAAATAACTCATAGTTAAACTATGAGTAAACTCATAGCCTGGTAAACAATGTAATAAAATTTTCTAATGAAAAATTGTTTAATGCAAAGATCATTTAGTATACAAAATATAAACACTACTTTCTACAGGGGAACTATCAAAATCATTCGTTTCACTGTAAGTACGTATAACAATACGGAGTCAACAGCTTCTTTGATGTGTACTCACTAAATTTTAATGGATGGTGCACTTTCAAATGAGAAAGTAAATTTGTTGTACTCCCTCCTTTTGCGCATACATATTTTTGGCAGAGTTTACAAATTGCCACATCAGTGTTGATAACAGTACCATGCTAATAGACGACTAGAACGTTTGTCGTCATTCGACGTCTTGATGAAATTTAACCTATAGGAGTCTTAATTTAGCCCACAAATAAAGGACTATAGCCAATCATAGAGCAGCTTTTACCCACAAACAAAACGAAACTCCGCCTCGTTCTAGTCGTCCATTAGCAGGTATCCCATAAGTAGACCAAACCTGACTTTTAGTCTGATTTAGATACCAAATGATGATATTCCAAAGAATCAGTAGTGTGCCTCATTGTCATTTTAAAAATTGAAGATTTTAAAATAATAAATACCAAAAAAATATGCATATATTTAAATATTGCTAATTTTAAAAGAATTTAAAAAAAAATAGACCATAAATACTGATTGGTTTGTAGAAATTTTCGATCGTTCATCTTGTTTTAATATATTTATTGATGATTCAATCATTAATTAGCATCATGAATTATGTATACCACTTTTTTTTTTTTATAATTATATAGAACAAAGAATTCTGTTTATAAATTACATTTATAAAATAAATTTAGACAAGATTAATTAAAACATAAAAATATACCATTAATTAAATTTAATTAGATACATGTTTTATATATATATATATATATATATATATATATAAATAATAGATAACGTAATAAAATTTAATCTTAAAATTTAGCAATTAATAGAACTAAAATATAGAACTGAATTTAACATAGAGGAAAGAATGACACAAAAAGTTGCGATATAGATAAGGAACCAATGAGTTACCATATTAACTTAAAATACTTACGCCGACCTGAAGGATAATAAAAAAGGACCATTAAACTTGTGAAAGAGAAAAAAGATAATAAACCACATTATATATATATATTTAGAAGAAAAAGAAAAAAAAAACTATTGCAGATACAAAATGATAGATTTTTATCAATTTACTTTCTTTAATCTTTCTTTAAGATTTATTGTAGCTCAATTCTTATTATTCATTAATATCGAAAAATCGGCAGTCTTCCCAACAATTCTAATAATCAAATTATGAGTCAAATTAAACAATAAAAATTTAACATGCTTGTTCACCGCTGTCCCGTAATATTCAATCACAATCTCCGGCGATCGTCATCGTCAGTAATATGAGTAAACAAAGAGTATTTTCCCTTCTTGAGTGTTAATCGGCTATTCTGCACAAGCGTGATGTTTCTGATTATATTCATGAATGTTTCTGATTATATTCATGAATATTGTTCAGCGCCGCTGTGAGTGAGTGAATGTGAGTATGAGTTTATTCGAATAAGGAATCGGAAATCAACTATATATGATTACGATGATAAAGCATATTGCCATTGCCGACTGGTTTCACTCATGAGTAGCGGGGATGATTGGGCACTTAGATATTTCGGTTTCACTTATGAATACGATATGGACATGATGTTGAGTTTTTGGTGAATATTGTGAAATAAATCTTGAATGATTGAAACGATGTTCAAGTGTGCGGCGCGTGACTATCGTTAGAAAAAATTCATCTATAAAGCAAGTTTTTTTTTTTTTTTTTTTTTTTTTTTTTGCTATTTTAGGAAAGAGATTTGCTATAGGCTTGCTTTATTAGAACAAATTAAAATATTTTAACCCTCAATCGTATTTTTTCTTCAAAATATCAACAACAAAGAAAATTATTTGGATAAATATAAAATCCCACAAATCTTCTCTTTACTAGTGGTCAGAGTTTTCTTAAGCCGTTTTTTACTTTCTTCTATACTCAATACAAAAAAGTATTGGATTCGTATAAATTTTTAATTACGGTTTTCGATAGATTTACACGTTTTGAGAGGTCCAGAACACAATTTTCCATTTTTAGAAAATGGGTGTGACAAAAATTTTGTGGTGAATACATCTACGGAACTACTGCACCGAATTGAATATAAATTTATGATGCAAGTGCACCTGAACATAAATTAGTGTTTATCTACTTTTGGTACCGATTGGTCAACAGGTGGCGCTGCTGTACAGCGATTTCCGCTGTTTCAGGAATTATAGCATAATTGCATATAAATTTATATGTAGATGCACCTTGATATATGTTAGTGCCTGTCAACTTTTGGTGTCAACCGCCCAACAGGTGGCGCTTCTACACGGCGATTTCCGTAATTTCCGGGGAGACTATATCTTAGTAATTACAGCACAGAATTGCATATAAATTTATATGCAGATGCACCTTGACATTTGTTAGTTTCTGTCAACTTTTAATGCCAATCGCTCTAAAGATGACGCTGCTATACAGCGATTTCCGCAATATAAGTGAAGGCTGTATCTCAGGTTCTGTTGCGTATAATCGAACTTGATATATGAAAAGGCCATCATGATGATACAATTTGGGTGCATATCCGCTGATAGAGGGTGCTGCTGTACAGCAACATTCTACGAAAACGGGAAGGTTGTCATTCTAATAGCCACAAAATAGTAGCTTTTTTTGTTTTTTCTAATCTGGTTTCTATAAAAGTCCATTTAAATTAGAATTGAAATTTCCCCCCAAAGTAACATATCTTTATTAAGGGCAATTTTAGCAGCAGGGTAATAAAAAGATTAATTGCTTCTGAAACAGTGATATATGATAACATATAACATCATTATCATTGCACAACAAACCTAAATATTTTAACAATGAATGAAAAAAACATGTAGTAAGTTCTAATAAATGGACATCAAGAATATTATTCCCCCCCCTCCTCTTTTTAGCGTTCCATAAACTGAAAATGTGGAACATAAATTAATACGAAGTTAATTCTACTTTTTTAGAACATTAGTAATTTTCTGTCAGTTTTAATTTTTTCATAAAACATCCAAATTTACAAAAATTGGATAAAAACAGTAACAACAAGTAACAGAAAACAGTAACCCTCCGCTCCCCTTAAAAAAAAAAAAAAAAAAAAAAAAAAAAAAAAAAAAAGCTGTTCCCCTCCCCATGAAATCTATGTATATAAAACTTCTTTTCATCTTTCATGCATGTAATTTATATTTTTATTCATCCCTATTGTTAAGTAAAAGATGAAAATAAGAAATTATATTGTCTATACATAGCCGATATATCGTGACATTTGGTTGATCGATATCGATTATCATGATCTGTAGTAGATATCGATATTTGACGATATATCGATATATCATCCAGCCCTAATTGCAAAGAACATTAAAAATTCACATTTTCCACTATCGATTTAATTCAGAGTGCAATTAGGGGACCAACCACAAGTTGAAGAAGAGTGCACATACTTTAGATCACCCTGTATCATAAAAAGCTACAAATAACTTGTAACTTTAACACATTGTTGTGCATACAATGTACAATATTTGTTTGTTTTGATGGGGAAATTGTGCGATTATTTAAGCAGATATAATTTCTTTTCAAAAGTTAATTTTTTTAAAACCTTTTTCTGCTTATAACTAGAACGGATTTCCATCAAAATTTACAGAAAATTTGATAAAACATGAGAGAAACATTATTTTGAAACAGTTTTCACACGTGTAATATTCACTGAGGTATGAGCATTTATATTTTAAATTAGTAAATATTGATTTACTGTGCATGTGTGTGAGATAGAAAAATTTTTATTGCATTGGTTGAAATCTAGATATATTGAGCAACTTTTAAGATTTGTGAGTTCATAAATGGATTTTTCTTGTATGTATGTGTGTATATATATATTTTTCATTGAGAAATAAATATTTGCTTACATTACTTTTGCTTTATGGTAAAGATTTATTGTTTTATTTATGATTATTAAATGTCATATTCTCATAAATGTGCCAGATTGATACCATTTCAAGATTCTAGAAATGAATCTATCTATAATCAAAAGGTAAAAGTATTGCTTTATAAAGGGAAAAAAAAAAAAAAAAACATTGTTCTCAAGTATTTATAAATATAAATATGTATGCATATAATAAAACTGAAACACGTGTAAATTAATATATTATGTAAGTTTGCATAATTTCTGAGTAATAAATGTGTGTATGTAATTGTAATATATATTTTTAATTTCAGTATCTTTGTCTAGATTTAATAGTATTGAAATATGTTTGATATAATGAAAAATGAGTTATGTACTATATAAATATTAAAATTGTGTAATATATAGCAGTGACATATTAAGAAAGATAACTTGTATCTTACGGAAATATAAATAGTCAGGGCTGCTAGCCATTTAAACATGGTTTGCAAGAATCATTGGTTATATATTGTGGGGGACATTAAACTTACATAAGTACAATTAATTATTTGATTTTTTATTTTATTTTTTATTTATTTATTTATTTATTTATTCTTTTTTTGAAACTGCTGTTCAATGGAATAGGCAATTATTGCACTAAAATTTGATGAAACTTATTTTTTTTGACTTAGCTGGTATTTTGCTTAAAAGTAATTTTTTTTTTTTTTTCTGGTGTTTCATTGTAGAAATGTAATGTATTTTTATTTTTGCAGTTGACTAGCAAAATGAGTAATTTTCAATACTCAAATTTTTTGAAAACTTCTAAAATTTGTGAAGTGTATTTAAATTTGTTGAATTTTGTAAAAGTTCTTTAATTTCAAGAATCAAGATTGTTCAATTTTCTGAATAAACTGTTTTCATCCCCCCCCCCCAAGTAATAATAATTGGTCTCAGAAGAGTGCACATATTTCACTCAGTGTTAAAAATCGGAGAGTAAATAAATAAATGAAAGCAAGATTCTCCCACCCTAATGGGAACCCTTCTGTATGCCTTGTTTTATTAAAAAACATTTGTTTACATTTTGAAAATAATTTTCTATGTTGACAGTTTTATCTTTTTTAATATTAAATATATTTAAAACACTTTAAACACGCGTAAATATAAATTTATTTAAAAGATGTTAAAATTTTTTAATCCAAAGCTTTTCGCTTTAATATTAAAGCAGCATCAGGGATTTATGATTCGTTTCCATTGCTCAGTTTTAAATATTTATTTAAAAGATAAATAAAAATAAACATGATTTTTAAGTTTTTTTTTTTTTTTTTTTTTTTTTTTATCATTTGTAACATCTTTTCTGAAGTCTTTGTTAAATAAAATCTGCTCTGGCTAATCTTAATTCTCTGTAAAGTTTTTTTTTTTTTTTTTTTTAATAAATTTAAATTGAATTTTGTAATGCAGTTGTAGATAGTTTTTGAGTCTTAGAAGAAAGAATGAAATTAATCTTGATGCCTCTGGGGAAAGTGGGGAAAGTTCTCACAGTGAACTATTTTAAATGGAAAAGAATTTTGATTTTTCATTATGAGCATCTGTTTGTTTAAATTCCACCAAAATGCATTTGTAAAATGTTTCTTCTGGTAAGCAATATTAATATTTCTTTCTGAATTTTAACTGGTTGGTAGCAATGTTCAAAAACTTACGCAAAAGTATATAAATTTTTAGAAAGTATGAAAAAAGTGGATTCTTGTGAAAACCTAAACATTTCTGCTGTTACTATCTTCCTTATATATAAAATGTTTAGGCTATTTAATATATTTAAATGTTGTAGAAAAAAGTTTTTTGATTGACATTACACACTATGTGCTAGTTTCTTTTGTTAATTTACTTAAGTAAACTATAGTTTCCCCCCTCCCCCTTCCTTTCACTTTCCTATCCATATCCGAATCAAAGGATTCCAGACAAATTGAATTAACGAGAAAATTTCCCCTAACAGCAATTAAAGAAACTTAAAAAAAAAAACTTTTGTGAATTAATCATATTTAATATATCTTTCATTGTTTAGTTAATGCATAGTTTTCAATTTGTTGCAATTGTTTAACAGGTGCATAAATTTCTTATTTAGATGAGAAAATTAAGAAGATTAGATGGAACTATTTTCCAAAACCATATGTGACATATTATGAGATATCTATTTACCGAAGATGTAGCTGTGTGCTATAGCTGGATTGGGGCCAATGAAAAACTAAAGTTTTCTAATCGAAAGATCTGATGTATTATAGTAGGTTAGTGAAATGTTTAAAATTCTCAGTTGTGCTTTATCTCAGGGTTAGCAAGGTTTCGGACACTATGGTGGTATAAACCATGGTTTGTACCATACTGTCCAAAACCCTACTGTTTTAAACTGTCCAAAACTATACTTTTGAATAGAATTATATTTTATCAAAATTACTCAAATAGTATTTGAAAAATTTATAAAGTATTATAATAATAATAATAATTATTATTACGATTTGTGATATGTTTCAAGGAAGTATTGATGCCATTCAAAATTCAGGGGCTGAAAAATGTAGACAGTAGAAAAAAAAAATATTTTAATTATTAGAATGCATTAAGTTAGTCCTTCTTGGGTAAATTAAAGTAAAATTAGGAACATTGGTAAAGTTAATGTGTGAATTGTTCTTTATAAGATACTGTTTAAGATTACTAAATTAAAACTATTGGATAGTTCCTATTTTGGCAGTAATTATTGAGATATGCCAAAATAATTAAGTTTTTCATTGATATTTATTTGTTATATATTTTAACCCAGCAAATTTTTGTTAAAATACTATTGTTTACATTTTTTATATATACTATTATTATTGTTAAATTTTATTGGCTAAAATATTTTTAATAAAAGTTGATTTGTTCAGTCTTTTACTGCCTAAAATATATATAACATTCAAACAAATGACTGCTTCTAACTGTAGATTCTGTGTTCAATACTAATAGTTTAATTTAGCTCTATGTTAACAATTACAGTTAAACAGGCAGCGAAGCAACATTAAAAACAAAGTTCCAATATGAAATATTATGAGTAAAAAGTATCAATAAACCAAACCACATCGCCGTCGTGCAGCGAATCACCAGTGACTGCTTTATACTAAAGCTTAGTGCAATTATGAAATTCGCAAAAGGGTCACAAAACCATTCTTAAAAAATTTAATAATAATAAAAACATTTATCTCCACTACAATAAACACACATTAACAGCTTCAAAAACAAAGTTCTGATATGCAAAAATGAAGTTCCATTACAAAAAGGTTGCTAAGAAAAAGGGTTGATACAATATTACTGCATAAGAAATCACCAATGGATGCACTATACAAAGCTAGCCGTAATCTTTTATGCTGCGTTCTAAGTTCATTGAAAAAAATGAAACAGATGAATGAACATGAGTACAAGAGCATGGCATTATGATTTTGAAAGACTAGCAGAATCACTGTTACACGTACAAAAGTGCTGAACATTTGATGTTGCAGACATATTACTGAATATTCAATTTTGTTAAATCTGATTTTTTTTTTTTTTTTTTTTTTTGTCAAATATTAAATTACAGTTAACTGAATCTATAAAAATTCAATTTTTAAAATTTTAAATTATTTGAGAAATTTCTTTCGTAATTGTTATTTTTAATTATCATTAAATTGAGAAAAATTATCCAGAATAATTCAGAAATAATAATTTATATTTAAATGAAAGCAATTGTTTTATATGTCTTCTAAAGTAACATTAAAGAAAATTAGTTATTGAATACTTTAATCATAGCAGTTGATGAAAAGAGCAATCTAACAAAATAAGGCTTATTTTAAAGTCTCATCCCAAAAATCTAGATCAGTTTTTAGCTATGTTAAACATTAATATATTATATATATATATATCCTTTTTTTTTTTTTTTTTTGTTATTTGTTTATTTTTTAATACTTCAGTTTTAAGCTTTACAAACTGTTTGTTTCAGATGCAGCTGAAAAGGAATATAACAGTGTGACAAGGGCATAGACTAAAGATATTATGGTTGCGACATGCTAAAGAGAGAAAATTTTATGTCAGAAAATCAAAAATGTGTTAATATAAAATAAAATAAAAGTGCATTAAATTTTTTTATGTGTTTTGGAGTTGGTATTATTAAAATACTCCGTACTTGTAAATTTCACAAATTAAGATTTTCAATATCAAAAGGTAAATAAAACAAGTAATTAACAAATAAGATAGTAATAATTCAGCAGTGAGGTTAACTTAAACTGATACTTAAAAAAAAAAGTTGCTGTCATCAGATTTTTTTTCCCCCTGCGACTAATCTTCTAGCAGAAGAGTGTCCTTCACATCATGAGAGGTATGAGTGTTTGCCGAATTCTCCAGGATGTGAATAAAGAAGCAGGTAAACGGTCGCCACCGGCCACGTGGCGACTAAATAAAAAAAGATGGAGATTAAAAATTATGCATCGATCGGCACTAAAGTCGCCACTTTTTATTATCATTAAAATAATCTAAAAATCGAGCGACAATAGGCAATCGAAGCCTTGTGATTTCCAATCTTTTTCCATCCATGGCATAAATGTCAATGTTCATTTTAAACTTGCTTTATTATATTCTACAACCTATAAAGAAGTAGAATTGTTTAATATGTCTCACTCATATAATTTTTTGGACCCCCCCTCCCTTTCCCTCCCCCTAACGATCTGTGATCACACAGCTTATAGAAAGCTTTATAATTTCTAATCATTCTCCATTTGCTGCAAAAATATAAATATATTTTTTAAACTTACTTTATTAGATTCTAGAATCTGTAAAGAAGTTGTTTAATATCTCTTACTCATAATTCTTGTAACCCCCCCCCCCCTCCCCCTCCAACGATTGGCAATCACATGCTCCACTGAAATCTTGTGGTTCTTTCTCTATCCATAACATAAATGTAAATATTCATTTTAAACTTTCTTGATTAGATTCTAGAACCTATAAAGAAGAATATAGATGTACCCCCCCCCCCACACACACACATGTGAGCTCCATTTCCACAAGCAGTTAATGATCAAATGTCCTGCAAAGCACAATCTTTTTCCATTAATATCTCCATAGTATTTAGTGTATATTTAACCCATTTAAGATAGTTGACAAATATGTGTATCAAAGTTTGATTTGACTTAAATGTGTATTTTTCAAAAATTTTTGTATTTGCTTTCTTTTGTGTAGAAATCTTCCTTTTCCCTTCCCATTTAAAAGTAGAAATTTCCCTATTTTTAAAGCTACAAATTTGGCAGCTAAGTAAATTATTTTTAATGAAGCAGCTAAGTTTCCATATCTATACTTTTTAAGAGGAAGTATTTTAACTCTATTGAAATAAAATCATTTAAAAAAGTGTGTCTTTAGAAATAAGAAAAAATAATAAAACTGCTAACTGTATTTACACATGACCATGTAAAAGGTTGTGATGATGATGAATCAGCTGATTAATTTACTAGAAAATATCAATGTGAACTGTGAATGATAACAGCTTATTTCACTTAAATAAATTGAAAATAAAAAAGTACTACTGAATTATCTGAAAGATAATAACTTTTACTGTTATTATTACAGCCCTAAGCAGATTTTAATTTAGGATGTGCAATTTAGGATTTTTAAAAAGAGCGTAATTACAAATTACAATTTCAGTGTCCCTGTGTTAATTTTATTATTATATGTATTTCTTATTTTCATATTTTTCTTGTGGTAATTATACCGCAAAATGGTGACAATGCTTTTTGCAGTCTGAAAGAAATAGTCTTATGTGAAAAGTGGCCACTAACTTAAAAAAGTGACTACTAATGAAACTGACAGTACCGGCCACTGGCCACTAATGAATTTTCCCAGTTTTGCCCTTTAGGTACTAACAATAATACAGAATATTAACCTTTGACACGCCGAATTCAGATCCGGGTGTAATTTAAATTTGTTTTTTACATATTTTGCCTTCTAATGCTTTAGTTTAAAGAACTTTATCATTAAAATGTGTATTTTATTTTATATATATATATAATTTAATATTATTCTATTCAATATTATTAATTCACTATTATTATATTTAATATTATTAGTTTAATATTATTATATTTTTATTTTATTTTAATCTAATTTAATTATGTAAGCTATTTTAAACATGTCAGCCTATTTTTAGAAGAATTTGCTTATTTTTCCAAATTATGTGAATTTTTAAACAGTGGGATAAAAGGGAAAATGGTAAAATAGGTCATTTTTATAATTTTCTGTACATTTCCCCTTTTATGATTGAACTGTAATTTCTATTTCAAAAAATCAAGTAATCTTCCTATTATATCTGATATTTTTTTCAAGTCAGTGTTCATGATTTTTAATTTTTAAATGAATTTTTAATTCCATGCTCCATTTATGGAACATTGGCGTGTGAAATGTTAATTAGAATGTTGGCAGATATGTGTGTGTGTGTATATTGTGATTTTTATTCGATATTTTGAACTTTTCTGTTAGAATAGATTTTCATGTTAAGGTGTAATTTAAAAATTATGAACCAAATCACATATTACAATAAATATTCAAAAATATGGTAAGAAATATGATTACTTCAAGTCTATTGTTTTAACAAATGTTATATAAACATCTAATATCGATACTGTGTTTATACTTAAAAAAAGAAAAAAATAATAATAATAATAATAAACTCTACACATCTTCTTTTTAAGAACAGACATCACCTATCACTACCCAGAGCTAAACATGTGATACTATGAGGAAATTTTTAATAAAATATGCTCAAGAAAACTTGCAACTGTGAAATTCCTGCATACAGTTTAAAAGTACAGTTATTTTTTTGATGCTTTATAATTTAAAAACAAAATATTAAAAATCAGTTTTGTTAAACATGGAATAATGTAACAATTGGAGATTTTTTTTTAATATGAAAGGTTAATTTAAAATTTAAATATATATATATCAAGTATTTGATAATTCTAATTTCAAATTTCCTTATAGAAGAATATCACCGTGTTTGACTTGCTTCATTATCCTGCAGATTTAGGAAACATAAGCATTTATGAAACCCTTTTCCTTTTTTTTTTTTAACTGTCAATTAAAATGCTGGCAAGAACATGAATGATTTTCAGCTATCTAATTTTAAGTTATTCAGATTTTTTTTTTTTTTTTTCTTAACAAGGGTAAAAAAGAACAAGATTTCACATAAATATGCATTGTAAGGGTTGTTTTCATTGTACAGATGTCCAACCAGTTTAAAAATATCATGTATGATTCTAGCATGAACATCATTAATAATGTATATTCTGTTTAAAAAAAAAATTAAAAAAAAATGTAAGTTATTAAAAATTTGATTTCATTAACATCAATGAATGTCAGAATTTTACCCAAATGTGCATTTATCCCAAACTGGAATTTTTTAAAATATACTTGCCAAACCATTAAAGAATAGACACTCCGTTTAACAATTTTTTTAAGTTAATAAAAAATTAAAGGCCAGATTGTAACCCTACTTTAAAAATCTTAAAAGTACATGAAAAAGAAGTGGATAGTTGTGATGAACATTCTTTTTATTATTGTAACCAATAAATTGTAAGTAAAGTTCTTGTAAATCTAAACAAGTGTTAGTAATTTACAAAATGTACTCTTAAATTTCTACTATATAAGTTTTCTCTTGACAGTCGCTAAAAATTTGAAAAAATTCCTAAATCAGGAAATATATTAAACTAAAATTCCTTAAATTATGAAAAATTCTGTCACAGAAAGATCTAATAATTATTTACATAACTTGTCAGAATAGAACAATATCTCTTATAAATATGTACTATGAGGATTATTGCCTTGGAATTAATGTGAAATTGCATAAAAACAAAAATACACGATTGACCATAATTAAATATAAAAAAGTGCAATAAGATAAATGTATTGAAGTGATGGAGCCTAATGGGTGGGGCATTTCAGTTTGTGACTGTGTGAGATAATTGGCCTTAACATGAATACAGTATGCCCTGTAGTAGAAAATAAGAATGTGCAATGTGGAGCTGAAAGAGGAAAAGGTAAGAATATATTGTTATATAAAATGTTTTTTTAATAAAGTCGTTTTATAATTTTTTAATAATCCTATAAAGAATATTACTCTTTTTTTTTTTTTTTTTTTTTTTTTTTAAATAATACTAGTTAATGTTTATTAAATAAATTTATTAAGTATTTTATAAAAGAAATAATGCGTGTGTTTATGAATTTTTAGTCAATTAATCTTCTAGAATAACGTTTCCCCCCCCCCCCCTCCTTGTGGAAGAGGGGGGCAAAATTTGTAAAATCGCTTCTTAGTAGATGTCTATGTCACAGGAGGAATGTTTTCTCCCAATTCCATGCTTCTAGGTCCAAGGGTTTCGGCTTGGCGATGATGAATTACTCACTCATTCAGGACAAACGATTTTATATGTATATAGATTTAACAAATTAAAATTTATGAATATTTTTAAAAATGTTCTTCAGTCACTCAAATAAATACTAATTGCAAGATATGCTCTTGTCAGATATATATCTATAAAATAATTACAAGAAAAAAAGGATTTTTTATATACCATGTTTTTTTTTTTTCTGTTGAATCATATAAATCCTACCAAAGGCAGCAGGGACCCGAAGTAATTTGGCTAAAAGTATTTAAAAATGCATTGTCACCGTATTCTAAACTATTCTGAAAATTTCAAATGTCTAGCTAGTCGGGAAATTACATGATTGTTGAATCATATAAATAATACTAAAGGCAGCGGGGACCCGAAACAATTGACTAAAAGTATTTAAAAAATGCATTGTTATCGTGTTTTGAGCTTTCTAAACGTTTCAAATTCTAGCAAGTCGGGAAGTTAGTTAAATAATGTTTTGTGAATCATATAAATGCTACCGAAGGCAGCAGGAACCCAAAATAGTTGGCTAAAAGTATTTAAAAAAATGCATTGTTACTATGTTCTGAAACTTTCAAATCTCTAGCTAATCAGGAAGTTAGTTAAATAGTTATTTTGTTGAATCATATAAACGCTGCCGACGGCAGCGGGGACCCGAAACAGTAGGCAAAAAGTATTAAAAAAATGCATTGTCACCGTATTCTGAACTCTTCTGAAAGTTTCAAATGTCTAGCTACTCGGAAAGTTATTTAAAAAATATAACGTTGAACACTTAATAAAATTAAATTAAAATGGAATACTTTATACATAATTAATAAATATAATAAACCTTAAAACATACTTCATGCTTGGCCGTGAATATTTTCGGTTGGGTGCCCAGCTCTTTTCAAATGACTACATCTGTGCCGGATTTCTCAGAATGGTGGTCTTTTATAGTTGATTTCATTATTTCTCAGAATGGTAGTCTTTTATAGTTGATTTCATTATTTCTCACAATGGTAGTCTTTTATAGTCGATTTCACATTTCTGAGAAATCCGGCACAGATGAAGTCGTTTGAAAAGAGCTGGGCGCCCAACCGAAAATATTCTCGGCCAAGCATGAAGAATAAGAATGTTTTAAGGCTTATTATATTTATTAATTATATAACGTAGAATTTTATAAACGCTGCCGAAGGCAACGGGGACCCGAAACAGTAGGCTAAAAGTACTAAAAAAATGCATTGTCAACATGTTCTAAACTCTTCTGAAAGTTTCAAATGTCTAGCTAATCAAAAAGTTATTTAAATAAATTTTGTGTTGAATCATATAAACGCTGCCGAAGGCAGCAGGGACCCGAAAATGTTTGCTAAAAGTGCGGAAAAAAATGCATTGTTATCATGTTTTGAGCTTCTCTACAACTTTCAAATGTCTAGCTAATCGGGAGGATGTCTAGCTAATCGAGCTAAATAAATTTTCTGTTGAATCATATAAACGCTGCCGAAGGCAGCAGGGACCCGAAAAGTTGGCTAAAAATGGTTTAAAAAAAAATGCATTTTTATCATGTTTTGAGCTTTTCTACAAGTTTCAAATGTCTGGCTAATCGGGAGGTTATTGAAATAAATTTTCTGTTGAATCATATAAATGCTGCCAAAGGCAGCAGAGACCTGAAAATGTTGCCCAAAAATAGTAAAAAAATGCATTGTCACTATGTTCTGAACTCTTCTAAAAGTTTCAAATGTCTAGCTAATCAGGAAGTTATTTAAATAAATTTTCTGTTGAATCATATAAACGCTGCCAATGGACCCAAAACAGTTGGCTAAAAGTATTAAAAAAATGCATTGTCACATTGTACTGAATTCTCCTGAAAGTTTTAAATGTCTAGCTAGTCGGGAAGTTATTTAGTAAGGACCCGAAAATGTAGGCTAAAAATGGTTAAAAAAAAAAAAAACAGTTGCACTTCGGGAGTGCCGACAGAAGTGAAAACGTGAACAATTACGTGTGTATTTCTTGAATCGTCAGGAAATATTTTATTGTGTAGGAAATACTTTTAAATGAAGTGTTTTTTTATTCATTAATATATATACTACTACTACAAAAATTATATTACAATTTTATTTAATGCGCTAACTGCAATAGAGACAGCGTCCGGAGATGAGAGAAGTGGTGTAGAGTCGCACCAGATTGTAAAAACGTGAGAAAAATGGCGGCTTTGGCCTTCATCACGGTTTTGTGAGGTCTAACTGTAACGTTTCCGGCTGCAATCTTTAAGAGACAGTGTCCGGAGATGAGAGAAGTCGTGTAGAGCCGCACCGGATTGTAAAAACGTGAGAAAAATAGCGGCTTTGGCCTTTATGGCGGTTCTGTGACGTCTAACTGCAACGTTTCCGGCTGCAGTCTTTAAGAGACTGTGTCCGGAGATGAGAGAAGTCGTGTAAAGCCGCACCAGATTGTAAAATCGTGAGAAAAATGGTGGCTTTGGCCTTATCACGTTTCCGGCTGCAGTCTTTAAGAGACAGTTTCCGGAGATGAGAGAAGTCGTGTAGAGCCGCACCAGATTGTAAAAACGTGAGAAAAAGGGCGGCTTTGGCCTTTATCACGGTTTTGTGAGGTCTAACTGCAACGTTTCCAGCTGCAATCTTTAAGAGACAGTGTCCGGAGATGAGAGAAATCGTGTAGAGCCGCACCAGATTGTAAAAACGTGAGAAAAAATGCGGCTTTGGCCTTTATGGCGGTTCTGTGAGGTCTAACTGCAACGTTTCCGGCTGCAATCTCTAAGAGACAGTGTCCGGAGATGAGAGAAGTCGTGTAGAGCCGCACCAGATTGTAAAAACGTGAGAAAAATGGCGGCTTTGGCCTTTATCACGGTTTTGTGAGGTCTAACTGCAACGTTTCCGGCTGCAGTCTTTAAGAGACAGTTTCCGGAGATGAGAGAAGTCGTGTAGAGCCGCACCAGATTGTAAAAACGTGAGAAAAATGGCGGCTTTGGCCTTTATCACGGTTTTGTGAGGTCTAACTGCAACGTTTCCGGCTGCAGTCTTTAAGAGACAGTTTCCGGAGATGAGAGAAGTCGTGTAGAGCCGCACCAGATTGTAAAAACGTGAGAAAAATGGCGGATTTGGCCTTTATCACGGTTTTGTGAGGTCTAACTGCAACGTTTCCGGCTGCAATCTTTAAGAGACAGTGTCCAGGGATGAGAGAAGACGTGTAGAGCCGCACCAGATTTTAAAACAATACACAGTATATAATTATTAACACTTCACATTAGCAAGTTATGATACACTATGATAGCAAGTATGATAGCAAGTTAGCAAGTATGATAGCAAGTTATGATAGCAAGTATGATACATTATTTGTATCATACAAGGATGGAAAGCGTTTGCTGACGATGACGCGGATTCAATGATTTTTGTTCACCCAAATGTTTTCACTTCAAATGGAAAAAGTTTGTAAAAATCGATTGCAAGATTTGTACTGGACACACAAACAAACAAACAAGAATCGAATTTAATAGAAACATGATAATAAGTACTGATAATGACACAGGTCTACAAAAATGATGTTGAAAAAGTTTTATTTAATAATTTTAGCTGATCTTTATATTTTTTGGCGAGTTGAAACCAAAAATGCAGCCAGTTTTTCTCTGTCACATATAGATTTTTGTCAATACAAGGTGTTTAGTGACATAATGTCTTACATGTACCATCATAACAATAGGTTGGTTGATAGCGTTTTGTGTCGCACTAGTGCTGCACAATAACAACAATAGGTACTCATGACTAATTAATCATGGAAACATACTATAAAACTTACCATTACAGTGGTAGAGGAGTAATGAAAGAAATTATATAGGTAGGCACCCTGTATTAACAAAAATCTATATGTGATAGTGACAGAGAAAAACTGGCTTCATTTTTGGTTTCAACTCGCCAAAAAACATAAAGATCAGCTAAAATTATTAAATCAAAATTTTAATGTAGACCTGTGTCATAATATCCTGAAAGCATCCTGTAACTATCTCAAAAAGACATCCGGAGGACGCGCAGCGATATATTTTTCTACTTGTCACTGGATCTCCTCTGAATAACAACTCCATCCTGAAATTATCAGATAAAAGACATCCGAAGGACATGCAGTGGTGTCACCTTCTGGAAACCACTGAACATCCACCGGTTGGTGACAGGATATTTCACAGCATCCAGCGGATAAGGTATTATCCTGCATGTGATAGTCTCCGGATGATCGCTGGATGTAATTTGGTTGTATGGGTATGTATATATATATGTTCACAAATTGTGTTAAAATATTCGCCAGCGGTTTGTACTGCCGTGGACAGGCCCTGACTAGCGGCAGGGCATACGGGCCCCCTTATGGAACGGGCCCCCTACAGGTGTATGCAGAAATTCTGCAACCTAAAGAGCTCTTATGCCACTGCAAGGGCCCCCACCCCCCAGAATAGGCTTGCCCCGGGGCTCCACGTAGTCTAAGTCGGACCCTGGCCGTAGACTGAGCAGCTTTTAACCATACTTAATATTTAAAAATCTATCTTATTTCAAGAAGAATTTGAAAAAAAAAAACCTGCATGATAAGGAAAGGAGTCTACACAGAAAACTGTTTGTTTTACCCCGAATGCGAACCAAAACTATCGGCTGTACTATCGGCACTGTATTCATACGCGCTGACCGCCCTAGATAACGTTAGGGAATAGGATGTCAATGGACTTTATTCACGTGACGTCACTGGTGGTATATAAAATTGTAAACAAGAAACACGTGCGCATGTTTTGTTTTCATCCTCCATTTTTTCTCGCTTACGCTGTCGTCTCGTTTCGCTAGTGTTAGTAGATTATTTTTGTTCTTTGAGCACTTAAGAGCATACCAGTATTTTAATAGAAAATAAAATCAAAATATTAAGTTCTGTTCTAGATATTTTTCTCAACAGAATATTTCAGAATGTATCCATGAATAATAAATGTTATGATCAAGAAAAAATTTAAAAGCAAGCTTTATAGGCTTAAAAATGTATCGCAATAAATTTATAATTGATGTGAAATTTCCAGAAAGTATTTTAAGTGAAACTGTTGCAGTTTGTAGCGTTGTACGTGCTGGATTTTAAATAATTGTGTATAATATAGATACTAAGACCGACATATCGAGCAATGAGGTGAGTTTGTAAAAATCTTTTTTAAATTCTTTAAATCTCATTCTTATTCTTCATTTATAATTTACCCTAAATGTGCAAATTATTGTTTGTTTGATACTACTTGTTTTTTTTCCCCCTTAAATCTGAATTTAAGAAAGGCTTGAGTAGCTGTAATTAAACACCCAGTCATTTATGATCTAGCTTCTAAACAACGGTAAATTCCATGCAATAATCGCAGAAAATGTTATTTGTTGTTTATATTCCAAATACAAATATTTATTTATATTTGCATAGAATCTACTTTGTTCATTATCATGAAAATGCCTAGCAACTATGCTAATATCAGTCATTTCTTTCAAGTTGAAAGCTTTTTATATTACCCTTGTCACAAGGGTAGATATAACTATAATACTATAATTGCATTACTATTACTATATTATACTCAGTATACTTATTTTAAAATGGAAACTGTATTATATAAGATGTTTGATGCAGATAATATTATTCATTTGTATACTGTAATCTGATTATGTAATCATAATGTATGGTTATTGTGAAGCTTAGTATGAAGATTTGCAGTGTTGTTTTTATATCAGTTTAGTGAAACACTCCATTATTTTTGAAATTCTTACTATCATTCATATGCCATTTCATTTTAAAAGTTAAAAAAAAAAAGATAGTCATTATAGACTTTAAATGTTCTATTCTACACATGATATTTGGTGTCATTTTTAAAAGCTCATCCTACTGTTATTATCTTTTTGTTTTATATATTTTATGTATATTTGAAGTATGAGAGAAAATCTTTATATGGATAATTTATAAGTGTGTTTATGCAATATAAATGTAAAATAAAAAAAATAATTTCTGAACCAAAAAGTAATAATTAGTAAAAATTGTATAATGATTCAGTTTTTAAACCTTAATATAAATAAAGCTGTTAACTACTGCCATTTTAATCCATTGTAAGCAAATAAATTTAAAACAGAGTATTTTTACATTTAATTTATACTTAGTTATTCTGTATTTTTCTCTTACTAGTATTTCTAATATATATATACACATTCAATTGTTATGCTATACATGTGTTTATTACAGTAATCTTAAAATGCATACAAAGTATATTCATGTTGTAATGGTTGTTGTGGTGTTTTCAAATGAGAGATAAAAAGTATCATTAGATGATGTAGAGGCATTTCCAGGTTACCAAGGAAATTTCTATCCATTTATAAAGTAGATGGAGAAAAAGAAGATATTTCAAGAAAATTTCTTTTTTTAGCATACTGTCATTTTATAATACATTGTGCTATAAAGAAGTTTTCTTAGACATTTAATGACAGAGGATTTTGCTTTCTTGGATACTTATAAGAATGAAGATTAGATTATCTACCAACTGATGCAGGCTTTGGTAAGTTCTTTAAAATTTTCAGATGCTTTGTTGATTAGGTAATTATTAAATTAAAAATAATATTGTAGTATGACATTATATTGTTTATTTTTGTGCATTAATTCTTTGGAAATTAGATGTTTATGATTTTGTTACTTTTCTTTATAACATTTAGAATGAGTTTAGGAATTTGTGTGAAAAAGGAGGGAGAAAAAAAGTACTGGTGAAATATGTTGTCTAATAAAGCGTTGAAAGTATAGAAAAATGTTAAGTGAATTTCTTTACAGCATAGGTTTATTTCAAAACAAACTATGCTAAGAAGAAGTTTTCTTAATACAATCTCTGGAAGAGCTGAATTGGATGAAAAAAGCATAAAAATATCTGAAATGAAGAAAATTTTCCTAACTTAGTGCTCATACAATATCAAAAGCTTTCTGATGCAGCAAGTTAACATAATGTAAGTAGTAACATTCACATTTTATTATTATTTTTCTTTATCATTTCATACTGAGTATGATTCATTAACATAATGAAAGTTGTAAAACCTCCTTTTATTTTCAACGAAATGTGATGTTATTCTTAATTAGATAGTAATTTCAATTTCTTCTAAAACTTCTTTTTTTTTTTATTTATTTATTAATAATTGATTATTTCATGACTTGCTTTGTAGATCAGAGGGAGTCTTATGTACATATATTTAAAATAATTTTATAATCGTAAACGCATTCTCAATGTATTAAAAACACTCTTTGAAATCAGGGTTTAACAAGTACAGTTGCCAACAGTGACTTACATTTCCTAATTGGTGATCAGTAGACATGCATAATATACAAAAACATTGTTCAAAAAAAATAAATAAATAAAAAATCTATTCTGCATAAAAATTAGTTTAAACTTTTTTTTAACCAACAGTTAGAGTTGTGAGTTTCCCAACTTTCTAAAAGATGTTTTTAATAAACTTTTGTTTTTGTTTTTACACTATATCTGATATTAATGTAATTATTAACTATACTGTGACTAAAAAAAGGTTAAATATGTCTTGCAAAAAGTTAAATAAAAAAAATTACTTGTTTGGTTTTCAGAATTTTCTACCCCACATCACTACCAACAGTCAGTAAAGAAATACTGTGTAGCAGTGTATTTTCAACTATTTCATGGTTTAATTAGTGTAAAACTCCAATAGTAACCCTCCACCCAACTATATCTTGCTCTGTGATTTTCAGGTGTTTTCATTTTTCAAAAACCTTTCGTTCTCTTGGATGTTACAATCTGAAGTTTTTCCAAAATATTCAGCTTTTAAAAAGTTTGCAATAATATCACACTTTCTAATTTCAACAATTTTTGTTTCTAAAAGTAAAGGTAGTTACAATCGGAATTTTACGGTATATATATTTGTCGCTTTACTTATACAATACAATATTATACAATTTACTTACCTGTTGTAAATAAATAAAAATCCACAACACAATTGAGAGTATATTTTCCAGTATTTACAATGACTGTCTGTAATGTACCTAAATTCTTTTACAGGTCATTGTACACAAAATATTAACGTTTCTATATTTGCAAGATTTTGTTTTGAACCTCCATTAATTTTAAAGATTTTTTTTTTTTTTTCCTTTTTAGAACTGGTTTATAATTTTACTGCACAGATAAGTATGAGGCTGAAACGTGTAAAATTGTTTTATAAAAAGATCAGATGAGTTCAGTCTGTAGGAAGAAATATGCACAGTGTGCTTAAAGATTTTACTTAAATTATTATTACATTTGCATTACACTTTCAGACAATGTTCAAGTAGTAAAATTATAATAGTCGTTACTACATTCTATTAATATAATTAAACAAAAATCCTTTAAAAATTTATATATCTGCCAACTTTTATGCTTTTTGATTACTGAGAATTTTAATAGTGCAAATAGCTTTATTGAAAATTTTAGCTGTAGTGAATTCCCGCTCGGTAGCACCTGCGGTGCTCTCTTCCCATTTCACTATCTGAAACAACCTGTTTTCTAATTATGTTATGAAAGTTATGATCTTTGGAAATCCTGATGCTAGCAAAGTTTCGCTCAGTGTCGTCCGCGGTC